>OZ007497.1:15292664-15640727 GCA_963931805.1 Microdon myrmicae
CGGAAGGCGTTATCTGTGGTGTGCGACATCGTTCACAATGCGATAGCTGGAGCACGATGGCTAGGGGGTACAAAGAAATATTGCGCGGTGTTGACGCTAGATGTAAAAAATGCCATTAACTCGGTGAATTGCAATCGGATTCTAGAAGCGTTGCGCGATCTACAAGTCTCACCCTCCTTGGTGCGTATACCAGAAAACTATCTCTCGGGTAGAAGACTGCTTTATGATACAGATGAGGGACCACAGGAATATCAAATGACAGCGGGTGTACCTCAGAGATCGGTATTAGGTCCACTGTTATGGAATATAATGTATGATGGTGTGCTCAGGGTCAATGTACCGGAGGGGTTAGAATCATTGGATACGCAGATGATTTGGCAATAGTGGCCGTAGCTAAACATCTAGATGACCTGGAGAATATTTGCTACCAAGCAATCCAGAGCATTAAATGCTGGCTAGATATAGCCGGACTGAAACTAGCTGGACATACGACGGAGGCAGTTTTAATAAGCAGCCGTAAGAAAGCTGAACACCTTGATTTGGAAATAGAAGGATAAATAATCAGATCCAGTCCTTATATTAAATATCTTGGTGTGATACTCGACAACAGGTTGAACTTCAAGGAACACCTGAATGAAAAAACGACAAGAATATGCAAAGATTTAGCGAGACTGCTACCCAATGTTGGAGGACCTCGGCCCCACACAAGGAAACTCATAACCAGTGTCAACATCTCCATTATAATGTATGCAGCCCACATATGGGCAGGAGCCGCACAGTATAAGTCGTGAGGGGAGTGCACTCCGCACATAGACTGGTGTCACTAAGAGTATGTTGTGCATTCCGAACGGTATCCGAAGAAGCTATAAATATTCTGGCCGGGAGGACGCCACCTGACATTGCAGCTAAAGAAAATGCTGCATTGCATAAGGTCTCCCAAGAGAATCGTCGGAGAATGCGGTCACAATTAGTGCTCTCAAGCCTAAGAGAATGGCAACGAAGGTGGGATTCTTCCACCAAAAGAAGATGGACCCACACCATGATACCTGTCGTAGAAACATGGATGAAAAGAAAACATGGCGAGCTGAATTACCACCTGACTCAGCTAATATCAGGACATGGATGCTTTCGGCAATACTTGCACAAGTATAAGCATGTGAATCACCCATAGTGCTTGTATTGCGAAGGCAAAATAGAAAATGCGGAACACGTACTGACCGAGTGGGTGAGATTCGAGACCGCACGAACGATTTTGGAGAGACATATGAGACGGACAGTTACTCCGGGAGGAGTAATAGAATACATGCTTAGTTCCAAACAGGCATGGTCCGTAACCAATGGTATTCTCTGTGAAACGATGCAGCAGTTACGACGTGACGAGCGGAGTAACAGGTAAACTCCGTCCCGCCCCGCGATGGAATATCTAAAAGAAAGTTCCGCGGGGATCAACGGGAATATGTGCCTGGCGGGAGGTGGTAACACTAACACTGATAACTGAAATACGAATTACTTGAAGTATAACCACTAATCAATAATAAATTACGATTAACCTACCCCAATGTAACGAATAACTCCCACCCCTCTGCCCATCCGAATTGCTCGCTCTGATGAACACCATAAGTGATGGCGGGGAAATTTCCTAGCCCTCAATGACGCCCTTTGATACACAGAGAGCAACAAACCTCTTTTCTAAGTGTCAGCTACGGCCCGGCAAGATGTTGCAGCACAACAACAACAACACCAACAACAAAATAAGGGATGAATCGATTCCTCAACGAAACAATAAAGGAGGAATCGATTCATCAAGAATTCAAAGATCAATTCACCTGCCATCAAAGAAGCAGGGATTCACCACGTCAACATTTATCACCGAAAGGTATGCAACAAAAGGCGGTTTCTCAGGTTGCCGCTTTTGCTAAGTTGTCTGCATCGGCATTGCAGTGCACTCAACATGGGGGCCCCCTAAGCAACGGCAACTGATAAAGCACTAGTTCGATAGAACAGTTTCCACGGTAGTTTCCTGATCGACGGCACGGTGCTTTTTGTTGGACGATCGGATGACACTAACGGCGAAAGGAATGGAACTGTGCATGGGGTATATAAGAAGGCGCATGAAGACGAAAAGCGCTTCAGTTGGCCTCCAGCTTATTATCAGTTTTCTTATCTTGAGTTGTGATTATTAATTCAAAGGATCCGTTAAAGTAGAAGTTCAATTTAAAAGTGTCAATAAAACCCAGTGTATAAATTAAGATAAAACCTCTTTTTATTTTGCCTTTTTTCTGGTCGAGTGAATATCGATCCCGGAAACAATCTGGTTTGCTGTATCCATAGCGATAACAGAGAGGAACTGAAACACTTCTAATTTATTGACGAAATCATTTTTCAGGGATTTTCTTCGGCACTTTCCATCTCCTTCCACTTCTCCAAATTTGCATAAATATTTTCGAACCATGGTGTTTCTAATTTTAATTTTTTTTGCGGGCCGACATTAAAAGGCATTAAAATTACTTCAATCATCTCAGTTAAAAGGGTAAAACTTGGCTTAATGATGTGCTCCAAAAAGACGACCTGGGGATCATATAGCTTAGTGTTATATCGGTCATAAAAGATAGTCAATGGTATCCCTCGTTCCCGCTCTATATCACCTTGTTTATATCGCTCTTCTTGCAACAACTCTGCCCAGCATTTGTTCAGACGGAAGCTCTTGGTCGGTTGGGAAATCTTACAGCAATGAAATATTTGCGATAAAGCTATGGTGCTGTTAATTTGTTTAGTCCCCGGGAAGGCTATTCCCTGAAGTCTGTTCTGCAACTTATAATGGTAGTCCATATCTGTTGATAGAGCTAACTCAATAATAAGTCGTCTGAGGCTTTTGTACCCATCACGGGAGACATTCAGGAAAATATTAAAATCGGGTTCCCGTGCAATACGAAAAGCTTTGCTAATTTGATAACTTTGATTAACTGAGATATCATTGTAGATCTGTGCTCTTTCTGACTCGGTTGCAGTGTGGAAGCCATTAGAGTTCCCAGAATGCTCGAAATTGTGCATTACACATGCCAGGAAAATAGCAAAAACGTCCATGTCCGATAACCATAATAACATATCTGTTTGCTTTAGGACGCTGTGCACAGTTTGCATGGTGTCGGCAACATGAGTACTATTGTTGAACGGATTATTATAGCGATTACATCCGTCCTCCATGCGAGAGAGGAATCTTTGCATTGTGACGTCTTCTATTTGAAACCGCGTCATGCATCCATATGTTGTGAAAAGGTAATACGATAGGTATCGTAGCGGTTTGTTGTCCGTTAAATCCCGTAAGGTAAATATGTCGAAATCCCATTCGGAAGATTTCTGGAAATTGAATTGTTTGCTGTGAATGTTTATATTATGTTTTATTAAAAAAATATTGCACCGATGTCGGTTGCACTCGATTGTAATATTTTACCTGAAGTAACTCTTTCAATTCGGGGGTTAAAACGTTCAAATTAAATTCTTCCATATAGTTCTTTAAATGCAGTATTTTCTCCTTTAATTATAAATGATTTCAAATGCCAAGCATCGAGCATATATGACATACAGAACAAGTATAAGGAAATATTCGATTCAGAAAACCAATTAAAAAAAGAAAGCACATTAATAAGAATTGAACAATCGTTTGAAAAAATATATACTTTTCTTACGAGAAAAAGAGCTTATGCTTTTTAAAACAAGCAGTGGTCAAAAGGTATCGTAAAGTCTTTGAAAAAAAGGCTAAAAAAGCAGATTCAATAATAAAGTGTTTTTTTTTTCATTTCACTAAAAAAGTACTTTTGATAGAAAACGCAAATTCTTAAATAGAATTTGATAATTGTTCATTGATTATAAAGTATACAGTAAGGGATTATATGCTAAATAGTATCTCAAATAAATGCCCTCCATGGCTTTGCTGGAGCATACCCTGGAGCATATGCATTCGATATATAATGTGCTTGTTTCTTGGAAAAGGCTTAAGGAAACGCTAACCAACTCATTGCCAAAAATGACAACTCTTTGGACGTTTAGACAAAAACTGCACCAGGTGCTATAAATGCGTCAAATGCGAGTATCCACAGTGGCTGGTCACCCACTCAGAAACGGATCTAGTATAGTCTACTGAAATACGTGTATCTAAATAGGACATAGCAAATTATTTAGGTTGTCCTATGTTTGATTGATTGAAGACGGAACCCCCATTTTTATTTAGCTTAATGCAAGCTTAAAGTTAACTTAACATAAAAACCGTACAGGCTATCTTAAAATCTAGAGTAGTGGTTAAGACGTTATTCAATTATTCAATCGAAAAAAAAAACGAGACGAAAACCAGGAAGTTGAAGATTACTGGGCGAATGGGGAGCTAGGAAGTGTACGCGGGGGTGGTGAACGCGGCCTTTGTACGACAGTGGAGGGCATGTGTACGGACTGATACAGGGGCGGGGGTTAGTGATCGGGGTGTGTGTGTGTGTGTGTGTGTAGGACAGAACTAGTTTGAGGGAGGGTGAGGAGAGGATTGCGAGGTAGACGGGTTATTGGGGGGGGGGGGGGGGGATTTAGGACGGGTTTATTCTGAGACGTCGTTTAAGAGCGGGAGTGGAGATGTTGAAATCGAAGGAGGTGGGGAAAGAGTTGGCATGTCGTAGCATACGCGAGATGTGTTCGTTAGCGCCGTAAGAAGTGTGATGAGCGGGCACGTAAAACAGTCGAGGGTTACGTACGTTACGGGGGTTTGTGTGCAATGTTAAAGTGGCCAGCAAGCTTGGGCAATTGATTGAGCCAGACAGAAGGCGATGGACAAAGATGATGTCGACATGGATTCTGCGTTCTTCAAGTGTGTTAAGATTGATTAGAGGGAGCCGGCTTGTTTATGGTGGTAGAATCACGGGATTTTCCCAGTTTAGTCCGCGGAGGGCAAAGCGCAAGAAACGACGTTGAACACCCTCGATCCTGCAAATGTGAGTCATTTGATACGGGGACCAGACCTGACTAGCGTATTCGAGTAGTGGCCGAACAAAAGTTGTGTAGGGTGATCGGGCGACATAGGGTTTAAGGAATTCCTTCGACCAGCGTTTGACAAACCCAAGGGCGGCGTTGGCCTTGAGGATTATGTAATCAATATGTGCGGTAAATTTGAGCTCCTTGTCGCATAGGACGCCCAGATCGCGAATCAATTCAACCGATGTTATCGGTTGGTTCAGTAAGAGATAGGAGCGTGGATGAATGGGAGAACTCTTCCAAGAGAAGGTGATTGTGTGACATTTGGCGATATTCATTGCTAGGCAATTATTTTGGCACCAATTCGAGAAGCTGTCGAGATCCGATTGGAGAAGGGGAAGGAGTCCAGGGGTGAGCATTTTGGAATCATCCGCGTAAAGCGAGATGAAGGAGTGATTAATGCAAGAGCCTATGTCGTTTATGGATAGGATAAATAGGAAGGGCCGAGATGACTGCCCTGGGGGAGACCTGAGGTTGGGAAAAAAGGATCGGAGAGGGTGGATCTAAAACGCACGCGGCAGGTTCGATAACTGAGATAGGATGAGAACCACTTAATCAGCAGGGGTTCGAAACCGAGAGAAGATAGGTTCAAAAGAATGAGGTTATGGGAAATTTTGTCGAAGGCCTTACTAACGTCGGTAGCGACTACATCGACCTCATCGCCGTTTTCTAGGGCAAGGGGTGTGTGGGGTGTGAATTCGACAAGATTAGTAGTAATAGACCTGCCGGAGAGGAAGCCGTGCTGGTTCGGAGAAATGATGGGTGCGCAGCGAAAACATAACGCCTCATATAGAAGGGCTTCGAACAGTTTGGGAATATGCGAAAGCTTGGCAATGGGACGATAATTGGATATATCATTTTTTTTTCCTTTTTATGTATGGGGGTTATGTAAGAGGATTTCCAAAAGTCAGGGAATATACCTTGTGCGAGGGATAGATTGACGATTGACGCGATCGGGGGAGAGAGAGAAGAGGAACATTTTTTTAAGAGGATAGCAGGGAGTCCGTCTGGGCCAGGACTGAAATCGTCTTTCAGTTCTTCAAGTTTTTTTATGACTTGGTGTTGTTGAATGTGTAGAGGGATGAGAGTGCCGAGGGAGAATTCAGACAGTAAAGTAGGAGGGGTCAGGCTCGAACGAGTCGTCCGTGAAGGATAGTTTGAAGAAGGACGCGAAAATATGGGATATGGTTTGGGAGTCCGTTGTAGTAGTTGAGCCGTAGAAAAGGGCGGTGGGATAGGCATCAGATTTCCGTTTGTGGTTGATGAAGTGGAAGAAAGATTTGGGGTCGTTGATCAAGTTGAATTGAGCTTTGGCAAGGTAATTGTGCTAGAGGGAGCTGTAAAGCTCAGTGAAGTGGTAAAAGTAACCCAGATAGTTGGAGTAGTCAAGGGGAGAACGCGTGTTTAGGAAAGTGTTCCACAACTTATTCCTCTTGTTGCGAGGGGGGGCGTACTTTGTGGTTATACCATGGGGGCGAAGAGAATGATAACCTGTGTCGGGAGTATGGGATATATAGGGATATGGCGTTGCGGATTTCTGTGTAGAGCGAGGCTGTAGCGTCCTCTACACTTATATCATTTACGCGGAGTATGATATTGCTGAGGTACTCATTTATGAGGTGGAAATTGGCTTTTCGGAAGTTGAAAGAAAATTGATAGGGGGGAGGTGTGCTGTGGGCTGAGTAGTCGTGGTATAAGGATACGAGAAGTGGGGGGTGGTGATTATCAGTAGTTGGGAGGGTGTGAGGACTAGGGACGACTGAGGAATTAAAGGGGTCTGTCGTGAACACAAGGTCAAGTTGTCGGCCCAGATGGTTTTGGACATTGCTTACTTGGCAAGAGTCAATGAGCCTGTCTATAAAGAGACATTCCTTAATAGTAGTGGGGTTTGAGATGTAGTGTCAGACAGCGTCCATTGGAGATGGAGGAGATTAAAATCGCCAAGGACTACAATTGGGAAGAACTAGGCTCAGTTATGCGGTCGATTGCAGCAATAGCGATTTCGTATGTCTCGACAGCTTGCGATGGTGGTATGTAAAAGCATATGATGTACACGGACTTTGAGCTATGTTCAATTTTTATTGCGACATAGTCGAGGTTGGGAGAAGAAGAGATGGTGATAAGAGAAGATGTAAGTCCGTTTTGGATGGCAAGCAGTACGCCTCGGCAGGGAGTGTCAGGACCAGAATGATGGATTTCGTCGTCCCGAAAAACTGTGAAGGAGGGGGGGAACAGTTTCAGGCTATTGATACTGGAGGTGAGGTTTCTTTCGGTCAGTGCGTATATATCAAAGGGAAAGGAGTGAGTATTTTGTAAGATGGAATGGGTTTTGGACCGTAGTCCTCTTACATTCTGGTAGTAAATGGTTAGGGGAGTGTACGGCCACAGGGGAACTCCTCTACGTGGGATAAAGCGACCAATTTACATCCAGATCGCTTGTACGACTCATAATGCTCCTTTGATGGCGTCACTGTGTTGATACGATTGTTGGCCTGTTTATTTTAATTGCTTTTTTCTTGTTATGTTCAAGTCTCCATTTTGTTTTATTTGTTTTTATTTGTTAATCTCCACGAAGGCACTCTTATGTTGCATTCAACTGAAATAAAGTTTTGTTGTACATCGTACATCTCATGTACTCGTATTCTCGTGGTTAGGAATCACAATCCAGGAACCCTCGTCGCAGTTGTCGTGGTTGGCTCGGTCTCGAGATATCTGTAAAGAAAAAAAAAAGGGGGGGGGGGGGGGTATCCAAGGATAGTGTGGACAGTGGTAGTTTAGGTGTTCTCTAACTACTTGGATGGTAGGATGGTGGGAAAGAAATCATACAAGACCGGTAGGTCTTGAGTGCGGTAGTAAACGCAGATCACGTCTTTGGCGTCTGAAGATCTGCGCTTTGCCCGGTGTGTGTATGTTTGTGTCGTCTTGTACTGTGCGTCCGTGTGTGTGTGGTTTGTTAACAGTAGACCTTATGGGATGGATCCAGAAATCCTCTATTATAGAGGGGAATGTTGTTGGGAAGGGTTCTTTCTTCAGTTTTGTACTGAAGAAGAAATTGTGGTGGCCTTGTGGCGACTCTAACAGATACACACACAATTCACAAGCATAATAGTGAAGAAGAACGTGTGATTCGAACTGACGCTATGACACGTTCTTCTTCACTATTTTGCTTGTGAATTGTGTGTGTATATGTTAGAGTCGCTACAGTCTGATCCGAAGAGATCGAGAGAGATGAGGGTCAAGAACGCAAGACTCCCGTACAAGTAGGTTCTCGCTGTTCTGAATGCTTTCGAGGTACTTGTATGCTAATAATGGAGGCGCCTTCGTATAGGTGAGAGTTGGAGTAATGACGACCGTCAGGCCTTCTAGAGTGATTGGTGCATCTTCTGATGAGTTTCCTTTCGAAAACTCGAAGTCTTTCCATTTAAGCCGAAGATATGCGGGACCATATGGGAAATGTGTACGATATTCCAGATCGGATTAGCTGCTTATAGAAGAGAAGCTTAACTTTGGTGTCAACTTTGTTGCTCCACTTCAAGATGTTGTGCAGTTGCTTAGAGCGACCGAGGCCCTTTGGAGAATGTGGATCACATGTTTGATGAAATTCATTTTCGGGGTATAAATGACCCCAAGATATTTCATCCTGCCCTGTGGTCTAATCGTAGTATCTCCAAATAGAAGAGACGAGGGTTTCGCAAATTTCGGGGATTAGTGGAAAATGTGATGAAGGGGAGCAGGCTTGGGCAGTTGATTGAGCCTGAGAGTAGACGGTGGATAAAGAGGGTGTCGGCATGAATTCTGCGCTCTTCAAGTGTGTTAAGGTCAATTAGGTGAAGACGGCTCGTGTATGAGGGGTAGAATTAGAATGTTTTCCCAATTCATTCCTCGGAGGGCAAAACGCAAAAAACGACGTTGCACACTTTCGACCCTGCGAATTTGGGACTAGTAGTGAGGAGACCAAACTAGACTAGCATATTCAAGAAGGGGGCGGACAAAGGCTGTATAGGGCGATCTAGGGATTAGAGAATTCTTTCGACCAGCGTTTCACGAAACCAAGGACAGAGTTGACCTTGACAATAATGTCATCAATATGTAGGATGAAGTTAAGCTCCCTAGCACATAAGATACCAAGGTCACGAATCGTGTGTACAGGTGTTGTCTGTTGGTTGAGTAAGAAATAGGAACGTAGCGGGGAGGTGGGTCCTTTATGGGAAAAGGTTATTGAGTGCCATTTGGCAATATTTAGTTCGAGGCAGTTATTTTGGCACCAAGTTGAAAAGCTATCGAGATCCATTTGGAGAACTGGGGAGTTGAGAGAGTTTCGTGTCGTCCGCGTATAGAGAGATGGATAAGTGCTTGATACTGGAGTCTATATGATTAATAGTAAGAATGAATAGGAGGGGTCCATGATGACTGCCCTGGGGAACCCCTGACGTGGGAAGAAAAGGATTGGAGAGGGGGGATCTAAATCGAACACGATAGGTAAGATATGAATAAATCCACTTAATCAGTAGGGGTTCGAGGCCAAGGGAGGATAGCTTAAAGAGGATGAGTTTGTGTGAAATTTGTTCGAAGGCCTTGCTGAAATCGGTTGCGATTACATCGACTTCGTTGCCGTTTTCTAAGGCACGGGGAGCGCGGGATGAGAATTTAACTAGATTGGTGGTGGTCGGCCTACCCGCAAGGAAACCGTGCTGGTTGGGTGAGGCTGCGAAAACATAACGCGTTGTAAAGTATGCCTTCGAACAGTTTTGGAATATGTGACAGTTTAGCGAAGGGATGGTATTTACTAATATCCTTTTTTGGCCCCTTCTTATGTATGGGGGTGACAAAAGAGGATTTCCAAATATTTGGGAAGACACCTTGTGTAAGAGATAGATAGAATATCTTTGATAGCGGGAGAGAAAGAGATGAGGAGCATTTTTTTAAAAGGACAGCCGGAAGTCCACCAGGTCCAGGGCTGAACTCGTCTGTTTTTCTTACTAGGTGATGCTGGATAATTTGAGAAATGAAGGGGCCAAGTGAGAATTCGTGCAGGTCTTTGAAGTAAGAGTTTAGGCTCGAAAGAGTTGGCCGTGAAGTTTTTTAAAGAAAGAAGCGAAAAAAGTGGTAGTAGTTTGTGGGTTGGTTGAAGTAATCGTGTCATATTAAAGGGAGTTGGGGATAGGTTGTCAGATTTGCGTTTATAGTTAATAAAGTGGAAAAAAGATTTGGGGTCATTTATCATGTGGTTTAATATTTAATTGTTGTAAAGAGAGTTGTAAAACTCGATGTATTTATAAAAGGAGACGAGAAAGTTGGAGTAGTCCTGGGAAGAGCCTTTCTTAGAAAAATGTTCCACAAATTAGTCCTTTTGTTCCGAAGAGTACGGAGTTTGCGGTTGTACCATGGAGGCGATGATACCGGCGTCCTATGTCGAGAATAAGGGACATATAGGGAAATGGCATTGTAACATATATTTCGTGATAGAGAACGGTAGTAGCTTCTTCTACCTCTATGTGATCAAAGCGGAATGCGATTCTGCTAAGATGCTCATTTAATAGACGAAAGCTGGGCTTTGCGGAAGTTGTAGGAAAAATTGACGTGGCTTGGTTAAATGTACATCCTTACCGAAGGTATCCCGTTGTTTATTTCCCCAATATAAGACTAATTCACACGTGTAATACTACAAATCCACCTCTCTCCTAAATTGATTGAGTTCTCTTTGGTGCAACTTCCTAAAACACCAGACGTGTATAAATAAACCTCAACTGGAGTATAGCGTACAATTGTAAGTCATGCAGATCAAGATCTTGCATGAAGTGTACATAAGCTCGCGCATACATATCAGCACGTAGCCGTTCGCCCTTTGTATTGTAAGTAATAAGTCTCTCCAAGCGATTGTATCTGTTATATATAACTTCAACAAATTAATATAATTTTTTAATTAAGTAGGAGAGTTACTTGGATATGTACGTCGTCTGACCGTCTCGGTCAACGTTTCAGCTCCTCTTGTTTCAAGGGGTGTAGGATTCTTGATCACCCTGTTACGATGTATTAGATTGGACTTGATTCGCGTTTATGCGGTGCGTAGGTCACTCGCGGAGAGTTTCGATTAAGTGCTACAAGTAGTCCGTCATATCCAAAAGGAAATTCTTTGTTGGATTTACTGTTGCTGGACGAGCGAATACAATTGTTAGATATGGATCTAACTACTCGAAATTGTCTTCGTACAATCGAGTACGATAGCGATCATTATGGACTTGGTGCCGTAATACATGTCCCAAACGAACACTCACTACTTGAGCAGTATAAACAGATACATTCATTTAATTTCGGAAAAGCGCACTGGTCGCGCTTTGATCGGATAATAAAAAAAGAATTACGCTCCAATGGCATAGACCCACCAACTGAAAGAAATCTTCATAATGACGAAATTGATCATTATCCCAAAAGTGTCTCACATAGAGAGAGCCATACAAACCGATACAGAAACGCAACGATCGACGAGCTGTATAGGCAAAAGAGTATTCTGCTCTCTAAGTTAAAACTGCTCTACAGACAGTTCAGTGATCCAAATAGCCAGGAAATAAAAACAATTAAGTCACTAATTAAAAAAATTTAAAATAATAGTGGACCTAATATGTTCCCACAAATAAATAAAGTCTTTCGAAGGAAAGATTATAATGACATCCCATGTCTGCGAGTTCCGCAGACGCCCGAGAATTATCAAACTCTACTGAACGCAGGACTTACCCTGGACCACATTAACTCTAACAAAGAGTTCATAATAGTCGAGGATCCACAAGAAAAAAGCGAACTTAATTGGTGCTTGTTTCGAAGCAGTGTATAGATTGAACGAATCAGCTTATTCTAACCTTGACCTGGAAAATAGGGCTCTCCAAAAACATATTTCGCTACGCAATGAACTTAACAATTGGCGTCTCTTAAGTCGAAGCTTCACTATCTTTAGTGAAAATAATAGAGCGGATCCCCCCCTTAGAAATCTAAACACATGTACATATTTGTACACAAGGATGAACTTACGGATATTCTTAGATCGATTAAGAACAAAAAATCTTCTGGAATAGATAGTATTCCAAACATTGTTCTAAAGCATTTACCTCTTGAAGTAGTGAAGGTTTACACCATTTTGTTCAATAACGCTCTAAATAATGCATATTATCCAACCCAATGGAAATCTGCAGTAGTGCATCCCATCCCTAAAAAGGGCAAGGACAGAAGCAATCCAGCCAATCTTCGCTCGATTAGTTTGCTTCCGAACACCAGCAAGGTATTCGGGAAAATTATAAATAAAGCATAGACTGACTGGTGTGAGGATAATGGTATTATTCGGAACAACCAGTTTAGTTTCCGATCGCAACATAACACAGTTCATGCTGCGACAAAACTTGTTTCCGACATACAGTGGAACAAGGCGAAGAGACAATGCACAGCGGCCTGTTTGATTGACTTTGAAAAGGCTTTCGACACCATATGGTTAGAAGGGCCGGTATATAAGTTATCAAATCTAGGTATGCCCGAATATTTATTATACATTATCTACTATATGATAATGGGTAAACAATTTGTAGTGAAATGTGGAGATATAATCTCCAACAAGAGTTTCCACGTCAAAAACGGTCTACAACAGGGAGCAGTGAATTCTCCCATTTTATTTAACATTTACACTAGTGATCTAGTAGGTTCTCTCAACCATGCAATTGCGTATGCCGACGACATTGTGCTGTATAGATCTGGAGAAAAGATTGATGTCATTAACATACCATTCCATTTATTGGGCTGTTGGAAACCGGAAGTTAATTACCTCACCGACTCGACTCCGCCATTGTTCCCTGTCCTGTGCACTCTCCTTCCACGTTCGACCATCCGATTCGATCTCCTCCAGGTCCAACCTAACATTGTCCTCCCATCTCCGTCGTGGCCGCCTTGTCGGTCTCTTTCCCGTTGGTTTACCGTCAAGAGTTCTATGCACGGTCTTATCGTTGCTCATTCGCGGCACGTGTCCGGCCCATCTAATCTTCGCGACTTGATTACTCTCACTATTGTAGGTTTGCGGTTTGCCGTATAGCTCTTCCAATTCGTGGTTGTGGAGTTTCCTATATTGTCCTTCTTGGAAGACAACTGGCAAACAAATGGTTGTGTACCACTCAGAATTGACTGTTCTGCATTGTTCTAGTGGTACGGTTGCGACATGTACAGTTTCCGAAAAAACAGGCGACCATTTGCTTGGAAGTGCTTCGTGCGCGAACAACTTTTGTTGGATTTGGCTCATCATGAAACACCCAGACAGTCGACTGCTGTTTACTTTCGGGCTCATACGCGTAAATCCACGATTCATCACCTGTCACGATGTCATAGACGTGTTTCGAAGCACCGCGACCGTATTTTTTGAGCATTTCTTTCGACCAATCGACACGAGCCTTTTTTTGGGCGATTGACAAATTGTGTGGGATCCAACGCGAACAAATTTTTTTGACAGTCAAATTTTTATGCAATATTGAATGTATGCTGGTCCCACTAACGCCTAAGGTTGTCTCAATCTCACGATAGGTCACATGACGACCTTCCAATATCAGTTCGCGCACAGCATCAATGGTTTTCGGAACAACAACTGATTTTGGACGACCTTCACGAAATTCATCTTGGAGTGAACTACGACCACGATTAAATTCACCATACCATCGATAAACACTGGTCCTTGATGGAGCTTCATCGCCAAAAATTGAATTAAGTTCATCCATGCACTGTTGCTGAGTTAATCCACACCGAAAGTTGTAAAAAATAATCGCACGAAAATGTTGACGATTTAATTCCATTTTTGGGCCGAGATGAATTTTTTAAGTTACTGTAAACAACACAAATAGCGCTCGTATGTCAAAACGTTCTGAGTGCGTATAACCTCAAAAATGTCCAACTTTACGACAGAGCTGTCAATTGCCGGATTGCAACACTAGGGTTGCCAAATCCCGAAACATAAGAGGCAACCCTCGTAGCGTTTGGGATGGTAGTGAAGAACTTGTGATTCGAACTGACAGTTAGAATCACCAAAAATTGAACCAATGCTTAACACATAAGGCTACTAGCCGTGTTTACAATTCGATTTTTAAACTCAAATATATTCAACTGATGTGAACTTTTATGTTATCGCTATGGTATACGGCTCTGATGCATTTTCTTATTCGATTTTCGTTTGGTGTTCTTCACCATTCTATACAGAAGGTATTGTGTGTGTATCTGTTAGAAACGCCACAAACGGACTATGCGTCCCCAAACATAATATGGCTTTCAGGCGCACCGCTTTCCCTCCCCCTATCCGGAAATACCGAATTATTTTTTTATTTTTATTTTTTATTTTTTTATTTTTATTTGTATTACATATTTATGTTTGTACGTTTTGTTTCGTTTTTTTTTATATTTTGCTTGTTATTTTTATATATAATTATAAAAAAAATTATAAATAATAAATGATATGTACAGAATAAAATAAATTTTAAAAAGAAAACATCAATTATCAATTATTGCGACATATTATAAAAACATTAGTTATTGTACGCCGAAAGGCATAAGAAAAATGATAATTGATAATTTAGAGTGCTTGCGAAGAACTAGTAAGTTAATGTAAGAATGATATTTGTAAAATATAAGTTAACTTTTACATTTAGTTTTATGTAAAATCTGTAATTGAATTGTTAACTAAATGTGGAGATAAAACCAAAAAAAAAACATAAAACACTTTTTGAGGTACAATACTCGATCTTTATTTTATTTCAGTTTTGATTTTCATTTAGTACAAAAAAGTTAGGAGGCTTAATATTGTTTGACAATAAGTGTAAATAAATGGATATAAAAAGAAAACTCAGTACAGATGTTGAACATGTAGTTCTCACTCTCTGCACATTGAAAAATAATCGACTTGAATTCTAGGGGCGACTTTTTGGAATAGAATATCGTTCTGCAAAATATCGAAAACAAGAAAATAGCAATGATTATCAATTTAAATAATAATGAAATTGCACAACGGAAAAAATTTATTATATCTTATTGGTTTGTTTTTTTTTTTCAATATATCTTTTTATTATTATTACTTTTAAAAAGTATACTCTTCAGAATATCACGAAATGTTGGAGAACTTAAAAATAACACTAAACGTTGCAAATAAATTAAGAAATAAATAATATAAATAAAATGAATGCCTTGATTTAAAAGAGATAAATAATTTTAGAGCTACAGTTCATAAATTTAACAGTTATAATTATTTAATCTACTAGCAACCATACGAAACAAACCACAAAATACAATAAATTGGGATACCTATCACCACGCATATAAAAACCTAAATCCATTCAAATATCACCCTTTCTAATCCAACGAATATAAGTAATCTAAAATTACAAAATCTGTGAGGTTGCGATTAGGTCATACGTCCGCTACGCTTCTTTGTCTACTCAACAGAGACACACCTCCACTCTATAATAAATGCAACACAATACTTACAGTCATTCATATACTAAAAGACTGCCGTCACCTGAAACTTTAAGAGACCGTCTATTTCGTAACATAGATAGTATTTATAAAATTCTCCAAGATCTTACCCGCGACAACATCGAAAACATAGATAAGTTTATAAAAAGCATAAAAATCAAATCATCATTTAAACATACCAAGCCAATAGTCTCAGCTGCTAGTCCCATTATATTAATTTGTTAATATGTAATTTTAAATTACTTGTTAATAATAAACAAATAATAAATAATTTTCCTCAAAAAAATAAATAAATAAATAAATAAATAAGTCTTTGTGAATACTTGTCTTAAAATAAATATGGTACCTTAAGCAAATTGTTAATTTTATTTTCCTAAAGATCAATAAGTACTATAACGTAATTTTAAATTACTTGCTGATGATAAATAAATAAATAAATAATAAATACTTTTCCTCAAAAAAAAAGTCTTGGTGAATACTTGTCTTAAAATAAATACCTTAAGCAAATTGTTAATTTTATTTTCCTACAGATCAATAATATAACGTAATTTTAAACTACTGGCTAATGATAAATAAATAAATAAATAATAAATACTTTTCCTCAAAAAAAAAGTCTTGGTGAATACTTGTCTTAAAATAAATACCTTAGCAAATTGTTAATTTTATTTTCCTACAGATCAATATTATTATTATTATTATTATTATTTATTGGCCTGTAGGAACCCGGAAGTTCATGACCTCACCGACTCGGCTTCGCCATCCTTCCCTGTCCTGGGCACTCTCCTTCCACGCTTCACCATTCGATCCGATCTCCTCAAGGTCAAACCTAACATTGTCCTCCCATCTCCGTCGCGGCCGTCCTACCGGTCTCTTTCCCGTTGGTCTACCGTCAAGAATTCTATGCACGGTCCTATCGTTCCCCATTCGCGCCACGTGTCCGGCCCATCTTAATCTTCGCGACTTGATTACTCTCACTATTGTAGGTTTGCGATATAGTTCTTCCAATTCGTGGTTATGGAGTCTCCTCCATTGTCCTGCCTCCTCGTCATATTTACCTCCAAAGATGCCTCTCAAAACTTTATTCTCGAATAGACGGAATTTGTTTTCTTCCCGTTTTGTGAGAGCCCATGTTTCGCATCCATATAGAACAATTGGCATGATTATGGTTCTATAGACACGGAGCTTTATGTTACGTGATAGCAGTCTGGATTTCAGCAGTTTACTGACTGCGTGCCAACTCGCGTTGCCGGAATGCAGTCTCTTGTTAATTTCCTTCGACATTTCGTTACTGGCCGTCAGTATCGTTCCCAGATATTTAAATTCTTTAACTTTTTCAAAGATCTTACCTCTGACGTTTATATGTGTTCTCTGAGACCCACCTGCTCTCGCCGTAATCATGTATTTTGTTTTGTCTTCATTTATTTCTAGGCCCACCTCTTCTGCCGCTTGCATGATGATTTCACAGTTTTTACTAACAGTCTCTAGATTATCGCCCAGAACGGCGATGTCATCCGCATATGCGAGCACTTGTGTGACCCCGTTCAGGGATGATCCGGCCATGTTGTCGTCTTGTACCTTTCTGATGACATACTCGAGCACAAGGTTAAAGAGACACGGTGATAGACCATCTCCCTGCTTTAGACCGTCCCGGATTTCAAATGGTTCTGAGAGGTGGTTTTCTATTCTAACTCGCCCTTTGTTTTCGTTCATGCAAATTTGAATGAGCGCGGCATATTTTTTTGGGACTCCCAGCTCAACTAGAATATGGTAGAGTCTCTGCCTTGCGACTGAGTCGTAGGCTTTTTTGAAGTCAACGAACAGTTGGTGAACCGTCTCTCCGTATTCCCACTTCTTTTCCAGCAGTTGTCTTATTGTGAACATTTGGTCGCTTGTTGACCGGTTCCTACGGAATCCACATTGATAGTCTCCCAGTATCTCTTCTGCGTAAGGTGTGATTCTCGCCAGAATGACATTTGTTAATATTTTGTATGCGGTTGGGAGCAATGATATTCCTCTGTAGTTTTCACAGTCAGATCTGTCGCCTTTTTTGAAAATGGGGATGACTATTGAGGTTTTCCATTCTTCCGGAGTGACTTCATTATCCCATATTGTTTGGATGAGCTGGTGGATCTTTCGAGCGGTTGCCTCTCCTCCATGCTTCACAAGCTCTGCCGGTATGCAGTCGACTCCGGGAGCCTTGTTGATTTTCAATCGATTTATTGCGTCTACAACTTCGTTGAGAGACGGCTCTGGGATCTGAGGCTCAGCCGTATGTACGCTTGGTACATTTATCTGTGGTTGATGGGTGCGTACATTGAGCAGGTTTTCAAAGTACTGCTTCCATCTTGTCACGACATTGTTTGTTTCTGTGACCAGACAGCCGTTTGCGTCTCGAATTATTTTGGCTCTTCCTCGGTAGCCATTTCTAATTGAATTTATGCCGACATACATACCCCTGATGTTCTTTGCCCTAGAATTTTCTAGGATTTTTTCGATACTAGTCTTCTCCCATTCGCGTTTTTTGCGTTTGAAGAGCCTCATTGTCTCTCTCCGAATTGTCGCGTATCTTTCTGCGTTGACTTCATCATATCTTTCTAAGTGGATCACTCTGAGGCGTTTACGTTCTTCGATCTTCGCCCTGCACTCATCGTCAAACCAAGGTTTGGACTTAATTGTTTTCTTAAATCCTAATACCTTTTGGGCTGTTAGTTTGATTGTGTCTCTGATCGATGTCCATTTAGTGTTCACACTATTAGCTTCCTCTTCCTCACTGCTCACATTCTCTAGAATGCTAAATCTATTCGTTAGCTCGTCTTGATATCCAGCCCTTTTGCGTAGCTCTTTCAGTTTATCAGTGTCGAACTTTTTGCTTGTCTCCCGTGACTGCCCATGTAGGATTGCTGCGAGGCGACTCCTGATTTTGCCAATCACTAGAAGATGATCGGAGTCGCAATCTGCTCCTCTATATGCTCTTACGTCAAGGATATTCGAGTGGTGTCTTTTGTCTATGAGGAAGTGGTCTATTTGGTTACGCGTTACGCAGTCGGGTGATATCCATGTGGCTTTATGAATTTCCTTGTGCTTGAACATCGTGCTTTTTACTAACAGATCTTTTGACGCTGCGAACGTGATAATTCGAATTCCATTATCATTTGACACGTCGTGTAGGCTTTCTTTACCTATAGTTGGTTGGAAGATATCTTCCTTTCCAATTTTCGCATTGAGGTCCCCGAGGAGGATTTTAACATCGAATGATGAGATCCCATGAAATACATCCTCTAGGGTCTCGTAGAACGTGTCCTTCGTTTCTTCGTCCGCAGATTCTGTTGGGGCGTGTACGTTTATAAATACATAATTGTACCATCGGCCCTGTATTTTTAGCACAGACATTCGGTCATTAATGAATTGCACATCTTTTACATGGGGCGTAATCTTCTTGCTTATGATGAAGCCAGTTCCGAGGTTATGTGTATCGGTACCTCCACACACCAGTATAAACCCGTTGGTTTCGATTACTTGATGCGGGAGTCGAACTTCCTGGAGCGCGACGATGTCCATTTTATATTGTTTCGCGTTTTCTACGACCGTCTGTATCGCGCCTGGTTTATATAACGTTCGAACATTCCACGTCCCGACGCGTATATCCCGCTTTTTCCGTTTTTCCCTACGTCTTCTTTTTGCCGAGTCGGTGTTTTCCTGATGATTTGTTCCCTTATGGTAGTGTTGGCTCATCACACCTACGCCTACTACAGATCAATAATATAACGTAATTTTAAATTACTTGCTAATGATAAATAAATAAATAAATAATATATAATTTGCCTCAAAAAAATAAGTCTATGGTATGTGAATGGTTTTCTTAATATAAATACCTTAAACAAATGGATAATTTTAAATTCCTACAGATCAATAAATAGAATAATGTAATTTTAAATGACATGCTAATAATAAATAAATAAATAAATAACAAATAATTTTCATCAAAAGGAGTGTGTCTATGTGAATACTCTTCGTAAAGTAAAGTGAATATGTGGGGGTGCGAAGTAGGTGTGTCAACGTATGACACCGTTTCACTTAGACCCCCATCAAGTCATTCCGCCGACGGCACGTCCACAAGAAGCGAGCAAAATGGGCAGGTGACGGGCCGAGGAATAAAACGCACTCATACCATATACGGGGTCACTTTTGTTTGTTTATTACACTAAAACATCTTTGTTTACACGGCCTACAATAACCGGTGGCTGCTCAAGGGCATCTTTAATTTCAGTAATATCCAGGATTACAGTCGTTTTATTGTGTCCTTCTTTCGTTTTCCCGGCTATTGATGGTGGCAAGGATCTGAACCATCACATGAGTTATCCATTTCACTGCAAGCACTCAACTGATACGATTGTACCGAATACTGGTTTTTGAATAAAATTAGGATTATTCATAAGTTGTTTAGTTTCTATTCACGAACTTCGCCCGAATGTTTGCTCTTTTATTTCTCTCTAACCCCGTTTAAATGCAATCACCCTTTGCAACAGCAGTGGCGGTGGGACGACGCTGGGTGCGTGTGCTCGCGTCGGTGGTTGCGAAGCGACTAATAATGATAAGGGCGAGAATCTATTCAGGGTGTCGTGGTAGTTGAGTCATGGCGAAGTAAGCTCACAGCCACTTACTAGGAAGAGGAGAAGAGTTGCTAGGCTTGCTTAGGGAATTCAGTTCCAGCGAATCCTCGCCGTACAAGCCGAGTTGGATTCGTTGGTTGTGTATACTGGGAAATTGGTTTGGCGACATAGCCAAGTATGATCAAGGGCCATGGTTGTTGTGGTCGTTTCGTGGAAAATTGACAGCCGCTTGGTCCCAAGCGAGAAGTATAATTTAAGGAGGAAATGGTTTTCGGGGAAATTTGGAATTGCTTGGATGCAAGCAAGGAATATCGTTTAGATAAGATATTAACCGAAGTAATTTCATGGGAAATGTATGCGACTTGGTATAGTTGGTGGCGATGGTTAATGTCCCGTTGTGGATTTGAATATGCGTTTTGTTACAGCATATGAATTTCGGGGAAATTAAGATTGCTTGGTCGCAAAGAGGCAATATGAATTAAGAAGAGAACTGGCCGAAGCGATTTTAGGAAAATGTATGTGGGGTGATGTAATTGAGGGAGATGATTTAGAATGTATTCTATTGAATTGTATTCTGTTGGGAGTTTTGGGAAATGCCTTTCATTGCAGATTGGGAGATGGATTCTTGCAAGTTCGGGATGGATGCGCTTGCAGATTGCGATTTGTCTTGCATGTTTTGAATGGGGTGTTGGTTGGGTTAGGGTGACGCGTTGTTAGCGGTCAAGATTGGTTGGCATTGTGGGTTGGTTCTCCATGTGGTATTGAGAATCCCCACAAATACACTTCCCACCAACATAGTTTTTTACCACGACACCGCTGATCCTCCAAATCCGCTATCACGCCATACCCCACTCCCCCTCCCAAATCAATCAACGGGCCAATTCATACCCCTATTCTCGGCGGCACTTTTTGTACAGCCCGCTCCAAACCCACACTAGCTCCCCCCCCCCCCCCCCCCCCCCCCCCCAACTATTGAAGACAACACTTTTTCCCTCAATAAACGGAAAACCGACAACCACAACGTCTCTCATAAAAAGAACTTTTTCCTTCAAACCTCCTCCCAATAGAGCCGCCTCTTTAAACCCTAACCCCACCCTTTCCAACGGCTCAAAACCCCTAAGCCCCACTCTACCTGCAAAGCCCTTTCTATTAACCCACCACACCCGTCATTCTCCAAGTGTTTTTACTCTCCCAGCTCTACACAGCCATCTGTCGTACCAGTTTATTCTAGCCACTCATTGGAACCCCCCCCCCCCCCCCCCCCCCCCCCCGTTCACTATCTTCCGCGACGACCTCCATGATCATACTACTGACTTTTCTCCCAGCCGAGGAGTGCTGCCCACAACAGCCTCGAGTCATCACCTGTCGCTTTCCCTACCTCCTTTAAACTGGACTTTGTGACTGTCAAAATCACTCTTCCTGGGAAATAAATCTTTGTCATGTGCTTCTATATACTGCCATCCCAGTCTATTAAAGTTTACGAGCTAGCTCTCAATGCTATCGACGGTATAATCGAGCTGAGTAATTGCGAGGACGACATCATCATCTTCGGATATTTTAATCTTCCACAACTCAATTGGGCTTTCTCTGACGATCATTCTCACTTCACTTCCACCACATCGGCCAAGGAATGTCTCTTCATCGACCGACTAGATGATTCTTGTCTCTGTCATATCAGCAACGTTCGAAACCTTTTGGGTAGGCAGCTTGTCCTCATCTTTATAACAGACCCTATAAATATATTTATCTCACCCAGTCCCCATCGTTAAATCTATAGTTTTTCGTGACGACGATGTCCATCATTCCTCGCCTGACACCCCCTGCCGAGGCGTGTTACTTGCCGTCCAAAACGGACTAACATCTTCTCTTATCACCTTCTCTTCTTCGCCCTACTTCGACTATGTCGCTATAAAAGTTGAACACCGCTTAAAGTCCTTGTATATCATTGGCTTCTACATTCCACCTTCGCAAGCTACCGAGGCATATGAACTCGCTATTGCTGCAATCGACTGCTTAACGGAACTGAGTTCTTCCCAAGACGACATTGTAGTCCTGGGCGATTTCAATCTCCCCCATCTCCAATGGTCGTTGTCTGACGATGAGTCCCACTATATCTCTAGCCCCTCTACTACCAAGGAGTGTCTCTTAATAGACAACCTCACCGACTCTAGCCTTTACCAAGTCAGCAATATCCTAAATTATCTGGGCAGACAACTCGACCTAGTGTTCACGACAGACCCCTGTAACTCCTCAGTTACCCCTAGTCCCCACATCCTCTCAACCATTGACAACCACCACCCCCCACTTCTCTTATCCTTATACCGCGACTACTCAGCCCACATCACACCCACTCTCCTCCCCTACCAATATTCTTTCAATTTCCGAAAAGCCAATTTCCGGCTCATAAATGAGTACCGCAGCAATACCTTACCCCGTTTAAATGATATCGGTGTAGAGGTCGCTACAGCCTCGCTCTACACAGTCATCTACAACGCCATATCCCTATTTGTCCCTTATTCCCGAAACAGGTTATCATTCTCATCGGTCCCTTGGTATAACCGCAGACTCCGTACACTTCGTAACAAGAGGAATAAGTTGTGGAACACTTTCTTAAATACGCGTTCTCCTCTGGACTATTCCTACTATCTCGGTTACTTTTACCAATTCACCGAGCTTTATAGCTCCCTTTACCAAAATTACCTTGCCAAAGCCCAACTCAATCTGATCAATGACCCCAAATCTTTACACCACTTTATCAACTATAACCGGAAATCAGATGTCTATCCCAACTCTCTTTTCTACGACTCAACTACTTCATCTGACTCCCAAACCATAGCCAATCTTTTCGAGCCCTTCTTCAAACTATCCTTCACGGACGACTCGTTCGAGCCTAACCCCTCCTACTTTACTGGCATGTCTCAATTCTCCCTTGGCCCACTCATCCCTCTACACATTCAACAACACCAAGTTAAAGAAAAACTTGAACAACTTAAAGACGATTTCAGTCCCGGCCCAGACGGACTTCCTGCTATCTTCTTAAAAAAATGCTCCTCTTCTCTCTCTCTCCCGCTCGCGTCAATCTTCAATCTATCCCTTGCACAAGGTCTATTTCCCGATATTTGGAAATCCTCCTACATAACCCCCATACCTAAAAAGGGGCCAAAAAACGATACATCCAATTATCGTCCCATTGCTAAGCTTTCGCACATTCCTAAACTGTTCAAAGGCCTTCTATACGAAGCGTTATGTTTTTGCTGCACCCCCATCATCTCTCCTAACCAGCACGGCTTCCTCTCCGGCAGGTCCACTACTACCAACCTTGTCGAATTCACATCTCACACACTCCTTGCCCTAGAAAACGGCGATGAGGTTGATGTAATCACTACCGACTTTAGCAAGGCCTTCGACAAGATTTCCCATAACCTCATTCTCTTTAAATTATCTTCCCTTGGTTTTGAACCGCTGTTGATTAAGTGGGTCTCATCCTATCTTAACTCTCGAACCTATCGTGTGCGATTTAGATTCACCCTCCCGGATCCTTTCTCTCCAACCTCAGGTGTTCCCCAGGGCAGTCATCTTGGCCCCCTACTATTTATCCCAACCGTAAACGACATAGGCTCGTGCATCAATCACTCCCTCATCTCGCTTTACGCGGATGATACCAAAATCTTCAAGACAATCCGCTCTCCCCTTGACTCCTCACTTCTCCAATCGGATCTTGACACCTTTTCGATATGGTGGCAAAATAATTGCCTAGAACTGAATATCGCCAAATGTCACACAATCACCTTCTCTCGGAAACGCTTCCCCTCCCAGCCACGTTCAACGTCGTTTCTTGCGCTTCGCCCTCCGTGGACTGAACTGGGAAAACCCACTCATTCTCCCACCATACACAGGCCGACTCCTTCTAATCAATCTTAACACACTTGAGGAGCGGAGAATCCATGCTGACATCGTCTTTATCCATCGCCTTCTGTCAGGCTCAACCAATTGCCAAGCTTGCTCTCCACTTTATCATTTTATACAAACCCCCGTAATGTGCGGAACCCTCGTCTGTTTTACGTGCCCGCTCATCACACGTCTTACGGCGTTAAAGAGCCCATCTCGCGTATGCTACGACATGCCAACTCTTTCCCCACTTCCTTTGATTTCAACCTCTCCACTCCTGCCCTCAAACGACGTCTCAGAATAAACCCGTCCTAACCCCACCCCACCTCAATTTTAAACCTCTCCCCCCAGCTCTCCAACCCCACAAAACCCCGAAATACGCGTAATCCTCGCCTTCTCCACATCCTCCCTCACGGATGCTGAGATATGTCAATTCCAATGCCACCTTGTTCGACTTCGACCTCTCTACCCATACTCTCAAGCACCGCCTCCTAAACTATTCTCACCACTAGTCTTAAGCGGCGCTTCTACACTCTACTATAACCAGCCCCCGCCTATCGCCCCCTCCCAATCCTTCTTATTTTGTCCTGGTTACCTTAAGTTAAGCCTAGTTAAGGTAGTTCTTAAGCTATCTAGTTTGTAATTTAGATATACTTTAGATGTAGGTAATTATGTTGCTTGAATTAAGCCAATAAATGGGGTGGTTGCCCCACTAAAGTAAAAATAAATAGTTTAAACAAATTGTTCATTTTGTTTTCTTACAGATACAATAAATAAATATAATATAATATAATAGAAAATTAAAACCCTATTTTGTTCATATTGCTCTTAAAACAAAAAATCGTGAAAAAATACTTTAACCACTCGATTAAAGTACGTTTTCTTAAATGTGTGCGAGTTGGATATGTTGTTCGTAAAATAAAGACTTCGAGCATAATGTGTATATAGTTAGGTGTATGGTGTAGATTTTTATTGAAATACGTTTTAAAATAGATCTTTAGAACAAAAGCTCTAAAGATAAAGACCTCAAGCAAATTTCTGTATATATATTACATGAGCTGAAAATTCCCGAGATGTTTTAATATGAGGCGGCACTAGAAAATGGATACGACTTATTTTGAGAAGCGCATCTGTCACTAGTTTATCTATGGAGTTTCGTGACATTTCGACTTTTCATTTAGAGGCGCTACTTTCGCCTTCATAAAAAAAAGCAAAACAGGAATATCGCATCTTAATCAAACAATGTTTTTTGATGGGCAAAACTTCTGAACAGTCATTGCAATGATTTCAGGAGTGTGATTCTATATCTGGTCCATCGAGAACGACAGTTTATCGGTGGTTTCGTGGATTTAAAATGGGTCATACAAGCACCAATGTTGCACCCCGTTCTGGAAGGCCAAAAAAGGTTACGAATGCGGAAATCGTAAGGCAGGTGAATCGAATCGATTTGAGCGATCACAAATTGAAATTGCGCGAGTTAGCTGAGGACGTGTACATCTCAAAAGAACGGCCGGGATACATTTTACACTATCTTTTGGAGATAAAAAAGCTATCGGCGCGATGGGTACCGTGTTTGCTGACTGTCGATCAAAAACAACAGCGCGGCCGGTTTGGCGTTGTTTCAGCTTAATCGAGCGGGTTCTTTTTTCTTACACTTCTCTCGGAAGAGGCTAACCTATAGCACCGAGTCGGCCACCAGATAACTGTTGCAGTTCTTTTTGAACAGCTGTAAATTGTAACGCTCTGGAAACACTCCCGCTCTGTAACGGAACGAGTACTGACACGAAGATGTTCTCGCCGTCGGGAGATGAACCGCAAATTGGTGCGATATGTCGGATTGTCTTGTGGAGCGCATATAAACCGAATTACGCGGAATAATAACACGAATCTCAGTACCCGTGATAATATTTGTAAAACAGACAGAGGTCAGCTACACGCTTCGATGTGGAGGCGGATCTGGCGATGTTCGACACGTGTTTATCCCACGATACATTCACAGACGGTAACGCCGAGCAATTTCCCCAGATTCGAGGGATTCACCATTGTAAAATTACATAAACTGATATACACCAACAGACAAAGAAATCACAAAGTCCATCTAGGACAATTCGATAATGGCCAAAAAAAAAAAAATTCTTCACGGGACAAATCACGGTGCACACAATATAATCAAATACACTTAAACGATGACACTAAGATACATATACATATATATTTTATGTTCTTCTCTGAGGAGAGGCGAACCTATAACGCCGAAACGGTGCCCCGAGATGCCAGCAAATAACGGTTGCACTTCTTCTTGAACAGTTGCAGGTTGTAACGCAGGTTGTAACCTTCCCCGCCCCGTAATGGAACGAGTTCTGATGCAGTGATGTTTGCGCCGTTGGAAGATGAATCGCAAATTGACACGACCCGTCGAATTGTCTTGTGGAACGCATATAAACCGAATTGCGGGAAACAGTACCGCGAATCTCCGAAGAACAGCACCCATGATAATATCTGTAAAACAGACAGAAATGAGTTACACGCCTTCGATACGATAGTCCCGACATGTCTCCGATCGGGCGGGACCCTTGTCTCTGTATGCTCTCAAGTAGGTCGAGAGTATGTTTAGGAGCAGATCTCCAAACATGAGAGCAAATTTCGAGCGCGAGTCTAATTTGGAATTTATACCGGAGAAGAAGTTGGCCCAGAGTAAAATATTTCTTGGCTCTTAAAATATAACTCCGTTTTTCAGAGGCGGACCTGGCGATGCTCGACACATGTTTATGCCATGATACATGCCTACAGACCGTGTTTCAAGCATTCCTCAGATTCGAAGACCTGGCCATTCATCATCAACTGTGGAACCGATGATCCACTTTTGTGAATGTTGTATATTGTGTCTTCGCTGCATTGAAGTCGACGAGATTGGCCCTTCCCCACTGTAGGACCCTACCTAGATCCTGATTCAGAGAGTCAATCTGTCTACATCTCAGCTGATGCGACGCAGATGCACCAATCGGCCGCTCATTCGAAAAGGAGGAAACAAGTGTACTATCATCCACAAAACTGAGCACTTTACTACTCATTGACTCCAACAAGCCTTTTGTGTAATTCAGAGAGTAGATCTGGCTACAGCTCAGCTGATTCGACGTTGATGCACTAATCTGCCGACAGTCGAAAAAGAAGAAATAAGTTATTATCATCCGCAAAACTGAACACACTTTTAACCGTTGACTCCAACAAGTCCTTTGTGTGAAGCAAAAACAAGATTGGGTCCAAAATAGAACCTTGGGGCACCCCGGAATTATCAGGATACCGATCCGAAGACTCGCCGTCCACAACAACCCGAATCGATCGATTTTCAAGGAAGCTCTTCGTTCAGTTGAAAAGCTGCTGTGAAAGTCCGTATGAACGAAGTTTGCTCACCAATGCATCGTGCCTAACGCCGTCAAAAGCCTTGGAGATATCTAACACGACCGCACTTGACTCGCCATGCCCATCAATCGCAGATGTCCATATATCGGACATAAGGATCAAAAGGACTCCCGCGGACCGCCTGCCACGGAATCCGCATTGACAATCATTCAGAAGTCCGTTGCACTCCAAATCTTTAATTAACTCGGAATTGATGACCTTTTTCATCACCTTAGATAACATAGACAGTAATGCTATCCGCCAGTAATTTTGTGGTGGACACTTGTTCCCCCTCTTTGGGATTGGCTGAACTCGAGGCTCATTCCAGCAGACAGTAAATGTCCTCGGTACATAGGATAAACGGAAGTGTGTACCAAGAACTGACGTTAGTTCTGGAGCACAGTTCTTAGGGACAATTGCTAGTCGGTTGTCTTCTTTTAGTCCAGCCCACACAGAATGCCTTGAATAGTACACAATAGGGCGGACCCTCACATCCCACATCGACGACCGTACCGGCGCGATCACAGGTGGCTCTGTGGGGGTTCTCTATACTGTGTTGGCGGGTGAAGTGAATCCGTGCCCATGTTCGGCATCATACATTTACCCCCACAACTCAAAAAGACCGGCTGGTCGAGGTTTGAATTCGCGAACATATTAGATTTATCTTTTGAATTTGTGACTAGTGTCCCGCTGCCCGCCACTAAGGAAGGAAAAGGGGGAGAAGCGAAGTTGCTGCTGACTACCCTTGCCGTCGACCAGAAGGGACGCGACCCAGTCGTGCACGCAAGGAGTTTATTGGTCACTCTATCGTTGTACGCCTTCTTCGTGTGGTATCAATGACGTGGTTGCACGCGTTTCTGATTCTTACAAAATTCGTTCCGTTTGTTAACCTCGGTGGGATTAGAGAGCCATTGCCTAAAAGCTCAATTTTTTCCGCTATAATCTGCTCGCATTTTTTATCAAGTCAAGGCTTATCAGATGATAGAATATGGAATGTAAATCTTCATTCCGAGAAGAATAATCTCTGTGACCGACTACGCACGTGCATTAACATCGAATTCACCAAAGCACACCTTCGAATACGGAAATCATGCGAAGAAATATCGCAAATCGTGCCAGCTGGCAGCCCTATACCTCCATACATGGCGAAGCTGCTTAAGTCGGTAATTTGCTTGAAATGCAAGTGGTTGTGCGACCGATAACAAACTGTGATCTGAGATCCCCAGTGGCGCAGCAACTTCCACGGCATAAATGCTCGGCTCGGATGTCAAAAACAGAACAAGTATCGCCGGTCGATCACCATTCGGGGAGCGGTAAAAACAACAAAGAAATTTAACAGACTTCCCCAGCACGACCCTCAACTACATGATGTCCAAGTCTTTGGGTTCTGGCGCCCCCATCCCTTGGCAAGCCAGGTTGGAGCGCGTGTTAAGTATGTCAGTGACATCATAGACAAAGATGATTTACATGAGGTCATTAATACCCTCAAACAAAAGAACGCCACCCGATTCTAAGCTCGGATGACCCCCGGAACGGTAATACAATTGATTGCATATTTCAAAACGAATAGCAAATAATATAAAAGCAATTAATTGTATATTTCAGAGCCGTTAGCAAAGAATACAAAAGCAATTAATTGCATATTCCAAAACTATTAACAAATCACGTAAAAGCAATTAATTGCATATTTCGGCACGAATGACAAAACACAAAAAAAAAAAGTATTTGCACAAGAATTGATTGGGTCAGTTCGCAATTGCGGATGTTGAACTGTGGCGCAAATCGATGAAGAAATATCGGCTGACGCCACACTGCAAAGCAATTGCGAATTGAAGTTAAAATGCGGAAATTAGGTCATTGCGAAATGAAATTACATTATCGTAATCGGGAGGTGTTGGCCCCGAGGTGACGAGAAGAGGAAAAAGCAATTGAGGAGGCAGTCGGTGGTTAGTAAAGTAAAAAGTAAAAAGTAAAGTCTGGTTTGGGAATCGAAGCGGAAGGTTTTGTGGAAGTTGAACGAAGAGGTGATCAGTCGCGGAATTGAGTAGTGAAAAGTCGTATAGTAACGAGGAATGTGGTGCTGGTCATAAAGAGAGAAAGTGGTCGCTGGTTAGTAAACAGGAGGATTTTTGGTTTTGCGAAATGTAATGTGGAATGAAAAAAAAAAAAAAAAGGAAAAACTAAAGTTTAAGAGAAGTGACTACATAGACTATATTGACAATTGAAAATAATGTCGAAGTGAGACAACGAAAGGTAATATTAAGAAACGTGACTACATAGAATATATTAAAACTCGAATGTAATATCGAAGTGAGGTAACGAAAATTGTTAATAAGAAAAGTGACTACGTAGGATATATATTAAAACTTGAATGTAATGTCGAAGTGAGATAACGAAAATTGTTAATAAGAAAAGTGACTACATAGAATATATTAGAACTTGGTACTGGACACCCAATAAACTTTGTGACTAGCACTATGTAAAACGAATAATGAAATCAGATGTAAAGCAAAAGCGAAATGTAACGTTAGTGAAAATAAAAAGAGAAAAGAAAACAAACAAAAAAGGAATCTGTGTTTTAATTGTTTCAACGAGTGGTGTAAAAAAAAACGTTTTGGTCGTTCTTTCTCTGGTTTTGTTATCTCGACGCATACCCAAGAACCATAACTCGCGTGAAGACACAGTCTCCACCTTTAAAACGGAATCTTGAATGCAATTCGTGCCCTGGGCAACGAAGATATGTCGAATCGATTGACGAATCGACCTGGGTCTCATCTCAGTTAGGACAAGGATATCAGGTTTCGCTGTTTGCGAACATTGGTGCACGGCGTTTACATTCGTATTGGTGAATGCCCCTGATGTTACAAAATGCTGTTGTCAGCCGAATGTCGACAGCGCCTCGAGAACGAGCTCGATTATGTGATGACGAATTTCTCAAAGTTCGGTAATTATCGTAATATCTGCATGATGAGCACAATCACCATCGATTACCTGCCAAAGGCAAGAACAGTCACATGAAAATATTATGCAACGTTATTGCACAAACTTAACGACGAAATACCATAAAAAAAAATCGTCCTATTTGGCGAAGAAAAAAGTTCTGTGCCATCACGATAACGCAGTGGTACATACGTTCTTGAAAGCGATGGCCAAATTGGACAAATTACGGTTTGAATTGGTTGCTCACACGTAATCTCCGGACTTGGCCCCCATCACAACCTCAAGTAGTGGCTCCAGAGAAAGAAATTCAAATCGAATGAGGAAGTATCGCGGAAACCGAGGCATATTTCGAAGACTTGAACGTTTCATACTACAGTAAGCGCATCGAAATGTTGGAAAATCTCTATACCAAGTGTATCGCCTTCGAAGGCAACTATATTCAGAAATAAATATGTTTGCACAAAAAGCGACTTTTTTCATTAAAAATCACGGGACCTTTCAGCCTATTATATTTTGAAGTTATAGCCTCTCTGTGAACTGTGTATTGTATCTGGAAACCTCAATTTACTAGTATACTTTATTGAAAACTATAACTCGCGTTTATTGTACAAGAAAAAAAAACATGTTTTTGTTTTTGTATATTTGTGCAATTTGTTTAATTAGAACTCGCACAATGTAAGATAAATGCTCAGCTACACTGAGCGTTGAATAAATATGCACAGTAATTGTAACATCTAATAGTTGGAAAAAAGCAAAAGAAAATTTCTATTTTATTTTGTAATGGCAATATACCTTCTTCTCTTCGTGTTTTCCACTCATTTCTGTTCTCGTAAATATATTGGACCCACGGTCTGTGTACTCGAAATTTGGTGTCCTTGTCATCATTTGCTCCTACATTAAATTCCTTGCAGTCATTGGCTATAGGTTCCAGCTCGTGTTCCAGAACTACCGCCACGAGTGACAAGGTTGGCTCACAAAGAAAATCCAAAAAGTATACTTGGGAATCTTGTATTTCTGCGGCGTATCGATCACAACAAGGACTGATAGGTAGTCCCTGTTGGCGTTCCTTGTCCCCTTGAAGGCGAAATTCTTTTATTAGTAAAGTAATCCAACGTGTGTGTAATCTAAATTCTTTGCCCGAATCAGCAATATCACAAGCATGCAACAACAGGCCTAACAGTCTTGATCTTTCAATACCCGTTGCAAGGGTTTGTTTGACCGCATGTAATAGTTGGAAATGGTGTACCATATCTGTGCTAAGAACCATATCGATCACCAAACTGCGAAACTTGAAATAATCAGCTTGTGATAGATTCGATAGGATATTGCAGTCCTTTTTCTTCAATACAAAAAATGCGGCACTGACATGGTGGTTCTCGTTGACCGACTGATCATTATAAAGGATCGCTCTATCACTTCTCGTCAAAACATGGTAATGATTTGATACCCCCTGATGCTCAAAGTCATGAATCGCTGCTGCGAAGAGAGCGGCAAATATCTCTAGATCGGACAAGCACTTGATGTAACCAAGTTTACTTATCATGTAATGCATGGTTTGTGTTACATTTGCGGCATGTGCACTTGTGTGGTAAGTTGGCCCATAACGCTGGTAGCCATCCTCTAGTTCAACACACAGCTTTGCCAACAATTCTGGATCGACGTCGAATTTTTCATAAATCTGGTAACGACGAAATACAAAATTAAGGATGGTATGTAGTGGCTTGCGGTTGGTTGCCCATGTTAGAGCAAATATATCGAAGCACCACTCATCGAAACGCTGCAATAACAAAAATGTTACTCACATTATGATAAACTCGAATAAAGAAAAATAAAAACACTTGGATAATATTAATTCCTGTCTCCAGTACGTAAGTCAACTAGTCATTACCCAATGCGAGTGCCATGCAACGGCAGCGTCTCTATATTGGAATTCGTCTTTGACAACAACAGAACTAACCACCACCCTCATACACAGTGACGGAGTGCGGTCAATTCGGCGATTGAGTTAAATTAAAAAGTTGCTCTTATGAATCGCGAGTGTTTAAACTATAAAGACTATTTATAAATTTTTTCCAGTGATAAAAACAGTCAAAACAAATTTAATATTGTATATATGGAAATAATCAAATAAAAGAGAACGAAGCTGTTATATAAACATTCAAACACAACTTACCGACTTCCGACTTCTTCGGCTTTTCTGTTAGTCCGTAGATTGATGGTTTGGGGTCTCTGGTCGCTATTGGCAGTGTAGTTGAACTCTGCAGGAAGTTGATCGGCCGGTGTCCCCAGTTGGTGGCGGTGAGATGTTATCGGTAAATCGTCCTTCCTCGGTTTCCGGCTGGCTAGCCCGTGTTCTTCGGCTTCTGGCTTGGTAGCCAGTAGATTGATTGGGTTGTCCCTCTTGTGGCTTCCGGCTTGGTTAAGCCCGTGTGTATCAGCTTCCGACTTTGTAGGGCCCGTCCTCTTCGCTGGAAGTTTGTCCAGCGGGGCTTCCCACTCATAGAGTCCATACTCTTCGCTGGAAGTTTGTCCAGCGGCTTCCGACTCGTGGAGTCCGTAAATTGTGGCTTCCGGCTTTTCTGCCCGTAGTTTGAACGCTTCTCCTTTGGGACTTCTCCTTTGGAACTTCGTTTCTTCCTTCGGAACTTCTAGATGGGACCCCTATGAGCCGATCGTGTTCGTATAATAAGAAGACTCTTTTGCTTATCTTTAGTTCATGCGTTTATTTTTACTTTCTTCTATTATAATTAATTTATATTAGTAACGCCACACTTCGGCTGTCGGATTCTGATTTTCAGTTGATTGGTTGATGCACCCCCTTTGATGTACTGATTCTAATTGCTATAATTCTTAACGGTACTCTTCTTTTACTACTGAAAACCTAAATCAAAAAGTACATTCCTTCCCACGATCGTGGCTGTCCTCCAGACAGCCACCTGACGCCAGTCGTAGTCGAAGGCCAAGCCAACGACGGAGAATCGCAAATTTTGCAAGTCTGCAAATTCTTCACCATGGGAACATTTCGATTCTCGGTGACGTGAATCTGATTTGTTCATAGCGTACGCGGTGCAAGTAGGATTACCTGCGCGAGTATGAGGTGTTGGGTTGTTTTTTCATCTAGGTGATGAGACTGCGGGAATTACAGAATTGCGATCTTGACGTGGCTTATGGGGATGCATGCACTTCAAGGTATGTTGTTCAGAAATAGAAAAAATGTGAGGAAATGCAAGATTGCAAGTTTAGGTATGGGATATGGAATTCGTTAAGCAATTGGTAGACATGTGATAAAGTTTCACATGCTACACCGAAAGGATTCTATGGGTTGTAGCAAGAATTTTTTGATGCTACACTGAAAGATTTCTTTCGGTTTTAACATGAGTTAATGCATGTAATATCATGGTTCTTTGCAGAATAAATGTTAGGGTTATTTGTTAGATTATAAAGAGGGTATTGGCAGTTTGCGTGCAGCAAAGTGCAATGTTATGTTTAACAGATTTTTATATAGAGGGCATTGGCAGTTTGCGTACAGCAAAGTGCAATGTTATGTGTAATAAAGCCACGAAAAGAAAAAACAGTAGATACATAGATAAATGTTAAATATTATATAATATACTAAAACAAATCTAAGGAGATCACTTACAAACAAAACAAGGTACAAAAGGAAATTATCGTTACAAAACCTTTTTAAGTACTTAAAATACAAAATGTAAAAGAAAATAATGTACATATGTAACAAAATTGTAAACCTGTACAAACAAGTACTTACGAAATCGACACCTCTAGACATTTATACAAAAAACATATACATAATAAATTATATATAAAATCGTTATCCTATATAAAACTAAGATTGCTTTACATACGTACTTAGATTTCATATCCTATTATACATAAAAAAAAGAGAAAATATTTTCTCAAAATAATGTAAATTTATAGAAAACTAAGATGTACAAAATTATAAAAACTCATATTAACTAGACAGTCATATATCAACATAAGAACCTAAAAGTAACAACAACAACAACAAAATTATAATATATAACACTCACAAGAGTTTTATTATGCAGAATCTTATGTAAGATCGTATATCTCTATATAACATAGACCAGAATTATATTAATAAATACTCAATTCTTAATAACACAACAAACAACACCCAAAATGTAAAAACCAATATTCATAAGAAATGTATACATATATAACAAAATTATAAAACTGGAAAATATTTACCAAACCTAAATCTCTAAAGTACCTATTCTTCTTACATTCTACTATTACACAAAAAAAACAGATATATAATATATAAAATAAGTACCATTTTCAAAACCAGATACAATAATTTAAATGTAACTCCATTCCAAAGTGTAAAACAATAGTGTTACTGTAAAACAAATCCCTGTGACAAAATTTGTAAAACAAAGCTCCCCCTGTGGCTGCCGAGTACCAAAGCCCACCTAATTATAGACTATTTTTTTGAGAATTATTCCTCTTCTAAGAATAATTCTCTTATCAGAAGGAGGAAGGAATCGGTTACACGCAGAAATCCAATACTCCGATAATTACATACATGCAGCACCTAATACTCCAATAATGTAACATATTGTGACGCATATGACAATCAGCTGTGATATCTGGCAGGTCTCCAAAACAAAGTACTAATATATTCTAGAAAGTACTGGAAAACCGGAGACTATGAGCAGTAGAAAATTCGAGGCTATGGAACCGACGGAAACGAAACGCCGAATCAGAATGAGGAAAAACGGTATAAATACGTCGCACGCAGATCAAGGGAGCAAGTAAGCAGCAAAGAAGCGCTGCAACCGCGTCGCTTGGTTTGACTTGGTTGTTGCTAACCAATATTGTTGCCGTATGGCGAAGATAGTAGCTAAACTCAATTATGCATTATCTGCATAGGATAATGAGTTTAGCTATGCGTCCTTGGGGAAAACATGTATTTCAGGTGAATAGCATATAAGGGAAATGGGTATGTATGACGCGCTGAAAGCGGTCGAAATAAGGTGTAAATTGTGGTTGAGATTATGGGTTGGTTCTCATGTAGATTAGAGAAACCCCACAGAGTCGCCGAATTATTAGCGAAATATCAAGGAACGGTTGTTATTAACAGACTAATAAAGTGTTTACAAAGAAAAGCGATTTAACGGCTATTAGTTAGTTGTAAAATAATTAATCCGGCGAACCCGAAGCTCGCAACAATTGGTGTCAGAAGTAGGATTAATTATTGGTGAAGTAAATAAGTCTGTGAAAGTGTGTTGTGACGATATTAGATCGACATTCGGAGGATCTTCGCGTCCCTGAGTTGAAGAAGGAACTTCAGGACTGGAATCTGGATAGCAGAGGACAGAAGCAAATTCTTCGATAGCATCTGCAAGCAGCAATGGAGGAAGAAGGTATCGATGTCGACACATATGTTTTTACGATTGGGCCAGATTGTCCGGATGGAGAAGCAACAGCAAGTCAAGATGGTGCCAATGTAACGGAGAAGAATTCATCACAGTTGGACATTTCGGAGATGTTCAGGATGATGATGAGAAAATTGGACGCGTAAGCTACAGTTATTAATTCAAAATTGGACGCGCAAGCTGCAGATGTTTATGCAAAATTGGATGCCCAAACGCAGTGGATGAAATGTAATTTTCAACACTTTGAAGAGAAGAAATTCAGGCAAAAATTCGAAACGAAGTAGAAAATCTGGATCTAAAAAACGAAGCTGAATTCAAGAAAGTCACCGATGAAATAACGCGAATCGAAAAGAGACTTGAGTGTGTTGAGAGATATAAGACGTCGCCTAACATGACTACAAAGATACAAGGATGCAACCGCCAACCTTCGATGAAACAGGACCCTTATTCGTATTTATACGTCAGTTTGACGCCGCGGCCAATTATAATAAGTGGTCGGATGAGCAGAAGTCAACATCACTAATCTTGTCACTCCTCGGGGCGGCTGCAGAATTGCTACAAACCATACCAACAGAGAAGCAAACAGATTTCCAAGCGGTAAGAGACGGCCATGAAGCTAGGTACGGAGACAAACACATGCAGCACGTCTACCGCATGCAACTACGGAGCAGAACGCAGAAACCTGGAGAAAATCTTCAACAGTTGCAGGCAAACATTAAGCAATTGGCAAACTTGTCGTATTCAAATATGACGAGGGAATCTCTGAACGAGGTAGCAATGGATGCATTCATAAATGCACCCCAAGATCGGGACTTGCAACAGGCCGTTCGTTTGGCAGGAAATACGACGACTAATGAAATACTGGCGTTCGCATTGGCATATGAATCGGCTAAACTGGCTACCAGGAGTACGTATAGAGTCCGAGAAATGTCCGCCCAGGAATGTTCCTGCCAAGGAATCGGGCATGTACAACGGAGAGCCCCGAGACCTGATATGAAGTGTGGGACATGCAGCGAAGTCGGCGACATCTCTGGTGACTGTAGGAAACGTCGACGAATGAATGAAACATCAATTGAGAATTGTTGTTCATGCGCTAATCAAAAGAGGAGACTATCAACGGACCAACCTGAGGCCAATAGCTCGGGAAACTTGTAAGGGCAGACTTTATGGGGCCAAAGTCGCCTGGTAGAATTTGCACCACCAACATCGTAACTGTATCACAACTTCAACGAGATAACCAAAGTTTGGTTATAACTACGTTTGTTAATGCAAGGACAACAACAGTGACAATCGACACCGGAGCAACGACATCCACAATTTGGCCGGATGTGGTGGGCAGAATAGCCCTTAATAAAAATAGAAGATACGCTTTGAAGACTGCCACAGGAGAATGTTCTACAGTCTACAGAGAAGTCGAGAGCATAATAGTGCTGGGCAATACTTCCATCTCCCACCAATTTTTGGTTGCCGATATTACGGACGAATGCATTCTTGGAATGGAGTTCATGAGGGAGCATCAAGTTGTTCCAGATTTTGGGCAGAGAACACTGCGAATTAATAACTTAGAAGTTGCTATTACACTACAGGACGAACAATTGCGAAGGCTGAAATGTTATGTGCGTGAGGAGGATGAGATCTCAGCTCGTTCAGACTCAGTAATTTGGACCAGTCTCGGGAGTAACCCCGATGGCAATCGATTTTACATCACCGAAGCTGTACAAAATCAGCGTAAGGGGGACATTCTTGTTTGGAGATCCCTTATCGATGCGAAGAAGCACATTGTACCTGTCAGAGTACTAAATGCGTCCAAGGAGCCGGTCGTCATAGGAAAAGGAGAGGTAATCGCAGAATGTGCACCCATTTCAATGATAAGCTCAATTCAGACAAGGGGAGAGGACCATTCAATTCAACGTCCCTCTGGTGCATCCTCTGTGGTTAATAGGGTGATGTCCCAGAAAATCGAATTAACAGTCGCACCAGCTGAGAAGTGGCCAGACCAGGATCTGGATAAGAGCCTGCAGTGGAGAAAGGCCAATCTTATCGACATCAATGCGACGAATACACAGTATACAATATTAAGAACGAAAAGTGGGTCAACCACAGCTCCACAGCTGATGATGAATGTCCAGGCTCTCGAATCTGGGGAAAGCTTAAAGTTGCTCGGCGTCACTGTTTGTGGGAATGTGTCGTGGCATAAACACGTGTCGAACATCGCCAAATCCGTTTCAGGAAAGCTCAGCTATCTTTTTAGATGCAAGAGATATTCTCCTGTATAAATCCCAAATTAGACCCGCGCTCGAATATTGTTCTCACGTTTGGAGCTCTACTCCTAGATATACCCTCGACCTACTTGAGATCATTCAGAGGCGAGCGATTCGCCTGATCGGGGACACGGCGCTGGCGTCGGTACTACAGTCGCTCTAACATTGAAGGCGCGTAGCTGACCTCTTTCTGTTTTACAAAAATTATCACGGGTACTGTTCTTCGGAGATTCGTGGTATTGTTCCGCGTAATTCGATTTGTATGCGCTCTATAAGACAATCCGACGGATCGCACCAGTTTGTGGTTCATCTTCCAACGACACGAACATCCCCGTATCAGAACTGGTTCCGCTACAGAGCAGTGAAGTTGTGGAACCCTGCGCAAGTGCCTTAGCTCGACTTAAGTAATAGCCGTAGATTTCTCCTGACCATATCCCGGAACGTACAACGTGAGTGGTATCTGTCCTTAAGACCGACTTACCACCTATTCCAACTTTTTTTCGGACCGCTCCATCAGCCAAGCTCCGAAAGAAGGCCAAGGATTTCTCCCGACCATTTCGGCCTATAGGTTGATGGAGCAGTGTTTCATCAGGGGGCAGAGCGTTGGGATCTCACCTACCACTCAGTCTTGAGACGCCTTTTGCGACAAGCCGGCCTAGCTCTGAGTATATTCGAAAGCCCTACTCACAGGGCAGTTGCATTAAAAACAACAAATCAAAACATTTTAAAGCAGATCAATGTTTTATTAAAAAACCATCAAATCTATTTTAACGTAATATTGAATGTCGAAAAAAAAAAGATGAAACTCTAATAAAATCGATATCTATTAAAATGGGGAAAAACATGAAAATTGTATGTTAAGGTCAGCATGTGGAAGTTTCCACACATGCTGCAGCTAAACTGGTCTCCGACATACAATGGAATAAATGTAGGAACCAATGCACAGGGGCCTGTCTGATCGACTTGGAGAAAGCCTTTGATACCGTCTGGATCGAAGGGTTGTATTACAAACTGGTCAGACATGGCATATATAAGCCTTTACTATATGTACTTTACGATATGTTAAAGGACAGGAGGTTCGTGGTCAAAAGTGGTAATGTGACCTCTAATAAAACGTATAATATCAAGAATGGCTTGCAACAGGGCGCGGTACTCTCTCCGATTCTTTTTAACATTTACATTAGCGACTTATTAGAAGCACTTCCGCAGGCTATTGCGTACGCAGACGATCTCATAATTTACAGAACAGCTCCGAAAGTTGCGATCATAAATAGGTTAATACAGCGAAACTTCAACAAAGTGCAGCGCTATTGCAATGACTGGAAACTTAAGATCAACTTCCAGAAATGTGAAGCCATCCTATTTAGAACTCCATTATATAAAGCCACGAACGACACAAGGAAAAACTGGCGAAAGCTAGTTATCGTGGGACCGCATGGAGATAAACTGGAAACCAAGAGTTTAGTTAAATACCTGGGCATCTGGCTAGATCAATATCTGTATTTCAACAGACATGTAGAGGCTGCTTTGCTCAAAGCGAGGAAAACTTTTGCTATGACAAGGAGGCTATTTCACAGTAGCCAACTTGACAGCAAGGTAAAAGTCATATGCTACATGACGCTAATCAGGCCAATGCTCATATATGGTTGCCCAGTATGGTTCAACATAGGTCCAAATTTGATGGAAAAGATTCGGGTGTTCGAAAGAAAGTGTCTCAGAAGTTGTCTCAGATTATATCGGACACCGGAATCGGACTATAAAAAGTATTACTCAAATGAGACTTTATATAATGAAGCGTACATAAATAGGGTGGATAATTTTATGATTAAATTAATCAGAGGACATATTGCGAGAGCAATAAGCTCGTCCAATGACCTAATTTTCGAGGCCTATTATCCAAACACCTTGTACTATGAGAGCGTGCGTCGCAACGGCTTTGTTCCACCAGAGGCGTTCCTTGACTTGGATATGAAAGGGCTCAAACAGGATATATCCGGAATTCCGCTGACGGGCGATTGTGCTACGACCGGGAAGTAACGCACAACGAAGAAGAGCTCTTGCGCTTCAGTAGGGCTATCTCCCACAGAGACCGGGACGATAGTATTGGACAGCGTCAAGAGTTCTGGTGGTTGAATGGCATATAAAGACCTGGATACCAAAGTCGGTATAGAATCATAGTATCATCAGCTAGCTTACATAGACTTAGCTTTTCTAGAATTAGGGTAGTATAAGATTTAAGTTAAGTTAGGTTGTGCTTTTACATAAAAAAAAAAAAAATTAGGTAAGTTAAGTAAGTTAAATTTTAAGAAAAAAAAAAACTAAAAAAAAATTGACAAAGTTTTTCAAATTTTTCTTTGTATTTCAACTAATTATCAGTACTGCCACAAAGTTCTGTCGCCGAAAGGCAAATTATACAAATGTTAAGTAATGTTTAGCTTAGAGCGTCTGCGAAGGACCAGTAAGTTATTATATAAGATAATTAAGCTAGAATTTAAGCATTTTTTGTCTAGCCTTTAATTTAGAAATTAAGAATATAAAAAGAAAAATAAAAAACGTTTTAAAAATTAAAATGAAAATGAAAATGTGGAAGTTTCCATTAAATGATTCCAATTAATGGTGGGGCTGGCCCTAAGCATAAATATAAGAGCGTGGCCGATTTTGCATTTAAAAGAGCTTTCGGTTCGTTGCACCTAGTCGCACAGGCACAAAAAACTACAGTCGTAGCCATATTCAGCCACAGATAGCGGGAGGATTAGGAGCAACATATTTAACCAACTGCAGTCAACCAACCTACTATCATATTAAATAAATGATGACGGAAATTAGCGCAAGACGGTTTGTTAAAGAGGGCATTTCATTGATTGCCTACCTAAGAATAAGACCACGGACAATACGATACAGGGTACCGATAACTCAATACGGAGAGACCAGCCACACGTCACAATATCGATTTCAAACCAAAGCCTCCAAAATATCACTTCAGATTTGTTTGCGTCTCACAAGATAGGCCAACGGAAATCACCAATGTGCTATGTATTCCAAAACTATTTTTTTTTATAGAACGAAGAAACCCATGAGCTCTCTTTCAGCATACGTATTTGCAGAAGGTTACAACTCGTAAATTTTCAAAAACAGTTGCATACCCAAATCATAAGACACTACCACTCTAGGCTCACTTCGAGAAAACTGTTTAAAATTAATATAGGAGAATGTTCTCTGACGCGTTTAGTCGAGTATGCTATTGATGGTCAAAGTATTCACAGACCTTGGATTACCAGAACTAAAAACTCAACGAATTTTCTTAACTCATCAACACCAACCTATGCTTGTGTGATCTCTTCCCCGACAAAGCCATCAATTTCATTCAATTAGATATTATATATATTTCAAAACACAGATAAACAATCCATGCCTAACATTCTTGTGGATGTTTAATATTCCTGGAAAAGTGAATGATTGCAGAATTCGTACAATAGTCATAAGACTCCAATTATACTTTTACTCTTAAGACCTGTGTTATTTATTTAAGTCGTTTAAGCTCATAGTATGACTCAAATGATACTTAAATATAAATACACACCCTCTGCCAGATATTGAAGAAAATATTATTAACGCTCCAGGCGTGTGAGCAAAATAAGTCGAAATGTTAGATTTGCTAAATAAAACTAAGCTAAAGAATAAAAATTGTAAATTAAATAAATATAAATTACCTGAAGGCTTATGTCAACACTTTTCCTACGTTCGTCCTCTACAATTTTTGTTTCATCTACCATTTCGCAGGACAACACTCACGACTAAATAAACAGAAAACTTCTTTTGAACGTAGAGTTCACAAAAACCTTTGTGTTGACAAACATTTTCATCCTGACAAGTAGAAAGTTTATTAACTTTGGTTGCTTTGTTCGTTTTTTTTTTACAGTATTCAACTTCACGTCATTTTACATTAAGGAAAAACTACTTGGTGTCTGCTTAGAAATATAGTGACAGAATTTTAATCTTATTCAAAACAGGTGATATTTACTCAACGTCTGTCCATTCTTTTCGACAATGTTCTGCCTTCATTATACGTGTTGTAAATTGTAACCAGGTTGGATGCGATATTTGTTGCTTCCCTTAAGAAGTCCCGTACTTTTGGCCACACCTTTCAAAGCTTCAAGGATGACGATTAAGAGTCGAATTAATTCGTGTCCCAAAAATTGACAATTCTTTGGCTTCGACGATGCAAGTGCTATTCATCAACAAGGAATTTCCATTATCTTTGACTAGAAAAGTCAGCTGTGGATTTTGAATGCAAGGAATTAGAAAATACTCGTTGGTATATCTTTTTGGAGTCGGAATTGAACGAGTTGACCATATCCTACTGATTGAAATTTGAAAAGATTGGTCGGATAATTCAACATGTTGTCATATACAAACGAACCTACAGGACAAAGTCAAGTTGATTGCTTTCAACCCGGCGAAGGCCAGGACGATCCATGTCCCTGTTCAATGCAAGTTGACATGTCTCCACGTGACACCCCTGGATAGCTACTTTGGCATACGCCAAGTAGTAAACCAATCCACACAACGACATTCTGTAAAAGTTGCCTTGCTCGGAAAAATTATTATGGCAAATTTAACAAGCCTCAGATATGGACCGGATACACGACGACGACCACGGTAACGAAAATGGCGAAACGATTTGAGAATTTTCTCATGGAACGTCCGCTCACTATACAGAGCTCGAGCTGCACAGCAGCTAGCCGATGCCCTGGCCGAATATATAACAGCATTACAAGAAATAAGATGGACGAGGAGTGGTGTTATTCAAAGACGCGAGTATGACATTTATCATAGGTGCCATGCAAAACACCATGTGCTCCGGGTAGGCTTTCTAGTCAACCAAAAACTGAGGCCTTCCATTATCGGCTTTAATTCAATAAACGAAAGGCTATGCAGCCTTCGCGTGCGAGGTAAGTTTAAGAACAGAAGTCTAATAGCGTTTGAAATAATAGTGATGAAGAACGTGTGGTTCGGACTAAGCGTTACCCATCAGGCTACTGGCCGTGTTTAGAATTTGATTTTTAAACTCGACTATACTCCACTGATGTGAATTGTTATGTTATCGCTATGGTATACGGCTCTTATGTATTTTCTTATTCGATTTTCGTTCGGTGTTCTTCACTATTTTGCTTGTGAATTGTGTGTGTATCTGTTAGAGACGCCACCCCACCTCCTCCTCAGTAACTGCGTTACGATTAGCTTCGCTGCGAACGATGGAGAGAACGAGAGAACGTCAGAGCAGACGAGTGCGTCGGTGCTCTATGCGGAAGTCATGATGGTGTGTGAAGTTCTGTTTACTACGGGAAGTGTGTGCTGTGTGTACAGATCACGTCGTAGTCACCAATTACAGCGTTTGAAATAATAGTGGAGAAGAACGTGTGATTCGAACTGACGCTATGACTGACGCGACTGCCATTTTACCAAACGATGCCGACATTGCCAAGGACGACACCACACCCTACTCCACGCCAATACGGTAGCATCACCGCCGCTTCCAGAAGCGGGCACCATCCCTAAGCTCCAAGATCGCCAGACCCCGGTGTCGTTTTTCCGTTCAGCTCCTTGAGTGCGCTTGCAACAGTGCGCGTTCGGAAGCGAAACTGGCTCATAATGTGCTGCTTATGCTCAAGTTAAGGTGGAACTGATGTGGTATCAGGCAGCGTTGAGTTGGCTGCAAAATGTGCAGCAAGTAGACTCGCTTTCTCTATTGCACTGGTCTCTTATCGACTATTAGCGAAGAAATGGATGAGGAAACTGAGTTTTGGATGTTCTTCACAAATGCCCAGAAATTTCTACTACCTGCGAGTGCATAGAATTCTTGGCGGTAAGCCAACGGGAAAGAGACCGACAGGGCGGCCGCGACGGATATGGGAGGACAACGTTAGGTTGGACCCCGAGGAGAACGGATCGAATGGTCGAACGTGGAAGGAGAGCGCACGGGACAGGGAACAATGGCTGAGTCGAGTCGGTGAGGTCATGAACTTTCGGGTTCCTACAGGCCAATAAATAGTAGTAGTAGTGGGAGAGCGTAGTATTTTTTGTCACTCTCTGGTCATGCAAGAACCTGGCATGATGCATTGCAGTCATTTCTAGCTCTCTTAAATCTTTTCCCGTTTTCCTCAGTATTGTTTGATTTATACAACCGCAAGCTCAACTCTTTAGCCTTAATGGCTTCTTTGCACCCGGAATCGAACCACATATTTGTCTTGGGTTTGATACTATTTTCTCTGTGTGGAATAAAGGTTCGCATGCTAAGCAGAATCGTATCTATCAATGTGTACACTATAGAGTCAACATCGTTATTGAGGAAAAATAACGACCAATTTAAGTGGTCTTTTTGTCTCACTCTCTGGCCGTTCCCCTGTGGCTGCTCTACCACGCATCGTTGTGTTCGTTGGTTTCTGAGGTTACACAGTCTTGGTTGTATCGCACATGATTCGATCTTTTTACTCATATCTGCTGAAGCTGCGTATTTTATTGGTGTCATCAAGTCCTTTTTGTGTGCATTGGTTCATAAAAATGTTTTTTAGCAATCCAATACCTAGTATGTTCCAAGAATCTTACCGTATTAATCTTCTTCCTTAGTTAAGAATACATCAATATTACAAATTTTACTCGTATCTAAATTTATTTGACATTACTTTGTCTAAAAAATTACATTACAATTACACAACATTTGATTGGTATATAGATAAATTTTTGCTGTACATTCAAGTAGTTAATTGACTTGAGCTTAATACGGAATCTTCTAAATAGCAGAGTGGCTCTGCAAAAATATTAAAGAGAGGAAAACTTATTTATTTAATATAATAAATTAATTTAAGAATAAAATTGAAATTAGTTTGAAAATTGAATTAAGATTAATTTGAAAATAAACATAAAAATAACAATAATATTTAATTTAAAGGTAAAGTTAAAATTAAAAATAAAAAATTAAACTAAACTTAAAGTAAAAAATGAAATTAAAATCAGTTTAAAAAAAAGTTTACAGAGTCATAAATTGTCATGCCTTATGGGAGGGCAGATGTCAGATGTGGCTTTGAGGAAATCGGATCAGTTAGCGAAGCTTAGAGGGAAGAGAAATTGAAGGAAAATTGCTTAGAACCCGGGACGGTGACGCAGCCGAGTTGGTAAGGGCATGCAGATTTAAGTTTTTACAAGCCAATAAATTGATAGTCAGGATTCCTACAAATGATTAACGGCTGTTGCAAGCTCGAAAATGACTATTTCTCTGTTTCTATAAAAACGCAAAGGTAATTCGAGTGGATCAACTCCTCAGTTTCGCGCAATAATGATACATGATGGATCAAAATTAAAAAATTACCATTATCTCCAGACCCCGGACGCAACATTCGATGAATAGCCAGATGCACAAAGACGATCACAGAAAACTGGGGAATATTAAATCCTAGTGTTTGATTTACTATCATGGGAAATAATTACTCTTTTTGAGGAAAGAGCTTTTTTGGTGTCACTGAGACACACCAGAGTATTTAAAACAGTTTTTTCTTAAGTGGAGTAAATTTCAGCAGCCCGAAAACTACACCATACAGTGACTATGTATGTATAGGTTTGTTAACGAGCGTCGGATTTTTATCCGCCCAAGTGCGAAAATTCTACTTCTTGACAAACCCCATGAGGCGGAAGTTAGTCTGAATGTGATTTTGACCAAAAAGTAACCATTCACTTTGTAGCGTACCGGCGACACTACAAATGCCGATCGGCTTCGGTTGCTGTGTCAACTGGACCTTGTAATCTTGCAGATCCAAATCATTTGCCAAAACCATAAAACAATATTTTCGGTGCAGTTTCTGGGCACGATTACAAATTGATGCGTTCGGGTTTTTCGATGGGGCCGTACGAATACATATTTTTGGGACTGCGTACCCCACAGAGCTAGTGTTTTCGAATTCCTGCACAAGTTGTGAGCTCGGTAGGATGATGCGGCTTGACCAAAAAATCACGTATTACGCTGAATGAGTTTTTTTTTTTTTTAACATTTGGTTTCACGCGTTGTTCGACAACACCATGGTTCAACTTCTCCAATGACAAAAAAGTGAACAATATTTGACGTTGCAGATTGTATACCTCTAATGTAAACATCCCTCAAATGTATGATCCATGTTTATAACTGTTCAGCTTTCGCGGGAAATTGTAAAGGGAAACTGTGGGCTTTCCAACATATAAACCACATATAGCGTTTGCAACGATGTGAAGAATGTGATTCGAACTGACACTATGACGGTTAGAATCACTAAAAATGGAACCAATGCTTAACACATCAGGTCTCCGCCGCGTGTACGAATTCAATTTCGAAACTCAAGTATACTCAACTGATGTGGAATTGTTGTGTTGTCGCTATGGTAAACGGCTCTGATGCCTTTGCTTATTCGAATTTCCTTCGGCGTTCTTCACCATTGGCATGTGTACTACTGTGTGTGTATTTTCTAGAAACGCCACACTAATCCCTCCTCAGTAACTTTGTTACGATCAACTTGGCGTGCATACGATGGAGCGAGGAACGAGCGAGCGAGAGAAGGTCGTATCGGGCGAGTGCGCCGGTGTGCTGTGATTGTAGTAGTAAAGTTCTGTTTACTATGGGAGAGTGTGTGCTGTGTGTACAGATCACACGTTGGAATTGTAGACTTAAGCAAGGATAGTGAAGACGGTGAGTTGAACATACGATGAATCGGGTGAGAAACGAAGCGTTGAAGCATCAGCCGCGAGTACGAATCCGATTTCTAAACTCAAGTACACTCAACTGATGTGGAATTGTTATATTATGGCTATGGCATGGCTCTGATGCTTTTGCTTATTCGAATTTCCTTTCGATGTTCTTCACTATTTGCTTGCGTATTGTGTATATATCTGTTAGAAACGCCACTATTCTCTCCTCAGTAATTTTGTTACGATCAACTTAGTGTGCGAACGACGGAGCAAGGAACGAGCGAGCGAGAGGACGTCGGATCAGGAGAGTATGCCGGTGCTCTATGCCGAAGTCCTATGATTGTGGTAGTAAAGTTCTGTTTACTATGGGAGAGCGTATGCTTTGTGTACAGATCACACGTTGGGATTGTAGCGTTAAGCAAGGATAGTGAAAATGGTGATTTGAACATACGATGAAACGGGTGAAAAGCGAAGCATTGAAGCATCAGGCTACTGCCCGCGTGTACAAATTCGATTTCTAAACTCAAGTACACTCAACTGATGTGGAATTGCTATGTTATTGCTTGGTATACAGCTGACGCATTTTCTTATTCGATTTTCATTCCTGTTCTTCAATATTTCCTTGTATAACTGTGTGTGTATCTGTTAGAAACGCCACAGACACACAAACCGTAGTGGAGAATGCAGCACAAATCAGAATCAAAAAAACAAATCATCCAAAACTTGTACCAGAACAATTAACACAGCAATCTATAGCTTAAGTATTGAGTTGAAACATTCCCGTGCATGCCTTTTTCTTTTTTTTTTTAACCTTTTCTAGTCTTTGTAACAACGTAGGTCTCTTTCTTCACTACCATTCCTAGTCACTGTAAATTTATTGAATCAAGATTGTCTACGAAATATAAAAATTGGGCTGTTCAACTTAAATACCCAATATGGTAATCTCCTATCGTGTTAACGATTGTTTAAAAAAAGCAAAAACTGAAGGTGAGAAATTATAGTCGACTTATAAGTTAAGACCAAGTTTGTGTGCTGCTTCCCTCGACACCATTAAAATCATCCACAAGTAATCATAGCATTATAAAATTATAATTAGGATGATGGAAATGAAACCAACAGTGTACGAAAACGGTTTTAAGCTAAGCAAACAGTAGCAAAGCTGGGATTGACTACAGCGCATTAAAAACCACAAAACTGGTAAATTCACCGACAAGGAGTCAACGGTACTGGTTCTTCTAGACATCGAAAAAGCCTTTGATACGGTATGGCACGATGCCTTGATTTATAAGCTACTGAAGCTTAAGCTGCCTATGCCGCTTATCAAAATTATCCAGAGCTTTCTTCGTTCGAGAAAATATGTTGTGAGTATAGGAACCGACATATCCTCTACTCACCAAATCCACTATGGTGTACCCCAAGGCTCGGTCCTTGGTCCCATATTATTCACATTGTTTGTCGCAGATTTACCATGTCTAGGTAAAAACATTCAGGTAGCTATTTTTGCCGATGATACGGCCATTTTCTCTTCGGGTGCCTTATTCACTAATGTCTACAACTCTTTGCAAGCAGCTCTTGACAAACTAGCAGTATATTACAGGAAATGGAAAATAAAAATAAATGGTAATAAAACACAAGCTGTCTGGTTTTCGAGATGTAGGAAACACTGCTACCTACCAAATGGCACTAAACTCAGTATGTGTGCAGTTGATATTGATTGGTCCGATGACTGTAGATATCTAGGTATTATTCTAGATAAAAAACTTATCTTTCAAAAACACATCACTACCACAATTGACAAAATAAACAAAGTCGTAAGAGTTATGTATCCATTAGTGTGTAGAAAGTCAAAGCTTAGGATCGAAAATAAAATTATAATATTTAAAACCATTTTTCAAGCTATACTCCTGTACGGGGCCCCTGTATGGTGTAATTGTGCTCGCACACACAGCATAAAATTGCAAAGGTGTCAAAATAAAATATTGAAAATGTTGCTGAATTTGCCATGGCATTATTCGACACATGAACTACATGAAGACGCTAACGTTAAACCGGTAGAGTTCCTTATTGACAAAATCAATCGAAACTTCTTCGACAATTGTTCTTTTTCTGACAATGTTCTCGTTTCCCGTCTTGCGTTATCCTAAATCACTACATATGTACTCTGTCTATGAAAATTATATCGAGGTCATTACTATATAAAATAACCGGAAGCCCGTGCAATATTAGTCTTAAGATTCAAATAAGGGTTTTTTATTGTAGTTTTCCCTTAATTTATTATTTGTTATTCATTAAAATTGTGCTATTGTCATTATATAGATTTAAGATTATAGTTGTAAAGGAATTGCTATCCTAAATCTCTTAAGTACTAGTTGTAAAATATACCATAAATGTAATTATCTACCAAATAAAATTGAATTGAATTGACTACAGGGAAAGTATTGCTGCGTGTTTAATGGATTTGTAAAGATATCGTTATGAGCTACTACCGTCTGGCTAAACAATAGATTTAAATTTCTACTGCCAACAATCAATGCAACTGAAACTAGAACTTGAAAAGAGGGGTCAGGATTGATGAGCAGTAAATTATGTTTCTCTGAATCTACTATTAATGAAAAATGTGATCATACCTCCCTTATATCTAAACACTTGAAGATGATGATGCTAATGTTTTTTTCTACCATCGAAACAAAATTTATTAAGACTTTACCTAATATACATTTATTTACTTTTCTTATTTTATCCCGTCATTTTATATAGCTGTTGTGTCCCATTTAGTAAGGAACTGTGTTCTTTTTGTCTCACAACTTTCTGTTCTGTTTATAGAAAAAGGTTAAGAGAGCTGATGCGTGGGGAGTTTCTACTGATTCAGTCTTATTACATGAAATAAATCGATGTCTCTTTACTACAATAATCATATCTAAAATCGCTATCTTTATACTAAAATTAAATTAAAAACATTGCATTTCAAAAAATCAAATACAAACTTTGTTTAATTATATATTTTTACTATACCGTTGGGTGTTTTTTCTTTCCACAAGTTTCGATTTTCATTGATGTGTGGGACCCATGGTCTCCGCACTTGGAATTTTATGTCGGGATCCTCTGGTTTTGCTACGTTGAATTCCTTGCATTCATTTGAAATCTGTTGTAATTCATTATCCAAAACCTGGGCCATGAGTGACAAGGTTGGCTCACAAATAAAATCAATAAAGTACACTTGGGATTCAGGTATATTTTCTGAATATCGATCACAACAACAGCTGATTGGCAATCCTTGTTCCCGTTCCAAATCTCCTTGGTGGAAAAATTCTTTATACAACCTACCAACCCAGCGGCAAAGCAATCTAAACTCTTTACCACTGTCAGAAATATCACAACCATGCAGCAATAGTCCCAACATTTTTGGCTTTTCAATACCCTTTGAAAGGTTTTGTTTGATTTGCTTCAACATTGAAAAGTGATGCATCATATCTGTGCTAATAACCATATCGATTATCAAGCCACGGATTTTGAAATAATCATCTCGTGATAGATTCGATAGGATGTTACAATCCTCTCTCTGCAATAGGAAAAACGCAGCACTGATGTGATGGTTCTCATTGACCGACTTGTCATTATAGAGGATGGCTCTATCACTTTTTGTCTTTACATGGTAAGAATTTGTGACCCCTTGATGCTCGTAGTCGTGTATTACTGCAGCGAAAATGGCCGCAAATATCTCCATATCGGACAAGCACTTGATGTAGCCGATATTACTTATCATGTAGTGCATGGCATGTGTTACATTTGCCGCATGTGTACTGTTATGAAAAGGCACATTATATCGTTGATAACCGGCTTCAAGTTGTTTACATAAATTTTTCAAGAGCTCTGGCTGTACATTGAATTTTCTATAAAACCCATAATGGCGAAATAGATAACTAGCGACAGAATGTAGTGGCTTCCCATTGGTTTCCCGTGACAAGTCAAATATATCAAAATTCCAGGTGTTAAAATGCTGCAACACAATTACAAGAAAAGAGAAAATATAAAGGTTCAGATTCGTTATGTACAATAAATTGAAATTATAATTCATACAATCTAAACGTTGATAACAGACAAAAAAATGATGTTTGAACTAGTAAATCAACTGTAAGGTAAGGTCGTTTTTATAGTAAATTTTTCTATTTACAATCCAATAAATAAATGAAAAGCGTGCCTCACACCCAACGGCTGCTTCGGCCATGTATGTCGAGCCGTTCCAAAGACGAGAGTTTCTTCGCGACCACTGCAACATTTTCAAAAGAAAACCCCTTAATTCATTCCTTTGAGTTAGAATCGCCATCGAAAACAAATTCATCGAATATTATTTATTATTCGAAGAGTCGAATTTAAATTTTCGACCGAGATGCTTCTCAAACAAGCATTTACACAAGTGTAGTGACCCTAGATCACTACTCCCATCCAACCCCCATTATTATTCATAATCCCAATCACCTTCCCCAAAGTGAATCATATTATAGCAAAAGTCCATTTGTCGCACATTGATTCAATTCCCAATAACCTTAGCATTATGAAACGCCTAATTCCAAATGCATTTCATAATTTTTCCTTCCGGGAATTTGTTCAACCAAATTCCCATTCACTTCCTAGAACCCCATTCCAATTAAACCAATTTTTAACAAATCTCTGTAGATGCAGAGTATAAAGGGGCGGCGCATTTTGGATTAGAGATCATCCAATCAGTGCGAGTTATTCAAACCGGTTAGGTGCACTCGGAGTGAAACAAAAAATAAATAAATAAATAAAAAAAAAAACAAAAAACAAACTAATACGTATTCAGTTGTACGCTTATTTCAAATTTTAAATTTTAATTTAACCCTTCTGTCTTTTATATTTTAAGTCAAAAAAAAAAAATTGTAAACCTTGTTCTCTCAATTCTATTTAGCTTTTTTTTATCATCGGATTTGTGCTTTATTTTATATATACTCTTTTTGCTTTTCTGTGGTGTTTTTGGTATTTCCATTGTTTTTAGCTTAAATTTATATTCAACTATTTTAATTTCTACAAGTGCAAGCGCCTGTTACTTTTTTTCCTGGTTTCTTAGTTCTGTGTTACCCTGTTTGTTTTATCTTCTTTTGTTGTTCGCTTGTCTTGTCAATTTTTATTTTGTGTCGTTTCTAAATTCTAAAACAACCAAAGTCTACCGCCTATGGTATCTTGTGTCATTATATATACCATCTCGTCGTCATTCATTCATTATCGTACGCGTCCTCCCCAGAGCGCGGGTTATCAGCCTGATCACGGTTTTAAACCTCTTCTGGAGACATTGAGCACAGAACTCGCCACCGCAGTAGCCAGGATTGCTAGCCAGAATGCAGCATTAAGAGCTACATCACCCCCGACCCCGTCCGCTAACAACTCGGAAAACCCTGACCCAAAGATGGGGATCGAAGGCGAAATGACAACCCTCGATAGCGACTTTAATTTCTCTGCCAACGTGAGTTGCCCCCGTCCTCCCACCCCCAAAACTTCTCGTTCCACGCCTACCTCTGTTCGTGCGGAAAAACGGAAAACACCTCGAGCAATAGTAAACTGCGAGGGAGGTCGCTCCAGTCAACGTGTTGCCACCGGCTGTACGCCAATAATATCCCCAGCTTCGGCTAATGAAACTGTGCCAAACCTCTCGGTACACTCCCCCTAACTACTGCCAAACTATTCGCTTCGTTTTTCAATAAATCCTTCACAGACATCTCCTTCAAACCCAATCCGTCTCACTTCAAAGACTTGCCCGAATTCTCCGTCGACCCCTTCACCCCTCAAATTATTCAGCGTCACGTAGTTGAGGAGAAATTAAACTTACTCAAGGACGAGTTCAGCCCTGGGCCTGATGGACTCCCGGCTGTATTTTTAAAAAAAATGTTACACTTCTCTTTCTCTCCCGATATCAAAGATATTCAATCTATCCCTTTCACAAGGGATCTTCTCAATTGTCTCATATTTCCAAACTGTTCGAAGGAATTCTTTACAACGGGTTATCTTTCCATTGTAAATCCATCATCTCACCCAACCAGCATGGTTTCCTTTCGGGCAGATCGACCACAACGAAGTCGATGTAATCACCACCGATTTCAGCAAGACTTCTGACAAAATCTCCCATAATCTCATCCTTTTTAAGCTGTCCTCCCTAGGTTTCGAACCACTATTGATCAAGTGGTTATCTTCTTATCTGAAAGACCGATCCTGCCTTTCCAATCCCTTTCTTCCCATGTCAGGGGTTCGGCAAGGCAGTCATCTAGGTCCCCCCCTATTTATCCTTACCATCAATGGCGTTGAATTCATTATTAAATACTTATCCATCTCCCTCTATGCGGAAGACGCCAAACTCTACAAAACGATCATCTCTCCTCTCGACTCCTCACTTATCGAAACGGACCTCGACAGATTCTCAACTTGGTGCCGTAATAACAGCCTTTAACTCAACGTTGTCAAATGTCACTCCATCACCTTCTCCCGCAAACGCCACCCTGCCCCCCCCCCCCCCCCACTCCTACTTCTTGCTAAACCAGCAAATATCATCTGTACCCTCGATACGTGACCTCGGGATCTTATTTGAAAGGGAGCTTAGCTTCATCCCGCATATGATGATATTATTCTTAAGGCCAATTCTGTCCTTGGGTTTGTGAAACGCTGGTCTAAACAATTCTCTAATCCTTACGTTTCTCGTTCTCTCTACATAGCCATTCGTCCGCCCCCTTCTTGAATACGCCAGTCAGGTCTGGTCTCCACACTACTCGTCCCATGTATGCAGAATCGAAAGCGTGCAACTTCGTTTTCTGCGTTTTGCCCTCCGCGGACTGAACTGGGCGAATCCTCGGATTCTCCCCCCATACACAAGCCGGCTCCATCTGATCAACTTCAACACACTTGAGGAGCGCAGAACTCATGCCGATATCCTTTTCGTTCACCGTCTCCTTTCAGGCACAATCAACTGCCCAAGTTTGCTCTCCATCATTCCACTTCACACTAACCCTCGTAACCTGCGAAACCCTCATCTCTTCTATCAGCCCACCCACCACACTTCTTATGGGTCTAATGAACCCATTTCGCGAATGCTGCGGCGGGCAAACTCCTACCCTACCCCCTTTTTTTTTCTTTTTAACCATAGTTTATATATATAAGAATAGTTTTAAGATAGTTGTTAAGTTTTATCGCTTGTACTAAGCTGAATATATGAGGGTTCTGCCCCCACTAAACTAAACTAAACTAAACTAAACACCCCACTGAACAAAAAGGCTTCCCTTTGGAAAAATCCTGCACACCGAAGGCAGCATCATCCAAAGACCGCTCTAAATCGAAGCCGATCTGCATGCTTTAAAAAAGAAGCAGCAATCTGGGGTGTTTGCACGAGACCTCAACCTAAAGGAGTTCGTCGGTGATATGAACCGACAAGGAATCTCCAACTTTAAGGTAAAGACCTTGAGTCCAAGCCTCAATAAAATCGTAACCTACGATCGATAGGCGTTCTGTAAGGTTAACGATACCCTAAAGGCTAAGGAGGTGAATTATTACACATTCACTCCAGCCGACGAAAAGTCGAGGACCATCCTCTTAAAACGAGTCGCTGCCTGTTGGGAAAAGAACGACATCGTAATTGCCCTTGAGGCAACATTTCCTAACGTAAAATTTACCGACGTCAACAAATTCTCTCCCCCACAACGGTTCGTGAAAACCGCAAAAATACAGCAAGGTGAACATATGGGAGCTTCACCTTGCCCCAGGAACCGACATAGATTCCATAATACGGACAAAGTCGCTTCCAATCCATCATCAACAAGTTATCTTCGAGGTATTTCATAACAATGAAATGCCTCAATGCCGACGTTGCCAACGTTTCGTTCATGTCTCCCGGAACTGCAACACGGACCGGCGTTGCGTACGTTGTGGATAATCCCACGAGATTGGCAAGTGCGAACTCCCGGCAAGCAAAATATGATCCCACAACAAATGTGCAAGATGAAATCACATTGCCAGCTTGCTGCAACTGCGGTAAGAAGGGGCATCCGGCCAGCTACAGGAACTGTCCTAAATATAAAGAGATAATACACAGAACCAAGGAGACTCGAGCTAAACAAGTAGCCAAGTCAAACTTCGGAAAACAGGCCACACAAAATGTCATCCAAAATGGATTCACATTCGCTGATAAGGTTAAAGGGATTCAAACAAAGAATATGTAAACTTCTCCACCACCTCTCCCCCAAAAACATATTCAAGTCCCTAAGCGATTCGCTACACAGGCCAAGACAACGCCATAAATCCAAGCGGTGGCATAAAAGCCTCCAAAGGGGCAACCCTCAATGCTCGAGAAACTACTTAGTCTCTCCCGCGTGATTGAGAATATTCGACCCCGATGTGAAAAACTAGCAACCGAGGTTGAGAGGGATGCAATTCTTTTCACGGCATATGTAAGACATACGCTTCAAAATGGATCGCAAAATTACAGTTATCCTTATAAATGTCAACTCCCTCGTTTCCCTATCAAAGCGCATGATAGTCTCCGATTTCATAAAGGATAATCGGCCGGACGTGGATCTTGTAAACGAAACTAGGGTGCATCCATGTCACCGTCCCTTATTCCCAAACTTGTCTAGGATTCGAAGAGATCGAACCCTCACTGGCGGCCCACCATCAACGGAGGTGGCACCTGTATACTAATTAATAGCGAACTTAGCCATGAAGCTATTGATCTCCCACATTTCGAGCCTATAGAGGCCTCCGGGGTTGAATTGCATCTAGATAATAACGATAACCAATAATGGACCCATTAATCCCGAGGATATTGACCAATTAAAAAGGTCCTCGGGGCATTCGTCACCGCTTCACGCAGGGAGCCATTATTGCGATCCATTATTCACAATATTGGCACACTGATAAAACAGAGAATCATACCCAACAATTGGAAGACAAAACGAAGGGTATTCAGATGGACCAAAACATTTATAAAAAAGTTAAAAAGTTATGTGGCACTTCTAGTATCACTGGGTCAATCATGCACAACGATCTAGTTGTCAATAATGATGCCAGTAAAGTAAAAATCATCGGAGAGACTTTTGAAAATAATCACAAGCTCACTCTCGAGGATGGCGACCCGGACACTATTGCAATAATTAGTTCAGAGGTTCACAATAAATTAGACAATTTTAACGAGCAAATAGTTGTCTTTAACTCAGCTAACAGTGCATACTTCGATGATACACGTGATAATAGTCACGGTTTCGTCACACCAAATAACCTACATAACCTAGTTAAGTCTCGAAACCCTAAGAAGTCAATCGTTGCGAAGGCTTTCTGCTTTATTCTTTATACAGCTCTCCATTTTGCTCAACCATGTCTACAATATGGGGTACTTTCCCCAAGCTTTGAAGCATGCTGTTGTCTGCCCAATAACAAAAGCAGGAAACCAAATTATCACCCCTCAAGCTTTCGTCCTATTTCGCTCCTCACCTGCATCAGAAAAAATATATGAAAAATTCATATACGAGAAGCTAAATAACTTTACCAGTGCCAGGAATCTAATATCTGATTTCCAACTTGGATTCAGGAGACCGCACAGCACCACTATGGCTCTCAACATATTCCAAAACCACGTCTGCGTGCGCCTCTTTAATAAGGAACCCACCATTGCGGTGAGCATGGACAATGAAAAGGCTTTTGACACGACGTCTCAGTAGAAGGTTGTAGCGTACCTCAGGGCTTCATTCTAGGCCCCATCTTGTTTATATCTACACCTCAGATATTCCTCGCCCTGTGGACGGGAGAGTAAACAAGATATGCTATGCGGTTGACGTCCTAGTATACACGTCATCCAAAAGGCCAAAACTCGCAGCAAATCGACTCAACCGTCACCTAGACGAACTGTATCAGTATTACAGTCGATGGAAAATCCGATTTAACCCAGCCAAAGCAGTAACTATCATTCTGAGTAATAAACACTCCCAACCTACTTCTCTATATGCACAGAATATTCGAATACAAATCGGAGGTACTACGATTAGACCACAGAACAGGATGAAAAATCTTGGGATCATTTATACCCCAAAAATGAATTGCACCAAACATGTGACCCATATTATTCAAAGGGGCCTCGATCGGTCTACAACTGCACAACATTTGAAGTTGACACCAAAGCTAAGCTCCTCTGCTATAAGCAGCTAATCTGATCTGGAATATCGTACGCCTTTCCCATATGGTCCTGCATATCTTCGTCCCAAATGGAAAGACTGCGAGTTTTAGAAAGAATACTCTTTAGTAGATGCACCAACCACTCTAGAAGGCCAGACGGTCGCCATTATCCAAACTCTCACCTACACGAAGGCGCCCCCATTACCGCTATCGACGAATACTTGCTACAATTAGCATACAAGTACCTCGAAAGCATTCAGAACAGCGAGAATCTACTTGGGTGGGAGTCTTGTGTTCTTCACCCTTCTCTCTCTCGATCTCTTCAGATCCGACCACCACAATTTCTTCTTCAGTACAAAACTGAAAAAAGCACCCTTCCCAACAACATTCCCGTCGGTAATAGAGGATTCCTCCTAACACGCCACACACACACACGCAAGCACATCTGTCCTTGTCTCGCTTAACTCGGCCTCTCGCCACCAATTCAAAATCAGTCAAAATCCAAAAGGCCGAGACTACGGCCAAAGAAGAAACTACAAAATAATTATAAAATAAAAGTCCGCTTAAAACTTTGCGTATTCCGTTGTTTTTCTGTCCCGGCCCATACATTTTTTGTGGTTGGTTTCGCGACGCCGACACTAGAAGATCCATCAATTGTCGGGAACTAGGGTCGGAAGTAACCGGCCAGAAGGAGCCTACACTGAAGATTGGCTCATCGCGGAGACTCCCGGTAAAGAGGCCGGACACACCCTTCACACCGCCCTCACACCTCCAGCTGGGGCAGACGCCCACCTAACACAAGTAACAATAATACGACGGTGAATCAAATATAATCGGTAATTTCTTTTTATACATTTATTGAATAATGGTACACACTAACTGTATTATCGCAGTTTTTCAATGCCGTCTCCTGCGTAATCTACACACTTTTGCCACCGATTTGGAAGCTTTAATATCACTTGTTCGTAGAAAGATTTAGGGCGAGCTGTCAGCCAATTGCGCACGTGCTCCTCGACTTTTTCATCACTTTCGAACATTCCTTCTCCAAGTGATTCCGCACTGACTACTTACCCGGAGAACCCCCATAACAACAATCCAACTTCCATAGTTTTCTGCTAATGCAGCATTAGCACCTGTAAATGCTTCACGAATCAAGTTTATCAAATGTATTCACCTAAAAGCTCCTGGAAGAGAATTCTACCTTCATGCATTAATTCGCATTTTAAATTCCCTACAAGAATTCTATGTATCTAATCAGATCATAAATCCAAATCCCAATCTTACCATAAGCATTTTCCCTAGACGAATTCCTGAAAACGGAACAAATTGGTTTACATATATTGTAACCATCATAACCAGGGATAATAAACATCGCGTCGCCTATGCCCAGCCTCACCATGTGTACAACAAATCCCTTTACATACACATTGGCTGGCGACCTTTTCTCCATACGATAAACAATCCAACGCAGCAGCACACAATTAGAGCAAACGACGCTGAAACCGAAACCTATAGCATAGGCAAATGCAAGTAGGAATTATGTATTTACCCTTGGCAGCAATGCCATAAACACCAATTCCCTGTGAATATGCTAAAAACAATTAGCACCATGTTCATGACGCATTGCGGGTATCAATACAGCTGCAATGCACATCATAGACAATGATCTACGCGATCCCTCTGTCTTCCCATATTCCTGGATCCGCTTCTCATGAGCTCGCGGCATGAGCAAACAGAAACCCATTAGTAACCAATGAGACACGGCTTGTTTACTTGGCCGAACTCACATCTCATTGATGCACATCATTCCCTTTCTTTGTTTTCAGATTCGTTCTCATGGCTTTGTCCCATTAAAGAACCAAGGTTCACACATACATGTACCACTGGCCGAATTTCCCTTGCCAGCGAATTGATATCGCTGAGTCCTATCACATCCACCGACCAAGCGGGTCGTGACCACTCCCGCTCCCCGGTGCGCACGAGGACGTGATCATTATAAAGTCGAGTAGAGTAAGCGCGTTACCGAGCGAAAAGTAATTTTTCGTGTGCCGCCAGTATAATGCCTTTCAAGTAGAGTACATTGTCTTACATTCTTTTGTGCATACGTTTCATCAACAAAGTAATTAAAATCAGTTTGCTGTAATCAAAATAAATACCGAAAAATATGTCGTGAATAAAAGTAACCATTTAATAAATAAACTAACTTGAGTGTTTTTCATTTAACTGTCTTGTGGTGGAGTTTTACTCCTTATGTTGGTGAAGTGTTTACAGCGGGATTATGCCGGAGGAAGAAGAGAATCAGCGCCGAACGCCGGTGAACAATGCTTCTTTCCCACAATTCCTTCAAGGGTGCGAACAAAAAGTAGTCATAGGGAGACAAGTCTGGGTCATAAGGGGGGTGTTCAGGGGTTGCCCAGCCCATTTCTTCCGATGTGTTCCTTGTCAAGGACGCGGTGTGAGGCCTGGCGTTGCCATGAAAAAGGATGACATATCGAATGGACGTATGTCGTCTTTTGTTTCGATATGCGGCTAATAGCCACTTCTGATGAGATTTCCTCAACAGTTAAGCGGCAATCACTTTCAATAAGCTCTCAAACGGCACGGATGTTGTCATCTGTACGACTTGTCCATGGGCTGCGATCACGACTCTCGCGTTGGATACGTTCTCGCCCACTTTTCAATTCTCTGGGCCACGTATATACACGATTTTGAGACAGTGTATTGTGGTGGTTCAATGAAACGCACAAACCACTATAGGTCGAGATGTTTTCGTTCCACCAAAGAACATACTCACCACCTGATAACCAAACGTCACGTGCCCACAGACACGTGCCTTCAAATTCCACCTGTTCACCCGAGCAAAGGTGACATTAATCCTGGAGTCAACAACCCCACGTATCCACAGGTACGTGGGCCACAAGCCCCCAACAATTTTCCTCCGCCTGCACGGCGATCGAAGGACATGACCCAGCATTGAGATTGTGTATCGATCCATCAACTGGATACACATAAACGGTTGGCATAGCAGCGCCAGATGTCGACAAACATCTCATCCCCGGCGATAAGCGAATTACCGCGAAACCAATCCGTCGACAAAACCGTTGTCTCTGCCCCAATGCACTTCGCCTAAACGAAGGCCATTGCGGAGCAACAGCAATAAACGAAAATGCTGTTCCCATGTGGTAGAGTAAACAATGATAATTTCCATTATCCCATGATTGCCTAAAATAAACCACACATTCGATTGTTTGCACAACCAGCGCCACAGAAGTGTAAAAATTCTGACGATCACAGAATGATCTACAGCAAGCAAACGGCAACCTCCGCGTCTGTATGTGTGAGCGCGGTCTTCCCTGGTGGAGAGATTCTCGATTGAGAGAAAGTCACCACCCAGGGAAAGCGAAAAGAGAAAGTCACCACCAGCGAAAGGGAAAAAAATCGATGGGGTGACTGGAATCATCCCCAAAGAACTAACGAGAGTCGACAGGAAGCTGCGAAAACGGCAAAACACGAATGTACCTTTAGATATTGGTAAAATGTTGGACGATCGCATGTTCGCACGGTAAATACGGTTCGGAATTCAAAACCGGAAAAGTGCATGAACACAAAACAATACATAACAACAAAAAATATTTAATACTTTTAGTGTCGTCAAAAGTGATTGTGTGCCGGATATCATATGGTTCGATTTTGTATTTTTGGTTTTGCTAAGGAAACGGTAGTGACACATTGCATCGATTACAAATCAAGTAACCGCAAATTCAGTTCATATAGAAATGGGAGTAAAGTGACAGGACATCCAATCGAAAAGTGAAAACCCGTGGACAGTCATTGTGCAATTAAGTATCCAGTTTCACGTAAAATAAATTAATTCTAAATCCATTTTAATTTATGTATTATACAAGAAAAAGGGAAACAATAAAAGAAAAATCTAGAGAAACAATTTTTCTGTGTTTTATTTTCGTGCTGTATACTCACCGTGTTTTATTGGTGAACAGTGTTCGGCGGAACACTTCAGAGACATCGACGAAAAGACTAAAAATCCGCCAAAGTATCATCACCAAACTATGCCTTCAATCCAGAAAAAAATGTCCGAGGGTTTAACGACTTCATATTGTGACGCATATGACAATCAGTACTAGAATATTCGAGAAAGTCCGAAACAAAGTACTAGAATATTCTATAAAGTACTGGAAAACTGGAGACTGTGAACAATAGAACGTTCAAGGCTATGGAACGGACGGAAACGAAACACCGAATCAGAATGTGAGGAATCGGTATAAATACGTCGCACACAGATCATGGAGAGAAGTAGAAAGTAAGAAGTAAGAAGTAAGCAGTCAAAGACGCGATAAGTACGGAAGCGATAAGTAAAGAAATCGTTAACTGTACGGTAAAAGTAACGGTTGTTATTAACGGACTAATAAAGTGTTAGATTAATTCAAAACCGATTTCACGGCTCTTATTTATTAAAAATAATTAATCCAGCTCGCTACAATATGTTAAAAATTGTATATTAATCCGTTGCGCAACAGACGTATGTACCCCTTGCTCGCTCATAGCTGTACTGATTATAATGTCGAGTACGACCGCTAGCCAAGCCGGTTCACCTACTCTTCATAAACCAAACAACAGCCACGCCCAAGATTATCTAGCTCACAACTTGTTGCTAAGTAAAAAAGTAAAATTACCGTTTATATTTGATTCACCCTCGTATATAAGGGGAAAACCACATTAGACAGTCCTAATTTTTTTATCACTTAAATCATCAGTACGAGGGTGGTCTGAAAAGTTTCCGTGAACATAGCAGCACTCGTCAATAAAAGCTAGTGAATGTAGTTGTGCATCTTTTGACAGTTACTCACCAAACTTTCAGCCATTTTCGACGCGTAGTTTTTATTTGACAGTCGAGGGTGGTGTGAAAAGTTTCACCTGAACGTGAAGATAGCAGCACTCGTCAATAAAAGCTGGTGAAAGCAGTTGTGCATCTTTTGACAGTTACTCACCAAAATGTCTGTCATTTTGGATGCGTAGTTTTTATTTGACAGTCGTTTGAATGAGTCGATGTGAGTGTTTTGGTGCAAATGGACAAAATTGAGTATTGAGCTGTCATTAATTTTTTGTTTTTGAAAGGCAATACGCCTACGCAAATCAAAGATGAGTTGTACTCTGTGTATGGGGACTCTGCACCATAATTTACCACAGTGAAATTTTGGGCAGCTGAATTAAAACGGAGCCGTGAGGGCTTGGAGGACGGTGAACGGTCGGGACGTCAAAAACTGCAACTTTTTTTTTTTAATTAGACTTCTCTCGGGAGAGGCGAACCTATAGCGCCGAGTGGGCGCCCCGAGATGCTATCAGATAACTGTTGCAGTTCTTTTTGAACAGTTGCAGGTTGTAACGCTCCGGGAACACTCGCGTGGGAAGGGAATTCCACAGCTTCCCCGCTCTGTAGCGGAACGAGTTCTGATACAGGGAAGTTCGCGCCGTCGGGAGAAGAACCACAAACGGGTGCGATCCGTCGGATTGTCTTGTGGAGCGCATATAAACCGAATTGCGTGGAACAATACCAAGAATCTCCGAAGAACAGCACCCGTGATAATATCTGGAAAACAAGTAAGTCGAGGGTATGTTTAGGAGCCGAGCTCCAAACATGAGAGCAATATTCCAGCGCGGGTCTAATTTGGGATTTATATAGGAGGAGAAGTTGGGCCGGAGTAAAATATTTCTTGGCTCTAAAAAGATAACTCAGTTTTCCTGAGGCTGACCTGGCGATGTTCGACACGTGTTTATGCCATGATATTCCCACAGACCGTGACGCCGAGCAATTTTAAACTTTTCCCAGCCTCGAGGCGATAACATCGCTAAAGTTCACCAAATGGTGTTAGACTGCCTGCGAAATAAAATGAGAGAGAAAGCAGAGGCTACGAAAATGTCCAAAGAACATGTTTGTCACATATTAAATCAAAATTTAGGCATAAGAAAGCTGTCCGGGCGTTGAGTGCCGCGTTTGCTCACGTTAGACCAAAAACGTGTTCAAATGAACGTTTCCAACGCTCTGTTGGTGCAGTTTAGGCGCAATAAATCCGAGTCATGGCGCCGTTTAATTACTGTCGATGAATACACCATTATACGCCCGAAACAAAAATACAATCAAAACAGTAGACTGCAAAGGGGGAATCGGCTTCAAATAAACCAAAAACTGTTTTTTTTTTTGGCTGGGAAAGTGATGGCAACTGATTTTTGGGATAGTCATGGAGTTATCTTAACCGATTATCCTCAAATAGGAAAAATCATTACAGAAGCATACTACGCATCATTACTTGGCCAACTGAACACAGAAAGTGCGGAAAAACGGCCACATTTGATCAATGATACTCCTTGGTCAGAAAGGTTGATGATGACAGAATAGTGGCGTTAAACGACACGACAGATTGCAGAAATATTGAAGATCATTCAAATAGGTATTCACTTCCACCTAAAGAAACTTGGATACAGTATCAAGTGTTGTATTTTAAATTTGTTCACAACAAAATAAATATAATGAATGTGCCAATGTTGTGCTATATAAGAATCACAATAATTTTTTGTTATAAGAACAATCATAATAATTTCTTCTGTTGTATATATGATCAATGTTATATTATATGTTGCATTTTTGATATTTATTAGAACAAAACGAAACTTCAACACGTACTCACGTGGGTGGCTGCTGTTCGGAACGTCTTCCTGCAGGTATCCTTATTGGAATAGCGTTACCAGATGAACTCGGAACACACCAGCGATTATGGGTCGGACGCAATATACACTTTTACTCCAAAAAAACACTTCAAATTAACTAGTTCCCATTTTTATTTCGGTATCTTTTTATTGATTGAAATTTTTTCCGGTCTTCCGCTATATATTCATTTCCGCCCCGAACCGTTGACAACCTTCGTCTGTTGGTGATCGTTGAAGACTTCTTACAGACTACTTCTAAAACTCTCTCTTTCCCCATTCCCCCGATAACTCTCAGAAAAAAACTCAGCCATGGCTGTCCCTTCGAATTTGAATCATAACGATGCATCATAACGAATTACAATCGTAACGATGCAGGTTTATGCAGCAGCTTGTATTTAAGTTAAATTTAAAATGCGACAATTGTCCGTAACGTATGCGCAAATGAATGTTTTAATTAAAAAGAAAACTGAATTTCTTTAACATACATGTGTGTAATTTTTAAATTGTTTAAAGTTTTATATTTCATGCATTTTTATGTGTTAAATATTTTCGGTGGGAGAGGTTACTACGTAACACAAGCCCAATATTTAGATTCCTCATAAATTTAAAGAAGTTCATTTGGCGGGGCTTAAAAACATCTGCGATACGCTGTACAAACGTAAAGAAAACGATCCACAATTTTTATGGTGATAACTGGTAATTAGAAGTGGATTGCTTATAACAATGTGGAACGCAAACGGTATTGGTCCCGACTTGATGATTTGCCTCAAACGGCTTCAAAGCAGAACTTAATCAAAAAGAAGGCTATGCTCTGTGTGGTGGCATTGTAAGGATTGGTGCTTTTAGAACTGCCACCCAGGAACCGAATAATCAATACGAATACCTACTGTCATCATTTGGACAGCTTTAATGAATCTGTCATCTAGAAACTTCCGGAGTTCGTCAATCATAGGGAAATTATGTTTCATGATGACAACGCGACACCACACACATCTTGGCGACCTGTCAAAATATATTGGACCTTGGATGGGATGTGTTGACCCAGTCAGCACACTCACCTAACTTTCTGCCGTCAGAATCCCACTTATTTCGCCCTCTTCAAAACACTTTGCGAGGAATAACATTACATTCAGAGGAGATCCCGTGGGTATGGTGTTAGAATATACTCACAGCTATGCCGGCTCGTCGTAAAAGGCGACTAAAGGCCGAGTGGCAGGCCCTACCGCCCGATGAAATAGCACGCATGAAGCTATAGGCTCAGTGAAACGGTCGGAAGAAAGCTCTGGTCATCTTTCGTAGGTTGGCTGATGGGCCGGTCCTAGAAAAGGTTGTTTTAGGTGGTATGTCAGCCGCAAGGTGAGGTATCAACCCCGTCACGCTGTACATCCTGTTATATCGTCGAGAACATTTTTTGACTACGTTCTGGATGTTTGACTAATGGTCCGGACAGAAAAGCAGATAAGTCACGATGGCACCTTCTGACATAAAAAATGCCGGAGATAAAATAGTTTCCCATTCAGATTTGCGCGAAGCGGGGGCTGAGCGTCTTGTCAGTGGGAACACCATTCAAATATTTTCATAAATAACCGAATTGTGAACAACTAACTGACTGCTTTCAACCCGGCGAAGGTCAGGACGATCCTTGTCCCTGTTCGATCCAAGTTGGCATGCAGTCTCCTCGTGACACCCCTCGATAGCTACTTTGGCACCCGCCAAGTAGTGAACAAAATGCAGCGTCATCCTGAGAAAGGTGCCTTGCACGGAAAAACAAATTATTATGGCAAATTTAACAGGTGTTGGTTATGGGCCGGATACACGACGACGACCACGGAAACGAAAATAGAAACGAGAATTTTCTCATGGAACGTCCGCCCACTGTACAGAGCTCGAGCTGCACAGCAGCTAGCCGATGCCCTGACTGAATATAAGGCTGCCATAACAGAATTCCAAGAAATGAAGTGGACGGGGAGTGGTGTTATTAAAAAAGAGTATGACATTTATTATAGTTGTCATGCAAAACACCATGTGTTCGGGGTATGCTTTCTAGTCAACCAAAAACTGAAGCCTGCCATTATCGGCTTTAATTCAATAAACTAAAGGCTATGGACTCTTCGCGTGCAAGTTTAAGAACATAAGCCTCATAAACGTTCATGGAGCTACAGAGGAATCCCCCGACGATAAAAAAGAAGAATTCTACGCGAACGTCGAACGGGCCCTCAATGCCTGCCCAAGATACAATGTGAAAATCGTTCTTGGTGATTTGAATGCGAAAATAGGTCGGGTGCCAGTTTTCAAGCACTTCGCAGATTCCCATAGTTTGCATGAGAACACTAATGACAATGGACTACGAGTCATCGAACTGGCAGTATCAAAGAACTTGGTCGTTGAAAGCGTGGCGGTTACGCCCAACCCCACTCTACACTTACCCGAAGAACCTCCATAACTACAACCCAGCCATCATAACTTTCTGCTAATGCAATCGCATTAAGCACCTGTAAATGCTTCACCCAACAAATGACTAAATGTATTTAGCTAAAAGCTTCTGGAAAAGAATTCTTACCTTCATTCATTAATTCGAATTAAAATTTCATTATAATAATTCTCTCCGAACTTATCATAAATTCCCTGAAAGAAAACTCATCGGTTCACATATAATGCAATCGCATAATCAGGGAATTTTAACCTTGAGTTGGTTATTCCCAGCCTCAACATGTGTACAATAAATTTACCTACATACACATTGGCTGGCAACCCTTTTACCCAACGATAAACACTCCAACGCAGCTGCATACAATTAGCGCAATAGACGCTGAAACTAATTCCCTAGCATGTACCATGTACAAACAAAAGAACGCTGTCCTTCGGCAGGCATTCTGGCGATACGGCAAACAATTCAAACCATTCAAGTATTCCAAATGCATCTACCATCTAATGACTTGCAACTTGTTTACTCAGTTGAACTCTCAGATCATAAATTGCCTTTGTCCTACATATTCCTGGATCCGTTTACCATTGACCTTCTCACATAAGCAAACACAAACCCAATTAGCATCCAATGAGATTCGGCTTGTTTGCTGAGCCGAACTCACATCTCATGGATGCAGATTATGCCCTGTCTTTGTTTCAGTTTCGGTCTCTTGGCTTTGTCCCACGAATGAACCAATGTACACACATACATGTGTACCACCATGATCTTTATTACGAGATCTGGTTTTCTGTCCCACAGAGAGAGACTTTACGTCTCTCTTGTGATAAGTAAAAACATATCCGTAGCGGAGACGATATCCACCACCACCGAATCGAGGGTTATTCAAGAGCCAGATTCCAACCCTCAATTGAGTCGTATTTTAACATCCAGCCACGCTGGTCGGTTCTTCTCCTGCTCCCCGTGGCTCCGCGGGGACGCATCAGTTCCAGAGTCTATTCTCAACCACCGAAGGAGTGCCCTCTCTGTGTTGCGTACGTGTTCCGGAAATATAATTGAAATTGTGTATATCCGTCGTGAACGTTTTAAACCTAACTTAGCATAACCCTACATTGACTTGTGAAATGCGACAAAGACTTAATTTAATTTAGTGAACGTTCATTATATGTTTTAAAATAGTTTGACACCAATGAAGAACAATAAGGTAACCTCTTAATAAATAGACAGTATTTTATTTCCAAGCTGCAGTTCCTGGGTGTTTTCTTTTATACTTTTCATTCGTGCGACCAGTGTTTCGATCTCTCAACAGGGCACCGACCAGCGAACAATTCGTGGGGCGAAGTGGAACCCCGTGCCATACGCCAGCATCACGACTTCGTCCCACACACGAGTACCGGGTTTCCGCGTAAAGACATCCACAAAGCCACCTGGGTATCACCTGATGGAGCCACTCGCAACCAAATTGACCACATGTTGATAGATCTTCGCCATCCCTCGAGCCTGATGACGGCACGAACGTACCGAGGTGCCAACGTCGACTCGGATCACTATCTTGTTGGTATAGTTTTCCGAGTGCAAATTGCCTTACGGAGACGTATTGCATCCGCGGATTAGGTTCGGATCAACACGGCTGCTTTACGGAATGAGAACACCAGTAACACCTTTGGTCATGAGTTAAGACTCCCCCTCGAAGAGCTCAATGGCGGGAGGGTAAGTCGTGGGGCCAGAATGCCGGGCGTAAAAGAGTAATGGATACGCCTTAAGAATACTGTCATTAGTACTGGCAACTCCATCTTAGGCAGTAGCCGCAGAGATCGGAGCGACTGGTTTGATGATGCAATACAGCAGTCTCATAGGACACGGGTACGCGAGAAAAAATACGAAGATCTCAGAAGATGTGGAAAAATGCTCCACAGACAGACAAAAATCTAGTAGGCAGTCAGTGCGCAGGAAAATTATTCTTCGTCGGTGTTTTTAAGAACAAGAATTAAGTTAAGCTTAAATGAAGAGTGAAACCGGTGGTGTCGCGATTAATAAAAATATGTAAAGTTAATTCTGAGGTTTTTCTTTGTGTTTTGTTCACTAAGAATATTCCAGTCGCATAGGTTTTCTTCTTTATCTTTTTTAAATCAAATTTAAGAGATGGGTGTACCCCAAGCGTACAATGCACTAAACGCTTTCGACCCATGCTTCTATTTGGGATCGAAGCTTGTAAGCGCTCCACAGTCCCAAATGTAACACTCTGCTAAAATCCGGCACTACTCACTAACTTGTTTTTGTATTTTACTTTTGTTGACGCTGTACCAACGTACTTTTTTTAAACATTTTTCTAACTGAACATAAATACTTCTTAACGAAATCTGTTTCGTGATAAGGGGGTCCCAAATTAAAAGACGAAACATTCAGCTATACCTTCCTTGGCGCAAGTAGCCTTCTTCCGGAACATTCCGCTGTACCTGGAAAAGAGCTCGAAACTTCAAGAAAAATATCTTTCAATTGACGAAGTTTCTGTCCCTTATTCTAAGCGATTCAAGCGTATTTGAAGACAATAAAAAACATCAGTTTTCTCAAAAATTCACTGGGATAATAAGATAAATTATAAACTATTCGCTTAAAGCACAATAAAAAAAAGAATCAGGTCTGAATAAACTGAACACACAAGATAAACTATCTAATATAAATAAGTATTGCACAGGAGTACTATGTTTAATTTATCTGTGTTTGTATAAATTACCTGAAGGAGTAAATCAATACTTCTCCTTCGTTCATCTTCCGAAATTGGATTTTCATTTTCCATTTTAAAAACCGATTTTACAGAAGAGCAGGAAATTTCAAACAATTTCAAATTTCTGGTGAATGAATGTTCATCAAACAGATTCGGTTAACAAGTTGCTCTAAAAGAGAAATAGTAAATCAGTAGATATGAAATAAGTTAAAATTATAAATTAGCAATTTTGTGCCAATAAATAATATTGGGTTATAACAGTTCTGTTAAAAGTATTTTCAACCCAACCAGGATTTGGATTAAGGCGCCAACTACATACAAGTTAACCAAGACTTTTTTGCGCAAATTTACTTCCGCCCACCCAGGCGTGATGCTTTCCGAATATATACACTACTTAAATCGAACGAATATATGTACAACTTCAGAAAAAATAAACGTAAAATAAAACAGCCGTCTATATTTCAAATAATGATTTCTTTTCTACATAAGTTGAAGATACTGGATAGAATGTCTACAAGTACGGCATGGAAATTGGTGCGTTTAACTGACAATAAATAATTTAATTTAAGGCGATTATCTCTCGACATGAATCATTCATCATATTACAGCCCCGAAATTCTTTTCCCGATCGGCGCTTGCCGCTTGTAACTACTCGTTCTAAGCTCTTCATACTTTTTCTAACTTCCACATGTTGTTGACGTTACTAGAATAGATTATTTGTGTCGCTGAGGCTTCATACACTATATCTTTATTTATTGTTTTTTTTTTATCTGTAAAATAATGCTATTCCAAGTTTCATAAGCATGGATTTTGTATTTTTTTTTTTTTTGTATATCTATCTCTATCTATATTATAAAAAATATTTCTCAACAACAAAAAACCCTTTACTCCTGTTAGCGACGCTTCACTCCATGTTCAGGAGAGACGCGGATCCGATAAATCGCGGGATTCCCAGGAACACTAGCTACCCGACTCCTGAGGAGACGCCGCATCAAGAACAACAGCAAGACGTCCCTCTTTCATATTTTTTTAATCATTTTTTTAAGATTTTTTATTTCCGTTTTTTCTTAGATTCTAAATTATAGGCTAGACAAAAAATACTTAAATTCTAGCCGACTAGAATTCGCTCTAAGCTAAACTTTACATGTCTATGGTACAATTTGCCTTTCGACGGCAGAACTTTATTTGTTTTTTATTTATGTTTATTTTAATAATAAAGGAAAACTAAAAGAAACGTTGCATTAATTTTGTTTTTCTTTTTTAACTTAAAATAATTGCTTAAGAACCTAATTTTACATAACTTAAATCTTACTCTACCTTAATCCTAGAAAAGCTAAATCTGTGTAAGCTGGTTGATGTTGGAGTTACTTGACTGACTTTGGTACATAGGTCTTTATTTCGTTCACTCGCCGATCGTTCAATCAGTCAGTCATATTCATCGTGTGCTCGTTTATAAATAGAATTGAATTCGTCGACGTTAAATCTTCGCCGATCTATCGCGGTTCACATCGAATCTTGTGACTTTGTGTAATTTTTGTGTTAATTGCTAAAAAACAAAAACCATCAAACACGTCTAATATTCGCTGGATGTCGTAGTCGACATCTGTCTTCACAGATGCCAGACAACGATCCGAGCAGTACCCGGGACTACATATTAGAACGGAAAAGAAGAGCCAACGAAACTCTTTAAAACTCAGCGAACAAGACCACAAACATGGAAAGTCAAGGAAAACGCATTGACTTCGAAAAAAAATTCTACGAAGCCGTGGAATACATCCAACAACTTACAACACAGGTGAAGCAACTCCAGAAGGAAATTCACTCCCTAAAGCAATCCACCAAAAACAGTTACGATGCCACTATGGAGATAACGCCCTCTCCCAGCTTAAATTATCAAACATTTCCCCCAAACTACTACCACCAACCCGTAAGGAATCCATCAAACAAGCCAAGCCAGCACCGAGGCGCCTGCCTGCTCAGCACAAAAATGTTAGACCACCACCAATCTACATAAAAAACGTGACCAGTGTCAAGGAAATAATCATAATAGTAGAAAATGCCCTAGGACGCCGCAACTTCACCACAAACACTAAAGGCTCCTCTGTCTCCATTGCAACAACAACTCTGGTTGATCACGAGAAGACCGTTAGAAAACCTGCGGAACTAATGTTTTACCTTCCAACACCATCAGCTCAAACCAACAACATGCATCATTAGCACATTGACCCAACTTGGACCAACGAAGAACTAGCGACAGAGATCTGTGGGGGTTCTTTTAAGCTGACCCGAAGAACCCCCATTATTACAACCCAACTCCTATTGTCTCCCGCCAATGCAATCGCATTAGCACCTGAAAACATTTCCTTTTCCAAGGACATTAATGCATACAAGCATTACCAAAAATTCCTAAGAAGAATTGCATCAACAAGGGCATTTTCCCATGCATCAACGCATCAGCAACATTTTCCCAACAAAGAATTCTTTATGGAATAAACATCATATCCCTGAAAGAAAACAATTCGGTTCAGATATCATGTAGCCATCACAACCAGGGATAATGATCATTGCGGCGCCTATTCCCAGCCTCATCATGTGTACAACAAACCCCTTTTCATACACATTGGCTGGCGACCTTTTCTCCCAACAATAAACAACCCAACGCAGCTGCATTCAATTAGCGCAATCGACGCTGAAGCCAACTTCCCTAACTCGAACCATGTGCAAACAAAAGAACGCTGTTCTTCCGCAGGCATTCTGGCGATACGATAAACAACCCATATCGTTTGTGGTATCCCAAATGCACATCTCATTTAATTAGTTCCAGCTTATCTATTTAGCTGACCCTAATTACAGACCGATGCCTTAGGTCGCTTCTCCTTTGTTCTATTTCCCTCGTTGTAGGTTTTGTTTATCCTTGCGGAAATGCATCGATAAGCACGGTGATGTGTACGGTCACACATACACACCACTGCACCAAGAGATTGCCGTCCATTGGTCACACCCAGTAAGGAAATATCGCATTTCCTTGGTGGCCACACCCTTAAGAGAAATTTTCTTTCTCTCGATTCGATCTGACCATCGAACTGAGGGTTGGATCATAGTTCGAATGACAACCTCAGCGAGTCCTATTACTTCCGCCGACCATGCTGGTTGTGGCGCTCCCACTCCCCGGTGCGTCGTTAAACAAAAACAATAAACCGATGCAAGTTATATGTTCTAAAGTTCAGTGCATTTACAATCATTTATTACGTTCCAGAATTAGTATACAAGCATAAATTATAAACGATGTCGTTAAACAAAAACAATAAACCAAGTAAACAAGAAAAATAATTCTTAAATAACAATAACCGGTGTTTCTTTCAATTTTACTATTGTTGTTCCTCTGGTGATCGTACGTGGATATGCCGGTGACCCAGCGGAGTTCCTCGAAGACTAATGGTGGGCAGTGTTCGGCGGAACTTAATACCAGCGCATGATGGGCTAAGAACTGAAGCGAGTGACCGTGTCTGGTACATACTTCTTCCCCTACAGATCTTTAGGATTTACCCAGAGCTGAAAATCCACAAGCTAGACTATTTTCAAACTCCGTACATGCGAGAAAACAACTTAAGGAACCTACGGCTTATCTAAATCCCTCCAAATGAAGATATCAACGAGCTCAAACAAATTAAGTATTTGTTTACGCATAAGATCAATATCGAGGAGCCCCATAAACAAAACATACTCCATTGCAATACAATCGGGATCTGGTCTTGACCTTATTTAACAAATCTCTCCACCGCTCCCGATTTCGAGCCGATGTCATCCAGTTTGGCACTCCCAAGCTTTGGGCGTCCTGGTCTACCCCATCCCTCCATCCCAGACAAGGTCTGCCGCGCTGTCTTCTTCCACATCCTGCCACAAAGGACGTTCCGGGCAGGCTCCTCTTCGCTCATTCGAGCTAGGTATTCCGCCCGCCGGAGTCTACAGAGCTTGACCTTTCTTACAACATTAGCTTCAAGGTAGATTGCGCACAACTCATGGTTGTAGCGTCTCCGGAATCGTCCTCCCTCACATACGGGGCCAACAATTCTCCTTAAGACCTTTTTCTCGAACGTGGCCAAGAGTCCAGAGTGCCTTTTATTGAGCACCCAAGTCTCGGATCCATACATGAGTACTGGTAAGATCATGGTCGTATACAGCAGCAGCTTGGATGTTCTGGATAAATTTCGGGATTTAAAGAGCCTTAATAGACCATAGTAGGCTTTGTTGGATTTGATCTGCCGTTCGCGTATTTCTTCTTCCATATTGTTATCGGCTGATACTATGGACCCAAGGTAGTTAAAGGATTGCACTACTTCAAATTCGTGCTCCACTACCCTGATAGTTTGACCAACGTTAGGTCTTCTCTTCGCAGAAGTTGCCACCATGTACTTGGTTTTTCCCTCATTAATGTGCAGTCCCAGTTTTTGTGCCGCCTGCTCGATCTGGGTGAAGGATTCCTGTACCGCCGATTCGGTTCTACCGATGATGTCGATGTCATCTGCGTAGGCAAGTATCTGGCTGGACTTGGTGACAATAGTCCCCCTTGTTCTAACGCCAGAGTCACGGGTTGCTTTCTCCAACGCCAGGTTGAAGAGGAGTCAGGCCAGACCGTCCGCTTGTCGGAGTCCATTATAGATGTTTATTGGTTTGGACAGCAATCCCGCTATTTTTACTTGACTAGTTACGTTGGTCATGGTCAACCTACAAAGTCGTATCAATTTGTTTGGAATGCCGAATTCTCTCATGGCATTATATAGTTCTACCTTGGCTATGCTGTCGTAGGCGGCCTTAAAGTCTATAAACAGATGATATAATGGAATCTTAAATTCCTGACATTTTTCATCGCCTACCGAAGGGTGAATATTTGATCAATTGCTGATTTGCCTGGAATGAAGCCACACTGATATTGACCAATGATGGCTTTAGCGTATGGGGCTGTCCGATCTTATAGGATAGTGGAGAGTATCTTATAGGCGGTACTCAGCAATGTTATACCCCTATAACTGCTGCACAGTCTGATATCTCCCTTCTTATGTATGGGGCAAATTACACCACGACACCAATCTTCTGGCATCTCCTCTTCCTCCCATACGTGCCCCACGATCTCATGAATTGCGTGATGTAACGCTGTCCCTCCTTGTTTGATCAGCTCAGCTGGTATGCCATCAGCTCCAAGGGCTTTATTTGATTTGAGCTGTCGAATGGCTTTTAATGTTTCCTCAATGCTTGGTGGCGGCAGCATTTGGTCTTGATCTTGCATTGGTGGAGCCACCAATTCGTCTGTAAGCTGACCATTTAGCAATCCATTGAAGTGCACTTCCCATCGCTCCATAATGCCTTCAGGATCGGTGATCAGATTACCTTGCAGTAAATGCAGCGTGGTGTGTACCGCGTCATACTGCGGATTATTTGGTAGAATTTCCGCGCCTGGTGCAGACCTCACTCTCTACTTTTCTCTATTTCACAGAAAAGTTTTTTTTCCCAGGCTCTTTTCATTTGTCTGTGAAGTCTTTTTTTCAGAGCTTCAGAGCTCTTTGTATTTCTCCTCCCGCACCCGCGTCCTATGAGACTGCTGCACTGCCCGGTATGCAGCATTCTTACGTTCAGTCGCCAGCTTGCACTCATCATCAAACCAGTCGTTCCGATCTCTACGACTACTGCCTAAGATGGAGTTGGCAGTACTAATGACAGTATTCTTAAGGCGTGTCCATTTCTCTTCTACGCCCGTCATTCTGGCCCCAGAACTTACTCTCCCTCCGTCGAGCTCTTCGAGAGCGAGTCTTAACACACGACCAAAGGTGCCACTGGTATTCTCATTGCGTAAGGTAGCCGTGTTGATTCGAACCTGATCCGCGGATGCAATACGTCTCCGTAAGGCAATCCGCGCTCGGAAAACTGCACCAACAAGATAGTGATCCGAGTCGACGTTGGCACCTCGGTACGTTCGTGCCGTCATCAGGCTCGAGGAGTGGCGGCGATCTGTCAACATATGGTCAATTTGGTTGCGACTGGCTCCATCAGGTGATACCCAGGTGGCTTTGTGGATATCTTCACGCGGAAACCTGGTACTTGCAACGACCAAGTTTTTCGATGCTGCTAGTTCGATGACTCGTAGGCCACTGTCATTAGTGTTCTCATGTAAAATATAGGAACTTGTGTAATGCCTGATAGCCGGGTCCCGACCTATTTTTGCATTCAAATCACCAAGAACGATTTTCACATCGTATCTTGGGCAGGCATTGAGGGTCCGTTCGACGTTCTCGTAGAATTCTTCTTTTTCGTCGTCAGGGGGCTCCTCTGTAGGTCCGTTAACGTTTATGAGGCTTATGTTCTTAAACTTGCCTCGCACGCGAATAGTCCATAGCCTTTCATTTATTGGATTAAAGCCGATGATGGCAGGCTTCAGTTTTTTGCTGACTAGAAAGCCACCCCGAGCACATGGTGTTTTGCGTGACAGCTGTAATAAATGTCAGACTCTTTTCTTTGAATGACACCACTCCCCGTCCATCTTATTTCTTGTAATGCTGTTATGTCAGCCTAATATTCGGACATGGCATCGGCTAGCTGCTGTGCAGCTCGAGCTCTATATAGTGAGCGTTCCATGTAAAAACTCTTAAATCGTTTAGCCATTTTCGTTTCCGTGGTCGTCGTCGTGTATCCGGTCCATATCCGAGGCTTGTTAAATTTGCCATAATAATTCGTTTTTACGGGCAAGGTTATTAGCCTTGCACCAACCTTTCTCGGGATGTCGCTGCGTGCATTGGTTTACTACTGGGCGGGTGCCAAAGTAGCTATCCAGGGGTGTCACGTGGAAACTGCATGTCAACTTGGATTGAACAAGGACAAGGATCGTCCTGGCCTTCGCTGGGTGAAAGCAATCAGAGACTTTCACACCCACCCCCCCTTAGAGGATTTATATTGACTTTTTATTTAGACTGGACAAGTGCGAGTAGATCTGGTTTATTTGACTTTGCAGTTGTGTCATCTGTCTCTGCAGATTGAGCAGGATTGTGAACATATCTGCTTGCGGTGTTCTTTCAGTCTGTGTGCGAGTATTTGTGGCTACCAGTGTTGTAGCCTGTTTTGTTATTCTCCCGACCCACGCAACTTGTGCGTACGTCCGCTGCGATGTAACGGGCATTGTTGTTGTATGAGTTATCACCGTGTTTTTGGCGAGTCACACGTCTCGACATTAATTCTCGGAATTTAGGGCATCCCCGATAGTTAACGGGATGTCCCTCGCTCCGACACACTGCACACTTTAGAAGGGCTTTATCTTCTACCCTTTCATTCCCCAGAGGGCATTCTTCTGCTTTATGGTCCTGTACGCATTTTACGCAACGATGCTGCATTTCACAGTTCGCCGCTGCGTGACACAACCTTTAGCAGCGGGCACATTGGAGAATGTCTCTACCTTTTTTATATTGGGCCCATGTGACGATTTGATGATCCAGGACTGTGATTTTCATTAGACCACCAATTCTGCTGCTCGGTGATAGCTTGCGGTTGTCTCTTCTTGCCATTGTTGTGGTGAACGGTTTTACCGCGGTAAACCCGAGATCTTCATGCTTCAGCTTTTGAAGCATTTCGAGCAGAGCCTCTGGTTTCGATTCAGGGTCGACGCCCTTTAATAGAACGGTTACGCTCTTTGTTTGTTGGCTCACTGTCCTCCTCCATTTGATGTTATTCCTCCATCGTTAGTTTCGCGGCTTTACTTCGTGTCGCAGTGGTGTTTTTCGAGGTACCTTTCCGTTTGTGTGTTGTCGCTTTTATTTCTTCGTCCGTGATTATGCTGATACCTTCCGGTTTGCTTTCATTTAAAAATAACAAAGACGTCCAGCCTGCCTGTACAACTCTTGACACAATTCACTTTCTCCGTCCCCTGGACTCGAACTCCCCTAGCGCCGATTAAGCGCCAGTGGCCTTACACTCGCAGTAAATGTTGATTTATAAACTGATAAACTGAATCTTTCATCGATTGAGCAATTAGCAGCATTCAGTGCCACTATAGAGTTTTCTGCTGCAATCGCATAGTTGAAAGTTTATTGATGTATACGTTTAGGCGCTAAATGCTTGAGTGTGTTATCGAATAGACGGCGTGTGTTGTTGGTAGCAGTTTCCATTGATATGGCAGGATAACATTCTTCGTCCATATCATCCATCTTTATGTGTAGGCTTTTTGGTGAGTTTGGCGTAGAGTCACCATCTTAATTCAAACTGTAGCAATGTTCCGATTTGGTTGGTAACGTGCCGAGCAGTGCATCTGATATCAATTTGTCGTTTAGAATCACTGTTGGCATTTTAACGTCACGCTCCAGAAACCAGTCTGGCATTTCCGAGTGACATTTGAGGCTGCTTGATGTTTTCCTTTGATGTTGAATCTTTAATCGTTATATGTTTTGTTGCTGTACGGCAATAACACTAAAATCTCGAATTTAACAATATGTTGAAATCCCCAACACTACGATTCTGTCTCGCTGACGGCTGATTTGTGACTGACAATTCACGGTGTGTATTCGGTGTTGTGTAGATAAAAACGCATTAATTATCATTACATAATACAAATTGGGGAATCAACTAAGTTAATTGAAAACGGCAGCCCTCCACATCTGCAGCGCTGTTAAGAAAAGGACGCACCAGGACAGATAAGCACAGCCAGTTAGCAACAAAACTACCTAGAAGACGTCAGCAACCATGACATCCCAGCCCAGCCAAATCCGGTGGCATAAACTGTGAGTACGCACGTTACACATTATTTCATTTTATTTTAATTTTATCTGCATAAAATTGGCTCAGCCTGCACTCATTATTTGGTAGTGTACCGGTGAATCACCTTAAATCCGAGATCAAGGCAAAATCTCGAATGCACATGGCCAATAACGAAGAGAGCCCTGAGGCTCTATACCAACCACAGAAAGAGAAAATAAAACCTGGGGTTGCTTGTGCTTAGCTAGTTTTAAGAATAAATAAAATAAACTTTATTGAAAAAAAAAGTTTAACTATTCAAATTATTAAAACAAGCATTAATAAGCCCGCTGGCCACAAAAACACTATTACCGGCTTAGGAAACCTTAGATAAAATAAGCTTTGAAAAATCTATCTGTCACTATAAAACAAAATTCCTGCAATATGAATGACATACCACCTAAAAGGGGTTCCGATGATAAAACTAGTACAGAAATAACCAGGCTACTCCAGGTAATCACTATTACTAACAAGTTACAGTGTTAATAATATTAATTAATTCCAGGACATCGATTCATGGGAGTTCGACATATTTAGTCTGGACATTGCATCGCATGGCAAGCCTCTAAAAATAATTGTATTCTCTCTATTCGCGCGCTATGGATTAATGAAGCGGTTTCGAATCGTTTCGACTGTTCTTGATAAATGTATTTCACTAATCGAGCAAGGATCTGACCGTAATCGTTGTCCTTATACGAACAACGTACATGCAGCCAATGTTGTTCAGGCGATGCACTACATGATCATCTCGACTGGACTGGGTAATTGGATGGGGAGCTTAGAAAAATTCGCTGTTCTTTGCGCTGCAATGATTCACGTCTATAATCGACAAGGTTATGGTAATGGATTCCATTTTATCACTCAGAGCGATCTAGCTTTAACCTACAATGACCGTTCAATGAACGAAAATCAGAGTATCAGTGGGTTCTATACTATACTGAAAGATGAAGAATCGAATATTCTGGCGAAGCTTTCGAAGACAGAATATTACGATTTCCGTGACATTGTTATAGAATTGGTTTTGGCGTCAGATTACGCATATCATTTTGATCTATTAAACATTTTGAAAACTCATTCAAATTCATTTCCTGTGGGAAGATCCAAACTCCTGGCCGCCATTTTTCATTGTTGTGACGTATCTGACAGTGGTAAGCCGGAGGACATCTATCAACAATGGGTGTCGATGCAGATGGAGCAATTCTTTATACAAGGAGACAAGGAACGTGAACTGGAACTACCGATTACTCCTTTTTTCGATAGAAACCAGCCTCAGATAGCACAATGTCAGATACAATTTATTGATTTCATCGCTTTACCAAGTATGGCTTTGTGCTCCGAAGTTTTGGAGTTTATTAATCCAGCGAAAGCGGAGCAAGATGGTTCAGAATACGAAATTCCAACTCCATGGTTGACGTATAGCAGTCAAAACAGAGAGAAATTTGCCCAGGAAATACAAGGTACGGTTCACAATTTATATAGAGAGTTGTCTTTTGGTGTTATGCTTATTGATGATACGGCTAACTATAAATATTATTAAGGGTGCATTGGAATTTGTAACATATACCGGTATAAAGCAGATTTATAAAAGGCAAAAAAAAATTAAGAAGGAATGAATATACTGTCTATATCTAGCTTGGTTTTTGAATTCGGTGCGAGTTCATTCTGTTGAAACCGATTCTGGCGTCCAATAGAAGAAGACAAATCAACAATGTATAAACTTGGAAAACCGAAATATGTACTGTACATTGTATTAGCATGAGGAAGAAGTATTCGGAGGTTTTCAGTAAACATTTAGGGCATTTTTTTTAAAATTCAAAAAAAGTTTTACTTTCCAAACCTTTCCTTTCCATTTTGAATACCAACATTCATTTTTCTGGCTGGAATCATTACTCCATTATTTGAAAATCACAGGCACATATTTACTGCAATAAAAGAATGATGCTTCAAAATATTTCAATTAAGATCTGTTAATTTCTGCTATGTAATTAAAAATATGTGATACACAGCATTGCTGTGATGCGTTGGCTTTGTTCGACGGGGTCGTCGTTGGGCCTGGTTCCCTGGTGTGCCGCGGCTGGAAGTTTGGTACCTTAGCTTGCTTGGACACCATGTCCACATCCGCGTTGACAGTCTATCTTCAGACTCAGAAATCAAACAATTTTGTAAAGCCACTAGTTGAAGAGTTTCATTCCGCGTCTAGTAAAAAGTCAAAATACATGGGTGGCTTGAAAAGTTTCCGACCTAACAAAGATACAAGACATTTTTTCTTAAAATTTATTTTTATTTTTCTACATAGTCTAATTGTAACTCTACACACTTCTCCCAACGATGGTCCCATCTCCCTAGCCCGTCCAAATAGTACTCGGCGTTTTTCTCTGCAAAATAACAATTCACGAAGGTGATTCTCCCCTGATTTGACGACAATCTCTGTCCTCTGAGCGCAATGTTTAGATTAGGGAGCCAAAAGAAATCGCTTGGAGCTAGATCATGTGAGTAAGGCGGATGGTCAAGCAGTTCAAACCGTAATTCGTGGATTTTTGCCATGGTAATCGCTGATATGTGAGACGGCGCGTTGTCTTGGTGAAATGGAATTTTCTTTTTCTGCAAATGTGGCCGTTTTTCCACAATTTCTGCCTTCAGTTGGTCAAGTAATGATGCGTAGTATGCTCTTGTAATGGTTTTTTCTTTTTGAAGATAATCGATTAAGATAACTCCGTGACGATCCCAAAAAACAGTCGCCATCACTTTCCCAGCCGAAAAAACACTTTTTGCTTTTCTGGAGCCGATTCCCTCTTTGCAGTCCACTGTTTTGACTGCAGTTTTGTTTCGGGTGTATAATGGTGTATCCAAGTTTCATCGACAGTAATTAATCGGCGGCAAAACTCAGATTTCATCATCATCATCATCGACACTGCAACCGAGAACCGATCTTGGTCTTATTTATTAAATTTTCCATAATGATTTGTTTTTTCCGGGCAAGGTCATTAGTCTTGCGCCAGAGGCTCCCCGGCGGGGAATCGAACCCCAGTCTCCCGCGTGAAAACTCGGATTTATTGCGCCTAAACTGCGCCAACAGAGCGTTGGAAATGTTCATTCGAACACGTTTTTGGTCTAACATGAGCAAACGCGGCACCTAACGCGCGAACAGCGTTCTGATGCCTAAATCTTTATTTAATATGTAACAAACATGTTCTTTGGACATTTTCATAGCCTCTTTTCATCTCTCTCACTTTAATTCGACGGTCCACTGCGGTAAATGATGGTGCAGTGTCCCCATACACAGAGCCCAACTCATCTTTGATTTGTGTAGGCGTATTGCCTTTCAAAAACACAAATTTAATGATTGCTCGATACTCAATTTTGTCCATTTTCACAAAAACACTCACATCGACTCACACAAACGACTGTCAAATAAGAACTACGCATCCAAAATGGCTGAAATTTTGGTGAGTAACTGACAAAAGATGCACAACTACATTCACTGGCTTTTATTTGCGAGTGCTGCTATCTTCACGTTGAGATCGGAAACTTTTCAGGCCACCCTCGTAAAGATAAGGAAGAAAGCGGATGAGAGTACAGAACCTTGGGGAACTCCTGCATTGATTTGATGCGACACCGATTTATCACCATCAAGAACTACTTGGATTGAACCGCCAGAAAGATAGTCTCTTATTCATCGAATCAGGGAATTGTCCACTCCATAGGAATGTAATTTTGAAAAAAGGTCTGGATACCAAACTCTGTCGAAGGCTTTTGAAATATCCAATGCGATAACCTTGCTTTCATCGAAGTAGTGGATGGAATGGCTCCACTTTTCGGTAAGGTACGCCATCAAATCTTCTATGGACCTGTTGTGACGAAAGCCATATTAGCGGTCATTGGGGTGTCGTTTGATTCCAGAAAGTTGATGGCTATTCGATGATTCCATTACCTTCGAGAGAATAGAAGTTAGTGCTGAGTCGATAAGAAGAAAGGGACAATTTGTCACCCTTTTTAGGAATTGGCTGAATGTTCGCTGACTTTCATCTAATTGGAAAACGGCCAGTAGAATAAGACAAATAGAAGAATTTCGGAAGCGGTTTAGCGAGTGAAGAGGAACATCTCTTCAAAAGAATCAGGGTAATGCCATCCAGACTAGCTAATTTGGTTTGGCTCAACTCCTTGACTGTGCGGGCAACACCACGCATTCGGAAGTGAATCTGGCTCATAGTGTGCTGCTTACGCTCAAGTTGAGGCCGAACGAATTTGGTGTCAGACAACGTTGAGTTGGATTCTCTATTGCACTGGTGACTGATCTCTCATCGACTATAAGCGAAGGCCGAGGAGTCCGGGTTTTGGATATGGATAATTTATTTTGGATAATACCTGTGGAAAAGTGTAGTAATTTTGTCTCACCCTCTGGTGATGCCAGAATTTTTCGCGTTGAACAAGTGGATTGCAGCTCTCTTGAATCTTTTGTGGTTTTCCTTCTATTGTTTGATTTATACATCACAAACTTAACTCTTTAGCTTCAATGACTTCTTTGCACCCGGAATCGAACCACATATTTCTCTTGGGTTTGATACTCTTTACCCTGTGTGGAATAAAGGTTCACATGTCAAGCAGAATCGTGTATTTCAATGTGAAGTCACTGATGAAGGATACATTTTCAGCGTTTGTTCGCTAATTTGATGTTCCGGTGGAATATACTGTACGCGGAGTTGTCAATTCTTTCTTTTTTCTTCCCTTCCGGGTCTACATGGAGTTCGTTCTGTGGGTGGTTTAGGCTTAGGTTCACTTCTTATTGCTTCGATTTTGAAGTGACATCTAACTAGCGATTCCCTCTCGTCTTCCAAATCACACTCACGTGCAGTTCCTAGCCTCGCACCCATGCAATACCCATCCCAAACTGGTAACTGAAGCAACTGGTTCGGTGCTTCTCCCTTTCCTCAGCCTCCTTGTACCTATCAAGCCCCAGTTGTCCTGACCGACAAGTAATTAAGGCTCTTTCTGGGTGTAGGTCAACATGTCTCCGAGGCCTTACAGGTGCTTGCATCCTTCAATCGTCTCTTTCCCCACCTCCTGCTTCGGCAGTTTAAAATTGGGAATGGTTCTTACCTCGATCAAATTTCCAGTTCGGCTATGGGCTCGCTTGAAATCTTTGCCAGTCGTTCCTCCTGATGCCCAATCCACCGACTGTCTCTAGAACGAGCGCTTCCTGTTTACCTTTCGTACCGATTTTTTTGGGGATTGAGGAGTCCAGCAACGAAATGGTGGATCCCTCATCAAACAGAGCCAATACCCGGGTCGATCCCTTAAGTCCACAGAGATCCACTGGAACCATATTTAGCTATGATTTGCTGCTACTGACAGTGCGCATGGAAGTAACCACCTCTCCTCTGGTGTGCTCAAAATCGTTGTTCGATGGAGAAGTGTCATGGCGTGACCGCCCTTCTCTTCTTGGTGCTATCCTCGGTGAAAATTCGTCTGGATGGCGGGTGACGTGGTGTCCTTTTGCGCACTTATCACACACTGGTGCCTTGCAATCCGATCTTCGATGTTTGGACGGAAGACATTTAGAATAAAGCCTTGCCTTCTTCGCCAGATCCCATTTCTCGCCAATTTAATTTTACTCTTTTGCTTAGCCACAAGTTGCGAGCTAGGTACTCTTGTGCGTGGCTGTTGTTTGGGTTATGAGAGGGATGGATTGAACACTTCCATAGCTGATACCCGCCCTGATGAGATTTCTCCAACAGTTAAGCGGCGACCACTTTCAATAAGCTCTCGAACGGCATGGATGTTGTCATCTGTACGACTTGTCCTAGGGCATCGATCATGACTTTCACGTTCGATACATTCTCGCCGACTTTTAAATTATCTGGCCCACGTGTACACACGAATCTGAGACAAGGTATTAACACCAAACTGTGCCTTCAATCGAGAACAAATTTCAGAGGGTTTAACACTTTCATTTGTTAAAAATTGTATAATAATCCGTTGCGCAGCAGATGTGTGTACCTCTTGCTCGCTCGTGGATGTACTGACTACAAAGCGGTTCCCCTACTCTTCATAAGCCAAATAACAGGCACGCACAAGATTATTTACCTGGCAACTTGTTGCTAAGCAAAAAAGTAAAATTACCGTTTATATTTGATTCACCCCCGTACATTGGTCATATTATTTCGAAATCAAAAATTCGACCGAACCCTTTTAAAACACGTGCAATTTATAATGCTTTTATACAAAATCTTTCTACGAGGTTACGGACTTTGTATGACATCTTAAGTAAAGGCAATAAATTGTGCTGGGCAGATAAGGTTCAACAAAGTTTTGTGATGTATATGTATATGTAGGTAGCTGTGGGGCTCTGTAAGAAGACGGCCACGCGCTCGTACCCAAATTGAGAGGTTGGCGAAACACGTACCCAATGGTCGGTATCAGAGAGGATCATTTCCGAAACCATGTATTGGCTTTCGGGGAAGAAGCTCTCGAAAATATCATCACGCAGCTCCTCAAAATCGAAAGGACACAGAAAGAAATACCTCGAAGGGGGGAGACACGGCTAGGGTTGAAAATTACGCTCACAAAGAGACAGATTTAATTCAAGTCGCAACTCCGCCATGTTACATAATATCAAATGTTAATTTAGGTACTCACAGTTTCTTTGGCTCGTTGAGGTGGCGACTGTCTACCCTTCTTACGTCGTTGACTTGCAATCACAATTTTTTTTCACCGCACACACAAAATGAATAGATCCTTTTTGTTTTTGTTTTATTTGATCGTTTTCTATAATTCAAAATAATAACACTGTTTTCCGTTTTTTTTTTTAACTTTAATCGACGAACGCTTGTCGCAAAAACTTCAAAAAACGAGCTAATTCTCAGTACACAACTCGAGAGCCTAAAATTGCTTGGTACTAGAGAGAAACATTTCCGAAACCATTTATTGGCTGTCGGGGAAGGGACTCTCGAAGATATCATTACGCAGCTCCTCAAAATGGAAAGGATATAGGAAGGAGATGCTTAGAAATAGGGATTTCTATAGTATGAGAGACATGGCTAGGGCTGGAAATTACCAACCATCTTCTCACAATAACACAATTTTCAATCCAGGTCACTACACCGGCCATGCATAGCACCAAGCCTTTTTCGAAATTTCTGAATAGGGAAACTCTGACGAATGAAGACTCTATGATGAACCAAACCTTGTCGAGTCCACCTCGACTTCGTATAACCAACACAACCCTGTGAATAGTCCACATCCTTTTGGCCGTCCTGAGATCAATAGACAGATCCAAACAATGCTAAGCCCACCTCATCATTCACTGGGACCATCGTATACTCAATACCACCGTGTGAACAGTCCAAATCCTTTTTGCTGTCTCGAGGGCGCATCAAATGACTTCAAAAAACCATGAACTAATTTTCCATTCACAACTCGAGAGGCTAAAATTACAAGATACTTGTCGCACACCAAATCCAATTTTCAACTGTCATTCGCTCATTCCCGTATGAGGAATAAAAATGTGCCCCCACCCTAGCACTTATTGATTCGTCGAAATCGGTTTCGCCTGACTCAAACCCCGGGGGGCAACTGGAATATGGGATACCAGTAAATTTGTTGGAAAGGATCATTGTACATAAAATATGTGTACAAGTATTTAAGATCCTCGTTAAGAGAATTTTATAATGAGGTTTGTATTCAGAATTACGAAAATGTGAGATAGGGGACGAAAAGGGTGGAAAATGTTTGTATGTTATATACAATGGAATGTTTTGACTATAAATTTTCATTGTTCGGTTAGGATTATATGTTGTAGGGTGTTTCGCCAGCTGGGAGCCGCAACTCCGTTGCTGCCGATGGTTCGCCAACTGGGAAACAGCAAAAAGGGGGTTATTTCTGCGTCTCGAGCAGAACAGCAAAATATTGGCGTTGTTGCCCAGCGAATGACTGCCGCGACGGGCAGTAATTAAACACAGGTATAGGACCGGAAATGTCTTCGTTGACGAATTTTTTCTTTGTACTGACCGCTTGCATTGGAAATGCTGACTCGTCTCTTTGAAGTTTTTTCAATGTACGCGGGGCGTAACTAAGTTCTGCAGCGTAGGTCGTACAACGTGTCTGCAAGTTCATTAAAAGAGGATCTGAATGATGTCCTCAACCGAAATACTGAAACCGATAGACAACTTCTTCATTTACCCGCGGTGACTTCTGCAGAATTAAGATAAATGAACAACCTTGGATCTTGAAAGTGGACTGTAATTTGTATTTGCTAAATAATCGTAATTTGTGGACTGTAATTTGTATTTGGAAGAATTACTAGCTTTTCGTTTATTGACGATGACTTGTTCGACTTGTATGTTAAAGTTAAAATATAAGTTGGATCGTAAATCCATCTATATCATCGATGACTTCTTGGACGTAGTCCTCTTTTGGATCGTGAATCCCTCTATGTCATCGATGAACCTTTGAACGTAGTCATACGCGTTCCACTCGAATGAAACGCAAAAAATGTTGTTTTATTTATATTGGAAGTTTATAATGTTGGTAAAAATAGGAAATATCTATTAATTCATTCTATTTACCGTCGATTGGAATAGAAAAATTATTAAAATAAAACAGAAATTAGTTTATTTTCACAAGAGTGATGAACCACCTAATCAGTACGGGCTCGGATATGTCCAGTCCGATTGAACTCAAGAAATATATATGTGGTAAGCATATTCCACTTGACCACGGTGTCTTCGTTTTTCAGAAGCACATCTGCCAGAGTTCCAATCTTATGAAGTGCTCCATCACTTTGTTTATTATCAGCGCTTGGTGATGTAATACTTGCATCCGATTCCCATTGTTGTTGAATAGCTTTCGTATCGGCGTCTATGGCTTCATCGTACTTTCCTGTATTGATTCGACCATATGCTTTGCTGTAATTTGGATTGTAGAATAATGCAGAGTTGTAGTCTTTAATCGCACGATCATTTTCTGTTACACGGATATAAACTGCAGCTCGATTACAGTAGAATATTGGGTTTTCCGGATCGAAACAAATTGCCCGGTTGTCTTGGACTACTGCTTCTTGATATTTGCATTCCTTCATCAGGCGGTTGCCTTCATTATTAATCTGTTCGGCTATTTCAAGTGATTGCGGATTGCGTTCGATAAACATCGACTGGAACATCTCGAATAGATCTAAATTTTGTGGTTTTGTTTGTGAGGATGTGTCTGCACTGTTAGACGGAGCTTCTTCGCTATCGAGATCCTCATCATCGCTCAGATTAAACGTTGCTTGCAAACATTGTATAGCAACATCCAGACTTTCGACGACGTCAGTGCCCAGCGATTGGCCCTCACTCGGTTGTTTTACATAGTCAATGAAGGATTTAACGAACTGCTTGTGGACTTGATCAGACATTTTCGAAATCTATCAACCGTAAACACTGAATTGCCGTTATTGGTCTCGAATCAATGTCGACACTGAATTCAATTATAAACTCGAAGAGTCCTGAACAAATATGTCTTCTTTGTATACAACCGACAATCATTATCCGGCGGCAGACAATGTCGACGAAATTCATTTATTTTCACGCACACCACACAACACTTCTTCAAGTTAAGATCGATGGATCTCTTAATTAAATTATATTAAATTATAAAATCAATTGCCACCTACCTGATTTACTGGAGCGCTGCTCACGTTGATCACCAGTTGTTGATAATTCCCTCGTTGAGGATGTGATCCGATGGACGTCATCTAGTTGGTGGCGCTTGGATTCTTGCGCCGACTTCTTGCTCGGATGTTATACATCCAGCTCGAAGGACCATAATGTTTCGCCAGCTGGGAACCGCAACTCCGTTGTTGCCGATGGTTCGCCAACTGGGAAACAGCAAAAAGGGGGTTATTTCTGCGCCTCGAACAGAACAGCAAAATATTGGCGTTGTTGCCCAGCGAATGACTGCCGCCACGGGCAGTAATTAAACACATTTTGAATATACTTTAATTTACTTTTATTTCCGATTTAAATTTTATTTATGGAACGATGTAATGCACGTTAACAAGTAAAAAACGATTAGAGTTATATCAAACGTAAAAAACAGTGTAGCACAAAACTGTCTGATCTAGATGTTATATGAACAACAGGTGCTGAAAGAACCGTATACAAATCAAAAATCTAGCTTTTACATCAAAACAAACAGTGTACGAAAACAGTAAAACCAGCACCGCGTGAAAACAGTACCATGGAAAACGTCACATGAATAGACCATTTTGCTTTTGTCTATTCAGCAATAGGTGGCGCCCCGTGTGGTATGTTTTTTCCGACTGGTATAAGATATAATATATATGTTGCGGAACTGCAACATAGGGGATGAAGAAAATGTGATTTGAATTTGAAAAGTTCTATTGAAGTGCAGGACAATGTTGTTATTGTATATGATATGTGTATTTTATGGAGAGAAGGGCGCGAATTAGCGTAATCAATTAGACAGAAAGCAGGGGAGAGTAATTATCAATGTTAATTATGTAACACACATCCTTTTGGTCATCATGAAGAAACTACACAGAGAGATACAGGTATTCCCCGACTTACGACCGAGATAGGTTCCTGGTCATCGGTCGTAAGTCGATTAAGTCGTAAGTCGAATTTCATATAAAAAAAATTTAAGAAAAAAATTACATACTGTACTACTAACTTTGAGGGTCAGGAGAAATGAAACTACCCAAAATTCATATAATTCAAACTTTATTTAAAATAATAATAATAACACAATAATATATATTGAAATAAAAACAACACATTACATATATAATCAAACAAAAATACATAATAAAAAAAATATATAATTAAACAAAAATATATTATTTAATTTAGAGTTATTTAAATGTCTTCATCATCCGTACTTATTACAAGAGTGCAATCCATTGCGTTGTCTTCAGAAACAGAATGTCCAGTCCTGGTTTTCTTAAAAAAATTGTCTAATGTCGTCTGAACAGTTTGAGCTTTCATTTCCCGGTAAATTTCATGATAACAAGCCAAATTTTCCTGAATCAGCCTATTTATTTCTGAGAATCGCTCTTCATTTGCATACATTTGTTGTAATTTTAGCATTCCCTTATTAATTTGGTGAAAAGCAGCCCTCATTTCTTTTGTTGAGAATTTTTTTTTGTGGACTTTCTTCATCTGATTTGCTTTTATCTTCGTTTTCTGCAACACAATGTGCTTCAAATTCCAATAAATCTTCATTCGGTAGGTCATCCAATTGGTGTGCAATGAGTTGGTTAATATCTTCACTGACAACTTAAAGATTAAGCTGCCGACCAAGATCTACGATCTGATCTGTAATTTCCTCAATGTCAACTTCTTTTTCAATCGACGAACTTGTACATTCTTCAAATCGTTTTGTTAATTTTTTTCATATTCCGCTCATACAAGAAGGCTTGAAGAATATTATACTTCGACCAAAATTCTTTTAAAGTACAGGTATTCCCTGACTTACGACCGAGATAGGTTCCTGGTCATCGGTCGTAAGTCGATTAAGTCGTAAGTCGAATTTCATATAAAAAAAATCCCGACTTAGCTAATGTAATGTATTATTTGTACTGAAATATGTATGTAAATCGAATTTTTTTACTTTGTTTTTTTTTTAATTTTTCTCATATATTTTAGGGATTCCCCGCAACTACATATTTGTCTTCTTTAAGTATTTTCTATGAAAAAAATTGGAAAAAGAATGGTCGTAAGTGCGAATAGTCGTAAGTCGAACGGTCGTAAGTCGGGGACTACCTGTAACTATCATTACCTAAATTGGACAATCCACAAAGTTAACTGGAAACGGAAGCATCAACGTCTGCAGCTCTAATAAGGTATAAGCACACTACTACCCTTGTGGGGTACGATGTATATGTGCCAAAACACGGGCACTGTTTCACTTTCTTCCCCAACGTAGTCAAACAAAAATGATCCAGCACAAAGGAAAAGGGACAAACAAAAAAATGCACTGTGTTGTAGTTTCATTGTTAATGTTTTTTTAGTTGGTTTAACTTAGATTTATCTCTAGCACTTTATACAAATAGATGCAAGGTGGACGTGTCGAATTAATATCTCGTCTTTTTGCCAAATAAGTAATTGCAATCAGTCTATTTTGAAGGGCAACGCGTTTCTCTTTCTCGATTGACTAACGGGACATTACGTTCGCCTGACAACACTTCTCTTTTACTTCTGACTCGAGCGGGCGCACCAGCGTGCACACGCTGCGGGAGTTGAATAACGACTGAATGGAATTAGGGATGACGATTGGAATATTTGATTTGCACAACGATCGGCCAACGGCAATCGCGCTTCTCCTGTGCATGCTTCAAGTATCTACGCTCATCGAGGTGGATAAAAATACTTGCGTATTCGTTCGACGTCGATGGGCGTAGAAAGAATGAAGAAATCAAAAGGGAGAACGCGATAACCCAGGGTTGATCTGGCTTTGTGTGCGTGTATTAATGCAGCCTCCGAGGGTGTTCCACCGGCCTAGTGCGGTGACTGTGGTGATCTCGGAGTGCATTGAACTATGGAAAGACAGAATTATGAAGGAGAGGAAAATGCAGTTGGTGCTATTCATCTGTGAAAAGAGATCATTGATCCCCAGCGGATAGAGTGTCTGGGGAATGTCGATAGGGCACTACATCGGCTAGGGAAATATTACTGTGGGAAAAACGCTAAGGAATGTGGTAATTACCCAAGCGATTGGATAATGATGCAACCGCGTCGTTTGATTCGACTTGGTTGTTGCTAACCAATATGAATGCGTTTTCCGGTGGGAATCTCATGGTTAGCGTAAGGGAGTTGCCGTATGGCAGAAAGGTAGCTGAATTCAATTATGCATTATCTGCATAGAATAATGAATTCAGCTATGCGTCCATTTGGGAAATATGATATTTCAGGTGAATAGCTTGAACGGTGGGATAGGGGTTGATGTGACGCGCTGTTAGCGTTCGAAATTAGGTTAGGGTTGTGGGTTGGTTCTCCATGTAATATAGAGAACCCCCACACCCTAAACCCAGCTCAGATCAGCCAGACACCATTCGTATTCAAAGTTCATCACCATCGACAATCATCGGCATACCCTCGGTCGAGCTAAACCCAGGGGGCAACTGGATGGGGTTGACCTGTGAAGGTCTGAGTAGTGTCGTCTGATCTACTATAACTGTCCTCAGCTATCTGAGATGCTTCGTCCATAGGTTGATGTTGCTTGTTGAATGACCCCAGTGGGTTTAGTGGTAATTCCCCGTAAGTCTGGTTTTGCTCGGTGGTTTTGTTAAAGTCAGTTGATGCGTCCTCAGGACGACAAAAGGGGTTTGGTCCAATCACAGGGTGATATTGGCTATAACAAGCTCCCTGTGAATGATGAGATAGACTAGGCAATATGCGATTTTATCTACACCACATCAAATACACATCGCGAAATATACAACAAAGTTGTTCATTTCTTTTTTATAAATGCTTTCTTTGGGCAGCAGCACCGGAAACACATTTCAACAATGAGTTGTGTCCTTACTTTTGAATTTAGCTTAGACGGTTGATGTTCATCAAAACAAGTAAAATAGTTATTGCCTGCCAGGAACACACAATTGAAACAGATTAATTTTATTCTTATTTAATTTTTTTTTTCGCATCCTTCAGTTCTACATTTCAGTTTTGTCCTCCAGGCACAACTGTTTTTAATCCACGGAAGAGGGTAAATCGCTCATTCGCGTCCGTTTATATTCGGGGACAAGTTTTTCCCCACCTTGCCATTTATTGATTCACTGGAATTTGGTTTCGGCTCTCACTGGCCTGAACCCCATTCCACTGAATCATCAGGTGCACAAGTAAACAATGGCAAGGTAACGCGCAAATTTGCTGGGAAAGGTCATTGTACCTAAAAACGTTTGTCAAAATATTCGTGGTCCTCGTTAAGAGAATTTTGTAATTCTTTTGAGGTAAGAATTAAGACATTTGCACTATAGGAGATGAAAAGGGAGGAGAATGTTTGTATGTACATTTTCCGTTTGAGTTATGACTATTCATGGTTAAATAGAGGGTGCATGTTATACACGATAGAAAGTTTGATCATGACCCGCTTTTGGGATAGGATTATGTTAGGGGAAAATATTTTGAATATGATTTGAATGTAGAATGAAAAATGTGCTATTAAGACGCGGTAAAAATGTTATTTTTGGGTATAATGCGTTTGTAATTAAGGGACTAAGGACACCAACTTTGGTAATTATTTAGATGAAAAAACGGAGCGGGGGGTGGAAATTATCATTGTTAATTATGTAACAGGACCCACCTACATGAACAAATGCGTTCTACTTTTGGTACACTGATGTTACTGTCTCTTTTCGTGTTTAGTTACGGCACTTCCTTTTTATTTATTAAAAAATTTTTCAATAAAGAGAATTATGAACTTCCACTTTAGTTTCAGAGGATATCCAAGAGGAACCTCCAACCGAGGAAACAAATTCTTAGATAATGGTAATAATATTATATTTCGAATACATTTTATTGTCATTTTAATAAAAATCTATTGAAATTTTGTTTTAACAACATTGTTTATTAAGTTTAATCTTCAGATATCAGCTGAACATGGCTTGAAAATACAGTTTATGAAAATATGTATATGCTTTATAATTTCCAGATATAACAATAAAAATTACCCATTTGATTAATTTTTAAGTCCACACCTCTCTGAGGTCTGAACTTTCGGGGTCCTACAGATCAATAAGTAGTATAACTATCTACAATAATCCACGGTCAGAATAATCATTCGCATTACTTGCTCATAAATAATTCCATGTTTGATCAAATAATATTTTTAAATACAAGCGCTTAAAAAGAAATTTGTAAATACCCTGAAATAGCTGACTGCAGACGGAAGAAAAACGAGAAGATAGTGAGAAGAAATCGATACATGTTGATATTGACCGCCAGAAGATTAAAATCACGGGAGAACAGATGATCAGTCAGAAGAGTTTATGGTTATATCGTCTAAATGAAGAATTCCCTGCTTTAATAGAGAATTCCAAAATTCACACAAGACGTTGTAATGCTCCGGAAAGCCCTACAATTTCCTTACCCCATAGAAACAATCTCCTTCGCCCACATACAAATCACTACACCGAAATCAACATTGAATTCAATGTCAACCAAATCGAACTAAACGTTCAAACACGAAACATCCAAAGCCCTAAACGTGCATGTGTCTAAACAAAGGCATATCTATTTTCCGCCGACACACAATTCGAGCAATCATAAACATCCTAATGCATATCTTCACATGCCAGATGTTTTATAACTTGTAAATGCACCAATTAAAAAACCAATACCAAATTCCCACGGATTTTGTGTTACCTATCCGAAAGGCACGCAAACTCTTGTCTGCATAAGCCAGACGGTAAGGTGGGAGCCAGGCCAATAACTAACAACAACAACGCAATTATGTGAGGAAATGCAAGAAATAGCCTATAGAGTAGTTTTTAGTTTTATTTCATAAATGGTTTGTACATTAAATTATACAATACAATTGACAAATATTATCGACTATAATAATATATAAGAAAACTAGAAGGCGTTTAGTGTTTTTACACGATTAACGTAACAAAACAGAGTCGAATGCCTTTTTACAATGGCAATCAAGTAAAATATCAATTTTTTAAGGTGGGGTGAGTATTACCGGTTCAAGAATAGTTGTGTAATACATTCAAGAACCACAAAACTTGCATAAACATTGAACATTAACTCAAAACGAGATACATTTAGGTACAATTTGTTAAGTCGGTTGAAGGCTAATGAAAGGATTAAACCAGAATACCATAAATACAAGAATCTAAAGCAGCATAGTCCAGTCTGAAGAGCCACATCTTTACTTCTTTTGTAAATGCCCCAGGTCTTGCTAGAGCCTTGACTGATGTAGGTAACTCATTGAACAATCGAAGTGACAACACAGTAAAGAAATTACGATATGCTGTAGTACGGAATTTGGGAACACGTAACATAAATAAATAATTACCCCTAAGGTTATATCGGGAGATTAAACGAAAATTAAGATTTCCAGATCTCAAGAATAATATCTTTAACACTTTAAAACAATACAAGTGCCTTCATGATCATCATCATCATCATCGCCACTACAGTCGGGATCCGGTCTTGGCCTTATTTAGCAATTCCCGAGGCTTGTTAGATTTTCCATAATAATTTGTTTTTCCGGGAAAGGTTATTAGCCTTGCCCCAAATACAAGTGTCTTCATCATCATCATCATCATCATCGGCACTACAACCGGGATCCGGTCTTGGCCTTATTTAACAAATCTCTCCACCGGTCCCGATTTCGAGCCGATGTCATCGAGTTTGGCACTCCCTGGCTCTGGGCGTCCTGGTCTACCCTATCCCTCCATCGCAGACAAGGTCTGCACGCAGTCTCCCCCCATACATCCTGCCACAAAGGTCTTTCCGGGCAGGCTCCTCTTCGCTCATTCGAGCTAGGTGTCCCGCCCACCGGAGTCTACCGAGCTTGATTTTTCTTACAACATTAGCTTCAAGGTAGATTGCGTACAACCCACGGTTGTAGCGTCTTCGGAATCGTCCTCCCTCACATACGGGGCCAACAATTCTCCTTAAGACCTTCCTCTCGAACGCGGCTGAGAGTTCAGAGCACCTTTTATTCAGTACCCAAGTCTCGGATCCATACATGAGTACTGGTAAGATCATGGTCGTATACAGCAGCAGCTTGGGTGTTCTGGATAAATTTCGGGATTTAAAGAGCCTTGATAGACCATAGAAGGCTTTGTTGGATTTGATCTGCCGTTCGCGTATTTCTTATTCCATATTGTTATCGGGTGATACTATGGACCCAAGGTAGTTAAAGGATTGCACTACTTCAAATTCGTGCTCCACTACCCTGATAGTTTGACCAATGATAGGTCTTCTCTTCGCAGAAGTTGCCACCATGTACTTAGTTTTCCCCTCATTAATGTGCAGTCCCAGTTTTTGTGCCGCCTGCTCGGTCTGGGTGAAGGATTCCTGTACAGCCAAATCGGATCTACCGATGATGTCGATGTCATCTGCGTAGGCAAGTATCTGGCTGGACTTGGTGACAATAGTCCCTCTTGTTGTAATGCCAGAGTCACGGATTGCTTTCTCCAACGCCAGGTTGAAGAGGAGGTAGGCCAGACCATCCCCTTGTCGAAGTCCATTAAAGATGTTTACTGGTTTGGACAGCAATTCCGCTATTTTTACTTGACTAGTTACGTTGGTCATGGTCAACCTACAAAGTCGTATCAATTTGTTTGGAATGCCGAATTCTCTCATGGCATTATATAGTTCTACCCTGGCTATGCTGTCGTAGGCGGCCTTAAAGTCTATAAATAGATGATATAATGGAATCTTAAATTCCTGACATTTTATCATCGCCTGCCTAAGGGTGAATATCTGATCAATCGCTGATTTGCCCGGGATGAAGCCACACTGATATTGACCAATGATAGCTTTAGCGTATAGTGCTATCCGATCTTGTAGGATAGTGGAGAGTATCTTATAGCCAGTACTCAGCAATGTTATACCCCTATAGTTGCTGCACAGTGTGATATCTCCCTTCTCATGTATGGGGCAAATTATACCGCGATGCCAATCTTCCGGCATCTCCTCTTGCTCCCATACGTGCCCCACGATCTCATGAATTGCGTGATGTAACGCTGTCCCTCCTTGTTTGATCAGCTCAGCCGGTATGCCATCAGCTCCAGGGGCTTTATTTGATTTGAGCTGTCGAATGGCTTTTACTGTTTCCTCAATGCTTGGTGGCGGCAGCATTTGGTCCTGATCTTGCATTGGTGGAGCCTCCAATTCTTCTGTGAGCTGACCATTTAGCATTTCATTGAAGTGCACATCCCATCACTCCAGAATGCCTTCAGGATCGGTGATCAGATTACCCTCTTTATCTTTGCAGTAAATGCAGCGTGGTGTATACCGCGTCATACTGTGGATTATTTGATAGCACTTCCGCCTCTGGTGCGGACCTCATTCTCTACTTTTCTCTATTTCACAGCTAGATTTTTACCCAGGCACGTTTCTTCTGTCTGCGGTGTCTTTTTTCAGATCTTCTGAGCTCTTTGTATTTCTCCCCGCGTACCCCCGTGCTATGAGACTGCTGTAATGCCCGGTACGCAGTATTCTTACGTTCAGACGCTAGTTTGCACTCATCAACAAATCAGTTGTTCCGATCTCTATGACTACTGCCTAGGATGGCGTTGGCACTACTAATGGCAGTATTCTTAAGGCGTGTCCATTTCTCTTCTCTCCCTCCATCGAGCTTTTCGTAGGCAAGTCTTAACGCATGACCAAATGTGTTACTGGTATTCTCATTGCGTAAGGCAGTCGTATTGATTCGAACCTGATCCGCGGATGCAATACGTCTCCGTAAGGCAATCCACGCTCGGAAAACTGTACCAACAAGATAGTGATCCGAGTCGACGTTGGCACCTCGGTACGTTCGTGCCGTCATCAGGCTCGAGGAGTGGCGGCGATCTGTCAACATGTGGTCAATTTGGTTGCGAGTGGCTCCATCAAGTGATACCCAGGTGGCTTTGTGGATATCTTTACGCGGAAACCTGGTATTTGCAACGACCAAGTTTTTCGATGCTGCCAGTTCGATGACTTGTAGTCCATTGTCATTAGTGTTCTCATGTAAAATATAGGAACCTGTGTAGTGCCTGATAACCGGCTCCCGACCTATTTTTGCATTCAAATCACCAAGAACAATTTTCACATCGTATCTAGGGCAGGCATTGAGGGCCCGTTCGACGTTCTCGTAGTAGTCTTCTTTTTCCTCGTCAGGAGACTCCTCTGTAGGTCCGTGAACATTTATGAGGCTTATGTTCTTAAACTTGCCTCGCACGCGAAGAGTGCACAGCCTTTCGTTTATTGCATTAAAGCCAATAATGGCAGGCTTCAGTTTTTTGCTGACTAGAAAGCCTACCTCGAGCACATGGTGTTTTGCATGACAGCAGTAATAAATGTCATACTCCTCTTTTTGAATAACACCACTCCCCGTCCATCTTATTTCTTGTAATGCTGTTATGTCAGCCTTATATTCGGACAGGGTATCGGCTAGCTACTGTGCAGCTCGAGCTCTGTATAGTGAGCGGACGTTCCATGAAAAAATCCTTAAATCATTTAGCTATTTTCGTTTCCGTGGTCATCTTCGTGTATCCGGTCCATATCCGAGACGTTAAATTTGACATAATAATTCATTTTTACGGGCATGGTTATTAACCTTGTGCCAACCTTTCTGAGGATGTCGCTGCATGCATTGCTTCACTACTTGACGGGTGCCAAGGTAGCTATCCAGGGGTGTCACGTGGAGACTGCATGTCAACTTGGATTGAACAGGGACAATGATCGTCCTGGCCTTCGCCGGGTTGAAAGCAATCAGTAACTTTGCCATGTATGTTTGCTCCCACCCCCCCTACAAGTGTCTTACAGGAAGAATATTCAGGACCCTGAACAAAGGAAAGGACGGGTGCCTGGTAGGCTTCCAACCAATTTTTCTAAGAACTAATTTCTGCAGGATTAACAGTGGTTGTATTTGATTTTTACAAGCACCACCCCAATATGCAATTCCATATTGTAACTTGGAATGGAATAAACCATAATAAATTATCCTCAAAAGCTTAGTGGAACAGACGTTACGTAAAAATAAAAATGGCGAAGAGTGCATCGGAAATATTTTCTCAGTGTATTAGCGTGACATGAAAAGCTCATTCTCGAGTTGAGTGTAAGTCCTAGATATTTAAATTCGTTTACACTCTTAATAGGAAAACATTTATCACTACAGGTTCGACTGTAACAATATGGGGGCGAAGAGAAACCGCTTAAACAGCAGAAGTTTGTAAGATTCAGTCTGCGGCATTCCGGAGCATGGCAATGCCGCACGGCTTTCAGGTCAGGTACAGCAGATAAGTTGAAGGACACTAATTTAATTTTGGAACTCATTACCAAGTTATGTTCAGCAAACCAGTGTCTCAACAAACTCGAATCCCAGTTAACATCAGAGATCAACTCTAACGAACAGACCAAACCATAGGAGAAGGCAATATCATCAGCATAAGCTGTAGGTGAGCCCTTGAAATCAAGAGTGAACAGTGAATTTATGTAGACCAAAAAAAATGGACAGGGCCCAGCAAGGAGCCCTATGGAACGCCGGGATTAAGAATACTTTCACCACTCCTGACATCATTTATCTTCACTCGTTGCGACCTATTTTTAAGATACGACCGAAACCAGTCAAGCATGAAGCCTCGAAATCCTGCTCATTCTAATTTCCTTAATAAATACGTATGGTTGACCATGTCGAACGCTTTGGTAATCTCGATAAATAGGCGATAAATAAATATTTCTTTCCATCGAGGTGTAACATTATTTAAGAACAAAATTTCAGGAGGGCATCCTCAGTGGATTTACCTATAATAAAACCAAACTGTGCTGGATTAAAAAATCTGTTTTTTTCAACAACAAAATTCCATTATTCTCGTTTTTATAAGTCTCTCAAAACATTTACTAAAGACAGACAGCAGTGAGATGGGTCTGTGGTTACCGACCTCAGCAGGAGAGCTCTTCTTGAAAAGAGGAATGACGTCTGCACATTTAAGACTGCTTGGGAAGATCCCATCAACCACGCAACGATTCAAAAGATTGCATAGGACGTCCACTAAAAACAGGCTGTTTTCCTAAGTATATTATTCGATATGCCATCAGGTCCACATAAATTTGGATTAGGTAGAGTACCAATGACTCGGTTGAAGATTACAACCAATATTGGCAAAATAAATGCGCCAGCAATCGTTAATTTATCATACACTTCGGAGTTTCCAACATGTAGAACAGTAGGTGATTTTGAAGCACTAGATTATACTTTTCACTACACGACACTCTTTACGTAAATTACCTTGAGCAGATCTGAATTTGGCATGGTAGTAATTGTCGCGACAGATGGGAATCTCTTTCTTGAGTTCACCGCATAATAATTTATACCTACTCTTTAGTTCACGGTTATCAGGATACTTTTTGCATATTTTCGAGCTGGTTCTTAGCTGTAACTTTGTTTACTAATGCACTCGATATCCAAGATTTAAGTCTTGTTGGCAAATCTTTGGGTGATAATAATGAAGAACAGAAGGAGGTATGCCTATCGAGAGTAACGCTGAAGATTGCGTAAGCGTTAGCTGAGGGGCCACAAACATACACATCTGCCCAGGTTTCATTACATAATCTTCACTTAAGCCCAACGAAGTCAATTCTCGGTTTATTTAGAGGTGTAGGAGAAGATTCACAACTTCTAGCTAAAGGCACGGGAATCAAGAGATTGAGTAATGATCAGAGATTTGCAAATCGAAGACACATTTCATACAGTCGTTACTAGCAACAGAAGAAAGGTGTCCATAAATATGATCAATATGGCTTCCTGATGGGGGCCTAGTAGCTTCATTTACAAAGCATACAAGACTGTGTTAGGCGAGTAACGACAGGTAGTTACTGATAGTTTCATCGTCGTCCAAGATGTTGATATTGAAATCTCCCACAACAATTAAATTTTTAGAGTTATCTCCTGACAGGAGAGCAGAAAACTCTTGGATAAAACTGCCTATATTCATCGTATGGAGTCTGTTGGCACGATGCGTTTATCGAGCTATTATAAACGAACGACACGAAAGAAAAACGAACGAAAATTGCTATGCTCTAGCTACTTTATTTTAGATCGAAAACGAAAGATGTGGACTGTATAAGATGCTAGTATTTTTAGAGAGTAAGAACCAGAAAACAAATTGCTTTTATAGCGTTATTAGAGGGCAGTCCTCTTTTAAAGGTATGTGTACAATATTTATGGAACTTAATGGGAATGAAACATTTTACATTAGAATAAAATAGGCGGAGCATTTGCATCCACGTGGTTTTGCATGCTGTTAAAATATGTGGAAAACAGTCGGTACAAAAATAATGACATTTTAATGGGGTAATTAAGCAAGGGACAAGAATGCAGAGTGTCTAGAAGAAACCTGCATGAAATACAACACAATGGATATAATAAGAATGAAGATATTCTGGGTAATGCGTATCTGTTGGGACGATAGATAAATGTCCTCCCTTGCCTGGACTTGGTTCGTTGTTGAATTTGAATTTGTATTCATAAAATAGGGAAAAACCTCAGCATGACGCGACAGAGTCTATAGACACAAAGGAATACAAATACAACCTGCTTGATTTGAACAGAAATCCTTAAAGCGTCCGCACTTGACATCTCAACGCAAGTGAAATTAAGTATCTTGTAGTTAAAGCATCAGTCTACGTCGGAGAGTCCTGAAATTTCCAAAGAGTTCTCCAGGAGACTTTGTTGCTGCCACTTCACCTTGCTCTCCAAAGCATTGATTTTGAATTTTAGGTCAGCATTTTCGGTGCGCAACTCATTGACTTGCAGCAGGAACTGGTGGTTAATTTCCTCCAATTTAGCAAGTTTGTCAAATATTTGGTGTAGCGTATAATGATCTTTACTGCTATGTGTCCGTTCATCTGGTTTCAAAGTCGTTGGTTCATTCACCTCTGGAGATTTGATGTTCACTGCTCTGGATTCGTTTGTTTGCGGCTTGCGTGTTGTAATTTTTTACATAGTCTCCTTGTAACTCTACACACTTCTCCCAGTGATGCTCCCATCTCTCTAACCCTTCCAAATAGTACTCGGCGCGTTGTGTTGGTGAAACAAAATTTTCCCTTTCTGCAATTGTAGCCGTTTTTCCGCAATTTCTGCCTTCAGTTGGTCAAGTAATGATGCGTAGTATGCTCCTGTAACGGTTTTTCCTTTTCGAAGATAATCGATTAAGATAACTCCATAACTATCCCAAAAAAAACAGTCGCCATTCCTTCCCCAGCCGAAAAAACAGTTTTTGCTTCTTTTGGAGCCGATTCCCCCTTTGCAGTCCATTGTTTGACTGTATTTTTGTTTCGGGCGTATAATAGTGTATCCAAGTTTTATTACAGACCTCGTGTCCATGTCCTCGCCCAACATCCACTCATTTCCTCAAATTTTCCCCTTCTACGTGTAAATGAAATAAATGTCGTCAAGTAACCAATTTGCATAAACTACTTTATGCAAATTCTACTTGGCAAAAAAAAATAATAAAAAAGGCGTTGGCGCCGAATAAAAAATAAAAATGTCAACGGAAAAAAAATAATCAATTACACACAAGGCTAGAGATATCAAAGCCAGAAAAATAAAGGATTTTACATTTTCTGCCACCAAAAAAAGGAGCACAAGAGAAAAAACAAAGCAAAAAAAAAAAACAATAAAATAAAATAAAAATTTAGTTGACGTGGAGGTTCTCTATATCAGGTGTGGCCAACTTTGGTGCACATAAGATCTACTTTTTATTTATAAATTGTGTCGCGATCGACCTATTTTTTAGGTAAGAAGGGGATGTTTTTGCAATGTGCTTTTATACCGACGTGCACTTTGGCGAGCTCCATGATTAAGGGGTAAATAATCTACATACATGAGTATTTATTTAATGGGTTAAAAAACTTATGTCCAGAGGAATTAAAACAACATGAGCACTTATTAATAACATTTATTCATTCAAACTTTTTAAATTAATGAGAAACCTGAGTCTGCATTTCCTTTACTAGTGCATCATAATTTGGAGTATATCCTGACAAAGACAATAACAATGAGTCCTCAGTATGAGAATCGGTCAGGACGGAACGAAGTTTAGTTTTAGTTAATTGTAAATATGAAAATGCCGATTCGCACAGATACGTAGATCCAAAGCAAGAAAAAATATATTCGCTACATTTGATAATATTGGGATACTTTTCTCGGTTAACATATTTCCAAAAATTTTCTTCAAATTTTCTGGCTTGTAAGACTAAATCAGATTGTAAAATTATAATTTCATTTTCCAAGGCGTTTTGCTCCATATGAAATAAGTCTGCAATTTTTTTGCTAATTTCCTTCACAATTAAATCTTTTTTGAAAGGAAAAGATGTAAATTCCACAATTTCTTTAATTTTTTTAAAATCTTGGAATCGCTTCTCAAAATCTTCCATTACATTTTGTATTTCGGCCACGTACTTGTCAATCTCATAAATAATATTTTTATTTTTTTGTAAGTTGTCTGCCATATTTGGAAAATGGTTCATATTATTTTGTTGTAAATCTTCTATCAACAAAATAAATTTGGTTTTATATGCATCTATGCTGCTAATCATATCAATTATTGTTTTATTTTTACCTTGTAATTCTAAATTTAAATGGCTTAATATGGAAGTAAAATCTGTAAGGAGTGCTAAGTCACTAAGCCAGGTTTTGTCATTTAAATATGCATATTTTTTCTCTTGTTCATTAAGAAATTCTATTATTTCAGGCAATAAATCACGAAATCGTTGCAGAAATTTACCTCTACTTAGCCATCTTACATCAGTATGCAATAATAAATCAGACTGACCTTCATCGAGTTTTAGTTGAAAAAGACGACGTTTGAGAGAACTTCCACGAATTGAATTAACAATTTCAAACGCGACGTCCATTACTTCTTTTGTATTTAGTCTCTTGCTGGATAATACTTGCTGGTGAATTATACAGTGGTAACTCAAAAAATCTGGGAATTCATCGTCATTTCGACATAGGGCTATAAATCCATTTTTGCGGCCTATCATTGCAGCTGCGCCATCCGTTGTTATTGAAACTAATTTAAAAAGAGGTACTTTCTTATCATTAAGCAGACTTTTAAACCTGTTGAATATATCTACACCTCTAGTCCTTTCTTTCAAAGAAATCATGCCCAACAATTCTTTTTTAGATGTAAAATCTTCAAAAACTAAACGAATGAAAACAAGTAACTGTGCAGTATCACTTATATCTGTCGATTCATCACATTGAAGAGAAAAACAAGAGCATCTGTTAATATCATTTTGTAACTGTTCCTTTAAATTTCCACCCATCTTTTCGATTCGTCGCATCACTGTGTTTCGGGACAGTTGTAGATCTTGAATTGCAGCAGTAATTTCGCTCTTGTTCTTAAAATCATTAAAAAGGGAATCCGAGATTTCCAAGAACATTTCCTTTACAAATTCACCATCAGAAAATGGTTTACATTTTTTAGCTAATAGATAGCTTACTTTGAAGGATGCAGTTGTTACTGCTTGTGACTTCAATATTGGCTTTTTGAATATATCTTGTTGATTTGTTAATTGAGTTTTAAGATCCCGAACTTTACGTTTTCGTAATTCGGAATTTGGTGGATAATCTGTTTGATACTTGTTATGTAAAGATAAGAAATGTCTCTCCAAATTACCCTTTTTAGCAATGGCTATCGAGCTAAGACATATTAAGCAGCAACATTTATCATTCATCATCGTAAAAAAATAGTTAATTTCCCATTCTTCATTGAAATGATATGTTTTCGATTTTTTTGGTTTGCTATCCATGTTCATAAATAGGTATACTAAAATGCAAAAAATATACGACTTAATAATAGGGCATGTAATAAAAGTATTAAACAGTAACAATATAAATTACAATTAATACCTGGTGTAGGTTTAGCCGATAAAACGAAATAGCTAATCATACTTAATAGTTGCGAATAATTAAATTATTATTTTAAATAATGCTTATAAATATTTAATTAAGATTTAAATAATTTTATTTAAAATATATCTCTTATATACTTGCACAATTAATTTAAAGAACACTAATATTTCATTAATACTTACAAATGAAACAATCCGCAAGAGAAATTGACTGTAGCGTACAAACACTAACTTCAGAATGAAAATTTAACACTATATTCTGCAAAATTAGATTCCAAGAATTAATCCTAATGGCATGCAATTTAAATGTTATTATTTTAATAGTCATAAATTTCTCAGAAGTGTAAATACAAGTCAATTTTAAACGCACTGTATTTCAGATTTATTAAATAAACATCATTTATATACGTTTTTATATGTATTGTATAAGTTTTTATCATAAGCCGAAGTATTATGCTGATTTTGTAATATCCCAATTCAAATAAATTTTATATAGGTAGCAAAAAGTAGCAGCAGCAAAAAAGTTATCTACCGACAAAAGCTTTAAATAGAAAATTGAATTACTGGATTAACCCGGTAAGGACAGAAATTTTGCACTCGCGCATAGGGTTTTTTTTGACTCGTGTGTAGACTTTGTGTGTGCTCACCGCACCGTGCGTGCGGTACGGTGGGTGGTGAACGCGACCGAGTCGTTCTGTGTGTGGATTTCGACTGACTCAAATGAGGGATGAAAATTGTCTTCTTGACTCCAGCCACACGGTCAACCAATCATGATCACACTCTCATCTGCATTCTCTCATTTCCCCGCCCATCGAGGTGAATAAACTCTTGTGAATTTACCCAGCAGTCAATGGACTTCGAGAAAATGGAGAACAGAAACGGAGAGCGTGGTGTTCTCGGGGTTGAATTTGCTTTGGCGTGCTACGAAAGCAAAACCATAGTGACCGCATGACCCAGTTTGATATGGAATTGATCTCAGAGTGCAATGCACTCCGAGAAGGGGAAATGGGGTGGAATGGCAAGTGTTTCGTGCTACTCACCTGACTAAAGAGTTTATTGATCCCCAGCGATCAGCCGTGTCTGGGGGAGGTCGAAGGACGCGCGATGGCTTGGGATAATATCTGGTGAGAGAAAAAGAACTAAAAGAATTCTATATTACCCAAGCGGTTTCGCGATGCTGCAACAGCTTCGTTTGCCTAGACTTTCCTGTTGCTACCCAAACCATGCATTACCTGCATAGAATAATGAATTCAGGTTATGCGTCCTTTAGGTAGATACATTTTGCAAGTGAAATAACTGACGGAAGGGATTGGGGTTGACGTGGGGCGCGGTTAGTGGGCGAAATGGGGTTGTAATGGTGTGTTGGTTCTCCCGGTAATATAGAGAACCTCCACTCCAACTAAATTTTTATTTTATTTTATTGTTTTTTTTTTTTGCTTTGTTTTTTCTCTTTTTTTTTGCTGGCAGAAAATGTAAAATCCTTTATTTTTCTGGCCTTGATATCTCTAGCCTGGTGTGTAATTGATTATATTTTTGCCGTTGACGTTTTTATTTTTTATTCGGCGCCAACGCCATTTTTATTATTTTTTCTGCCAAGTAGAATTTGCATAAAACAGTTTATGCAAATTAGCTACTTGACGACATTTTTTTCATATACACGTAGAGGGGGGAAATTTGAGGAAATGAGTGGGTGTTGGGCGAGGACATGGACGCGAGGTCCCTTACCGAACTTGGATATACTATTATACGCCCGAAACAAAAATACAGTCAAAACAGTGAACTGCAAGCGGGAATCGGCTCCAAAAAAAGCAAGAACTGTTTTTTCGGCTGGGAAAGGGATGGCGACTGTTTTTTGGGATAGTCATAGAGTTAGCCTAATCGATTATCTTCAAAAAGGAAAAACCTTTACAGGAGCATACTACGCATCATAACTTGACCAACTGAAGGCACAGATTGCAGAAAAACGGCCACATTTGCAGAAAAAGAAAATCCTGTTTCACCAAGACAACGCGCCGTCTCACACGTCAGCGGTTGCCATGGCGAAAATCCACGAATTACGGTTATAACTGCTTGACCATCCGCCTTACTCACCAGATCTAGCTCCAAGCGATTTCTTTTGGCCCCCTAATCTAAAAATTGCCCCCAGAGGACAGAGATTTTCGTCAAATGAGGGGGGCAGCACCTTTGTGGGCAGTTATTTTGCAAAGAAAAACGCCGAGTACTATTTAGACGGGTTAGATAGATGGGAGCATCGCTGGGAGAAGTGTGTAGAGTTACAAGGAGACCATGTAGAAAAATAAAAATAAATTTTAAGAAAAAATGTCTTGTATCTTTGTTAGGTCGGAAACTTTTCAGTTCATCCTCGTATTGTCATGCTTATACACCACTTAACATTTTTAAAATTCACAAGCTGTGCTTACTTCGAATTATGTTTCCGTTGTATTATATTTACTTACTGAAACTAAAGTGATTAGTTATTATCGAAACATTAAACGCACTCTTGTTATTTTATTCACCATGACGAGCATCGAAAAATGAGTTCAGTTTTCTCGAAAGCCTTAGTAACAATTAGACTGAAATAACACGTAATCTACATACATATATGATGAATAAACAAATAAATAAACAACCTCAGTTATTATTAATTGGCATCTTTAACACAGATTTCATGCGGGCCTGTTCAATATTCATGAATTCCAACCCAAGACGCAAACAACTCGTCGGTGGACATTTAATTAAATCTTCGAACCACCCTGCTAGCACCTCTATCGACTACAGGGTAAACTAAAATCTGAAAAAATGGCTGTCATCTGCTTTGTTGTGCATGCAGCTTCAGTGTAAAATTTTCGCGAAAGTTTTTCAGGGTTTTTAACAAATTTTCACTGGTTCTGGTCGTTTAAATTAAACTATTACTTAGTAGCCGCCAACACGTTTTTATATCGAAACACAAATATTCTAAATTTACCTCAGTGTCGTTAATTTTTTGAATCAAGTGCAAATTAGCACGGAATACACTTCGGCTCTGTTGGAAGGAAGAAAAAAAGAACAACATTAACATGAATCAGTCGTTGGTGAGTGATAGAACCTCAATTCCCCCTTCTAGCATCCCATGGTAAGTGAGTTTCGTCGTCGAAGGTAAAAGAAAAACATTAAAAAATTGTAGCGAGCAGCAGCCGGCATGAATTCGCGGCATGGTCCAGTTGCCGCGACTCCAATCTGCAATACTCATCTGACGTCCGTCGGCAGTGGATTTGATTTTCTTGAGATAGATGCTGGCATAGATTTATCTGGTGCTAGGTTTTGGAAAGTTCGAATAATAGTGGAACGACGAGCTGCACTTGTGTCAATGAACCTCAATACAAGAAACACCCACGTTTCTTCAAAGCAGATTGCTAGCCTTGGAATTGGACCTAAATTAAGATTTAAATCATGCGAGGTGTGGGCAGTTCTCCAATGTGGTCGCTTAATTTCGTGAACTTCGATAGTTTTTGTCTAAGTCTTTAGTCACCAGAAACACAGTGCCCTTGCAGGGTGAATATTTTCCGGATGCTGATAGAAATGTGACGTACATATTTCGCTTAAAATGAGGTTCGGCCAGATACATACAGTCACGGGTTCGTGGTCGAACTTCAAACAGCCATATGTGGTGTTAATTATCGCCCAGTGTGTCGGTATTGTTGATTCTTATTATCTAATTCAAGTGGAACAAATATGTGCTCTTAAGTCAGTTGGTAGATTGCTACTACGCGTGAGAACCGTTTTGTTTCAATTGGATTCTTGCTCACATTGTTTTAGTTTTTCACTGAAACGCCGCCAGATCTTCAAGTCAGACCGCGCGTTCATATCAATAATTTTGTGATTGATGGCTCTCTGTTAATAATTAATTGTGCGCGACGTGCGATGGTAACCAAGATCGGGACACTGCTGGAGTTGATCGTTCGGTTGTTGGCTGCTCGTATTCTTCTGGATAGGGAAGTGGCGTGGGACGGGACAATACAAAATGATTTGAGCGGAATGTGATGACGGAAAATTCCAGTGTTCCCTAAAAGGCAAATAAATAAACTGCAGTGGAAAGTGAAGTTGCCCAGTTGGACAAATTAGAACGGGGTGAACGAATCTTTGGACCACATCTAAGCTCTTTGCGTTACATTGTAAATATAAACTGGCACTTTCGTTAATCTTAAAATCCGGTGATTATAAACAACGGCTTGAAGCAGTTCAGTATCCAACAGGTCAAAGAGTATCCGCAGTTTAATATAGAATACGTAAGTGAATTATCGTCTCGATCTCTAAGAATTCCAAATCAAAGATCTGTTTCCGTTTAATATTTTTCAATATAAAGTCACAATTTAAAGTTACGCAAGCACCGTTTTATCAAAACAAACCTTTACAATCACCGGCACTTGATAAACGAAAAAAAAAACAATAGGCTTAAATGAAGTCTGAAAACTCCAATCTGTCGACCAACAGGACCTCAATCTTTTCGTCACTAATTCCATAAAAGATCCTCTTTGAGTTTTGAGATCATGTGTACCAATAATTATCTAGGAACTACAGCGTCTAACATCTAAATCGAGACAATATACAATTTGAAATTCTCGCCGTTGCATGCCACTGGGTGATATCGCTATGGGTTTTCCAATACTCTGATGCATATAATAAAACATCACAACCTCGATGAGTTCGCAATGTTGAAACCAAGTGCGGAGTGTAATCGCTGATCCGTGGTTATCTAAAGTGCACTACCGGCGATAGAAATCATTCGTTTCTTAGTACTTCCAAAATCGACTGTGTACTCGTATGACATCGTCACCAAGTACGATGAGTAAGAGAAGTCCAACGAAAGTTTCGAAACGCCAGCGAGGGAAACTCATTCGAATATTTTCCGGATGCTGATAGAAATGTGACGTGCATTGTCAAGACGCCATAATTCAATGATCTCAGGAGTGATGACTTTTTGCGGTGCCAAAAATCGACTGTGAATGGTGTCGTCGCGAGGTTCAATGAGTCGGAGAAGACTGACAAGGAAAATCCAAACACAGGGGCGGGCTGTCAGGAAGACATGATTCAATGATCTCAGACGTTGATTTAAAAATAGATATCACTCGCTTCTTCAAGTACCCAAGATCGAATATGTATGACTGTTACTGCTCTGCGGACGGCGCCTTCTCCGGGTATCTGATTTGCGGCGGCAAAGATACAAGTATCTTTGCACACGAATACGCTTGACATAAGAATATTCCACCGATGATTTAATTTTATTATGCAACTTCCGATTTTATTGTTCCAAATACCTTATACTGTTATTGCTCTTTATATTCGTTTCGTTTAATCAAATTATCTCTGTAAACTCTGTTAAGTTATAGCATTTGCGACGATAGTAAAGAATGCGTGATTCGAACTGACGCTATGGCGGTTAGAATCACTAAAAAATGTAACCAATGTTCAACACAGCAGGCCACTGCCGCGTGTACGAATTCGATTTCTAAACTTAAGTATACTCAACTGAAGTGGAATTGCTATGTTATTGATTGGTATACGGCTGATCCATTTTCTTATTAGATTTTCTTTCGGTGTTCTTCACTACTTGCTTGTGTACTGTGTGTGCATCTACTAGAAACGTCACACTACTCCCTACTCAGTAACTTTGTTACAATCAACTTCGTGTACGAACGACGGAGCAAGGAACGAGTGAGCGAAAGAACGCCAGTGTGCCGGTGCTCTATGCGGAAGTCGTGATCGTAGTAGTAAAGTTCTGTTTACCTATGGGAAAGTGTGTGCTGCGTGTGTACAGATCACGTCGGAGTCGCCAATTTCGCGGATTCTGTTCTAGCTGTAGTGTTCCGCCGAACACTGTCCACACAAATAAAAGACACCTTTAATTTTTGTGTTCCGATTTTATTCACTTATGCTCTTTTTTATTTAAGTTTAATTTTATTTTTAATTGAACACTTGTTGCACCCGATTACTCGCGCCGATACGCTCTCGCTCATTTTTCTTTGTTGGGGATCTTTATCCTCTGGATTTTAACACTGAACTAAAACTTAAACAACTTTCTTCAAGGGATGGAAACTCACCCGGTTGTTTTTCCTTTCTCTTCAATTCTGCTTTCCCTTGATGTCCTCTCTTTTCCAAGGGATTTTCCTTTCCCCCTCTTACCCTACGATTCCGTTTTGTTTCTAGCGATACTGTGTGGATGCACCCATTCACACAGACGCGAACGTTGCTGTCCATGCGGCCGGAGATATGCCGAGGATCCTCAGGCTTTTAACACATCTGCAGTATCCCATTGCGTACTTTACCCGCATGTGGTTTGTTATCGAATTTCACAATTTAATATGGTAAGGTAATATACTTGAATATTGTTTAAGGGTTAAGTAAATGAACTCAGTTACTTGGTCGACCGTGGAGCGGTCGCTGAAGCTGTTTCCTGGTGGCAGGTTACAGGAGGCGTTCGTGCTCCCCTGTTCGGCTGGCTGTTGGTTGTTTGTGTTTTCTAGTCTTTCTTGGTAGTTTCTTCGCCTGGAGAGTCATCGTCTACACGGGTTAAGAGATTTATTCTTCTTTTACCTTTGCAAATTGTATTTGTTCTGCTATGTAGGTTTGATGTGGGAGATAACTACGTTAACTCAGTATGAATTTGTCCCAACTATGTTGATTCTTCTATATTGCTTGGTCTGTTGACTGGAGTGAGGTGTTCAAGGCGAAGATCTTTACTCACTTCGGGCAGGATCGTCAGTTAATACGTTGTTACTTGAAAGTTTTACGAAGATTGAATTTATTTTTATTTTCGCCGTTGACGTTAATTGTTTTATTTGGCGCCAATGCCTTTATTTTTTTTTTTTCTTCCAAGCAAATTAACAAATTAGCTACTTGACGATTTTTCTTCCCTTTACAGGCAGAGAGGGGAAATTTGCGGAAGTAAGTGGGTGTTGGGCGAGGACATGGACGCGAAGTCCGTAGCAATACCTTCCCCCCTTAAATAGTGATAGCTTCATTCTTAGAAGAGGAACGACGCTTGGCTACAAAAGTATAGAATGTAGCGTTAAACCCTACACCGCCGGTAGTGCATTACTTTCCCTTGTTTGTTGTGGTTTGTCCGCCTTTGGCCTCCTCTATTCGTAGTAGGGTTTCAGTCTGTTGTGCACCACCACATTTCTTCTCCCTACCTTCACTACACTATTTACTGGACCTTTTATCTGAACTACCTTATAGGGACCCCTCCATATGGGAGCTAGTTTTCCTTGGTTCTGCGCGGTCCGTATTAAAACTTTGTCGCCCACATGGAACGTGAATGGGTGCGTCTTACGGTCGTAGTACTCTTTCGACTTCCTCTTGGAAGTTAACAGGTTACGCCTTGCTATTTCGTACGTATGTTGAAGTTTGTACTTCAATAGCTTATGGTAACTGTCATGGTTATATACCGGTTCCGGAGGTTGCTTTATGCTCGTCGGTACCTCCGGGGTGAACCCAAATAGACAGTCCATTGGCGTAAGTTTAGTACCTTCGTGTACATTGGTGTTGTATACAAATGTTGCCATCCTCAGGTATTGGTCCCATGATTGGGAATTTCCATCCACAATACTTCGCAGGTAATCTACGAGTGGACGATGGGCTCATTCTAAGGCTCCATTCGATTGTGGGTGGTACGCTGATGTCTGTAGTTTTTTAATACGGAGCAGTTTGCACACGCTTTTAAACAAACTGCTTAGGAAATTGCTTCCCTGATCGGTGACCAATTGCTTCGGAACACCATACCGAGCAATTATTTGGTCGAAGAAGACTGTGGCCACCGTTTCTGCCTCCGCATCTGGGAGAGCGTAGCAATCATATACTTAGACAAGTTGTCTTGGAATGTAAGTATATATTGATTGCCGGTTGGAGTGCGATCAAGAGGACCTACTGTATCTAAGTATACTTTGTCGAAAGGCCTCTTTGCAATGTCGGTTATTACCATGGGCATATGTATGTTCGGTGAATATTTCATGGTTTGACATGTTTGCATACTTTGATGTATTGTTTAATGTCGCGCATCATGTTTTTCCGCCAAAAATGTCTACGTATTTTGTGATACGTTTTACTCACTCCTTGGTGTCCACCTGAAGGAGGATCATGGTATTCCCGGAGTAGGAACTGGATGTCTTCAGGATTGGTTATCGCCATTTCTTTTTCCGTGCAGGCTGGAATGGGATTCTCGTTAAGAGAGGACTTATCGTCGTTTGGACTATCCTGAGTTCCTTCGCTTGCCCTTAACTTTTTAGCTTGGGCGCGTGTTAGTACATTGCACCTTGGTAGTGTGGGAGTCTCATCACAAATTTGGTGAATACAGCTCAAGGTATCCGCATTGGTGTTGTATTTACCGGGTTTATACTGGATTTGGTAGTCGAACTCCAGTAGCTTGCGATGGAACCTTAGTAAACGTCACTTGGGGTCTTTCACGTTAAATACTCGTGTATATTTTGAATTTTCTCCCTTGTAAATAACAGCGGAAATTCTTAGCCGCCCAAACAATGGCTAGCAACTCTTTCTCGATCGTAGAGTAGTTCTTTTCCGCCTTATTCAAGGTTCGGCTGACATATGCGACTGGCTGGTCCTTACCGATTTCGCCTTGCGACAGTACATCACCCAGTGCTTCATTACTAGCATCCGTGGTCAGATTAAAGGATTTGGTAAAATCTGGATAGATTAATAGTGGCGGCGAGACCAATAACTCCTTTATGTTATCAAATGCTTGTTGACATTTGTCCGACCACGTGAATTTAATGTCCTTTCTTAACAAATTTGTTAAGGGGCGTACTATCTTCGAAAAATTTGGAACAGATTTTCGGTAATAATTCGAAAAGCCTAGAAACGATTGGACGTTCTTAACCGTCTTGGGAATGGGGAAATTCCTGACACTAGCAGTCGTATCGGGATTTGGCATTGCCCATTTTTCGGAACAAAAAGTCCCAGATATACTACTTCCTTTTGTAGGAACTTGCAGTTTGAGGTTGCGGCATCTCATTTGGTCGAATACTCTTCGGAGTTTGTCATTATGGTGTTCTAGGTTTTTTCCATATACGACAACGTCGTCCAGATAAACAAAGCATTCGATACCTTGCAACCCGGTCAGGACATGGTTCATGAGTCTCTGAAACGTAGCTGTTGCTCTCTTCAGACCAAATGGCATACGTTTGAACTCATAATGTCCGTAATTTATGCTGAACGCTGTCTTATTTCCATCCTTCGGATCTACTAAGACTTGGTGGTAGCCGCTGGCTAAATCGAGCGTGGAAATATAGCGTGAGTGACCGAGCTGGTTCAAAATGCCCTCTATTCGAGGGAGAGGGTACGCATCACCAATGGTTTTGTCGTTCAGTTCCCTGAAGTCGACCACCACTCCCCATCGGGCTTTTCCATCGGCGCCGGCTTACTTAGGAACTACGCTGATTGATCCTGTACCACCGGTATCTCATGCGCTATGGTACTTGTATGTGTCAGAAGATCACCTTTGAGGTGGAAAATGTCGTTAAACTCCTCACGTATTTCCACTATGGATTGCCATTCTCGAGGACTTAGGTTTTTCCCTAAGTGGAGTTCCTGGTGTAATTGTGTCAACCTTGGATCTTTTGGTGATACCTCCTCCGGGAATAGATGTCGGATATACTGGAGGTGTTCCCCCTCCGAACGCTTTTTATCCGAATTATATCCCGTTGAACAGTTGTCCTCATTTTCCAGCGAAAGATGGATAATTCCTTAGTATTACTATTTACTATTTATTGGTCTGTAGGAACCCGAAAGTTCATGACCTTGCCGACTCGACTCCGCATTGTTCCCCGTCCCGTGCGCTCTCCTTCCACGTTCGACCACCCTATCCGATCTCCTCGAGGTCCAACCTAACATTCTCCTCCCATCTCCATCGCGGTCGACTTGTCGGTGTCTTTCCCGTTGGCTCAACTACAATATGGTAGAGTCTTTGCCTTACGACTGAGTCGTAGGCTTTTTTGAAGTCAACGAACAGTTGGTGAACCGTCTCTCCGTATTCCCACTTCTTTTCCAGCAGTTGCCTTACTGTAAGCAATTGGTCGCTTCTTGACCGATTCCGACGGAATCCGCATTGGTGGTCTCCCAATATTTCTTCTGCGTACAGTGTGATTCTTGCCAGTATGACATTTGTTAATATTTTGTATGTGGTTGGGAGCAATGATATTCCTCCGTAATTTTCGCAGTCAGATCTGTCGCCTTTTTTGAAAATGGGGATGACTACCGAGGTTTTTCATTCTTCCGGAATGACTTCCTTGTCCCATATTGTTTTAACCAGTTGGTGGATCTTTCGAGTGGTTGCCTCTCCTCCATGCTTCACAAGCTCTGCCGGTATGCAATCGACTCCGGGAGCCGTGTTGTTTTTCAGTCGATTTATCGTGTCTACAACTTCGTCGAAAGAGGGCTTTGGGATCTGGGGCTCGGCTGTATGTACGTCTGGTGCGTTTATTTGTGGTTGATGGGTGCGCACATTGAGCAGTTTTTCAAAGTACTGCTTCCATCTTGTCACGGTATTGTTTGTTTCTGTAACCAGACAACCGTTTATGTCTCGGATTATTTTGGCTCTCCCTCGGTAGCCATTTCTAATTGAATTGATGCCGGCATACATACCTCTGCTGTTCTTTGCTCTGGCATTTTCTATGATTTTTTCGATCCGAGTCTTCTCCCATTCGCGTTTTTTTGCGTTTGAAAAATCTCGTTATCTCTTTCCGAATTGTCGCGTATCTTTCTGCGTTGACTTCATCATATCTTTCTAAGTCGATCACTCTAAGGCGTTTACGTTCTTCGATCTTTGCCCTGCACTCATCATCACTTCCGTCAGCATAGCCTGAGTGATTCATTGCAGTTTAAGCTCCCGCACCACGTCAAGGTTTCTACCAAGCGGAGGCAGTCGAGCTTTCAAAACATGAAATAAACCGTTTCTTTTGGATGTCTCGTAAATCCTTTAGGACCTTTTTTGCCTACCCTGCTATTGGTGTAAAGAACATCAGCTGACTCAATATAATAGTGTGAAGTGCCTAAGGGCTGTGGCCCAATCCTTTTGCCATGAGTTTAGGATTCGAAGAATAATCTTCGTTGCAAGCAGCTATGGTGGTATTTAACCAGTGGGTCTGACGTGGGAATTCTACCTACTACCGCCTTAATGCCTGAGGTGGGTAAAACGACCATAACTCGTTTAGGAACGACTACAGTTGAGAACCCATATAATAAGCCCGCTACAACGATGTCTGATTAACGAATTTTAAAATACTGACTGATGATTGCAGACGCAGCCACGCTCCAGAAATTAATAACATACTTTCCTATAAATTTGTTAAAATATCAATTTCTGACAGAGGCAATATTTGAGACGGTTTTTCACGTGAATTCAATCGGACAATTACTGCATTGCTATCACAAAAACAAATCCCATAACATAAACAAAAAGAACTACAAGAGAAATTCCATCGATAATTTCAACAAGAACTTTAAAAAAAAATCAAAACAAAAAAACGTGAAACAAGCAAAAATAACAAGTGAACAGCAGTGTGTGGCTTTCAGGAACGTAAATTAGCACAGTCTTTAACACCTATCTGGAAAGTCAATATTGATTCCTAACGTTTGCGCAACAAATTGTCGTAAGAAAGATCGCACATCTCAGAAGTTGTGCCAACAGGGGAAGTCTAGTTCACTAATTAGGTCGCTTAAAATCTCCGCTCGCAGGTGATTTGTAGTTATTTTGTGTTGCCTATTCCTAAGAAGTAACAGCACCAGAAAGTTATCTTTCGCCTATAGATTTTTTGGATAAATTAGAAGAGCAGACCTTCTTTCCATATCTTACGTCAGAACAGACGTGGTCTCCACACGTTCGCTATGCTTGCTTGTTTAGATAAACAAACTCAACTCTCACGATGTACAAATATTAGAAAATCTAATCTTTTAAGGGATTTATTTCAATTGTAGAAATAGAGATTCCACATTCCTGAGCATCATAATATTAATTAACTTGGACACTAGGTAAAACCCCAGGGCAACACTTTTTAAATAAATCAGATGTTCAAATACTACTCGTTGGCTTTGAGACAACTGAATACATTTATGTCCCAACCTCCCATTTGCACCGTATTCTGCTAGAAGGAGGAAATTAGTCGTTGCGATGTTACTCTATAAAGAAATTAATTGAGGATATACCAAATGATTTAGTTTCTCTTCAAGTAGGCTTCTTCTTAGTACTCGGATAGGTGTCCAGAAAAGTTAGGACTATTGATATTCTAAAAGTACGATACCTAAAGGGTATAACACTCAATTCAGGTATCATTTCCAAATTCACAACTTTTAATAGCTTAAATTTACAGTGTTGTCTTCTTAATTACTGATATCTAGTTTGGGTGTGTTGTTTCTTCCTTTGATGTAATTTCTATATTACCAGTGGATTTGAAGGCGGTTAGAAAAACGATGTACTTACTTACATTTTTACCACGAAAGGTATTCGGTCTTGGTCTCGTTGAGTTTTTTGCCACGGGACATGGTTTTAAATAGTCAATTACGGATTCACACTAGGTAGCACAACTTCTGCCACCCTTTCAACACAATAGGATTCCCTCTGGGAAGCATGTTTCATAAACCAAGTCATTATCGACTTGGCTATTAATGTCTTGCAAAATAAATACGATGCCCACCACATTTTATGAAGGTCCTTTCAATGATTCCGACGAGTCGTGCGAGAGCCTTCGCAAAAGTGGACTGTATATTATTTTCCTTCTAGGCGAAAGCTTTATTCATCATCATCGGCACTACAACCGGGAACCGGTCTTGGCATTATTTAGCAAGTCCTGAGGCTTGTTAAATATTCCATAATGATTTGTTTTTTTCGGGCAAGGTCATTAATCTTGCTAATGCAAATAATGCTGTAATTTATTTACATTCTAATAAATAATAAATAGAAAAGTATTTCGCTTATTCCGGTTGATCGATAAATACCTACGCCTATATACCTATATATTGAAAACTACACGCCAACACAGGTATCTAAACCTTAAACAAAAAGAAGGCCAACTTGCAAAACAAAATCAAAAAATGTCCGTGTTCTGTTTTTTTTTTTTTTTTTTTTTTTTTTTAATTTCACTTCTCTCGGAGAGGCGAGCCTGGGGCGCCCCGAGTTGCCACACAAAATAATTGTTGCTGGCTTCTGACCCACTTGATTTTTTTTTTTTTTTTTATTACACTTCTCTTGGGAGAGGCGAACCTATAGCGTCGAGGGAGCCCCCCGAGATGCCACAAAATAACTGTTGCAGTTCTTTTTGAACAGTTGCAGGTTATAATACTCCGGGAACACTAACGTGGGAAGGCTTCCCCGCTCTGTAACGGAACGAGATCTCATGCAGGGATGTTCGCGCCGTCGGGAGATGAACCGCAAACTGGTGCGATCCGTCGGATTGTCTTGTGGAGCGCATATAAGCCGAATTGCGTGGAACAATACCACGAATCTCCGAAGAACAGTACCCGTGATAATATCTGTAAAACAGACAGAGGTCGGCTACGCGCCTTCGATCTGATAGCGACTGTAGTCCTGACGTCAGTGCCGAGTCCCCGATCAGGCGGATCGCTGGTCTCTGTATGCTCTCAAGTAGGTCGAGGGTGTGTTTAGGAGCCGAGCTCCAAACATGAGAGCAATATTCGAGCGCGGGTCTAATTTGGGATTTATAAAGGAAAAGAAGTTGGGCCGGAGTAAAATATTGTGACGCATATGACAATTATTATTATTATTTATTATTTATTGGCCTGTAGGAACCCGGAAGTTCATGACCTCACCGACTCGGCTTCGCCATCGTTCCCTGTCCTGGGCGCTCTCCTTCCACGCTTGACCATTCGATCCGATCTCCTCAAGGTCAAACCTAACATTGTCCTCCCATCTCCGTCGCGGCCGTCCTACCGGTCTCTTTCCCGTTGGTCTACCGTCAAGAATTCTATGCACGGTCCTATCGTTCCCCATTCGCGCCACGTGTCCGGCCCATCTTAATCTTCGCACCTTGATTACTCTCATTATTGTAGGTTTGCGATATAGCTCTTCCAATTCGTGGTTATGGAGTCTCCTCCATTGTCCTGCCTCCTCGTCATATTTACCTCCAAAGATGCCTCTCAAAATTTTATTCTCGAATACACGGAATTTGTTTTCTTCCCGTTTTGTGAGAGCCCATGTTTCGCATCCATATAGAACAATCGGCATGATTATGGTTCTATAGACACAGAGCTTTATGTTACGTGATAGCAGTCTGGATTTCAGCAGTTTACTGACTGCGTGCCAAGTCGCGTTGCCGGAATGCAGTCTCTTGTTAATTTCCTTCGACATTTCGTTACTGGCCGTCAGTATCGTTCCCAGATATTTAAATTCTTTAACTTTTTCAAAGATCTTACCTCTGACGTTTATATGTGTTCTCTGAGACCCACCTGCTCTCGCCGTAATCATGTATTTTGTTTTGTCTTCATTTATTTCTAGGCCCACCTCTTCTGCCGCTTGCATGATGATTTCACAGTTTTTACTAACAGTCTCTAGATTATCGCCCAGAACGGCGATGTCATCCGCATATGCGAGCACTTGTGTGACCCCGTTCAGGGATGATCCGGCCATGTTGTCGTCTTGTACCTTTCTGATGACATACTCGAGCACAAGGTTAAAGAGACACGGTGATAGACCATCTCCCTGCTTTAGTCCGTCCCGGATTTCAAATGGTTCTGAGAGATGGTTTTCTATTCTAACTCGCCCTTTGTTTTCGTTCATGCAAATTTGAATGAGCGCGGCATATTTTTTTGGGACTCCCAGCTCAACTAGAATATGGCAGAGTCTCTGCCTTGCGACTGAGTCGTAGGCTTTTTTGAAGTCAACGAACAGTTGGTGAACCGTCTCTCCGTATTCCCACTTCTTTTCCAGCAGTTGTCTTATTGTGAACATTTGGTCGCTTGTTGACCGGTTCCTACGGAATCCACATTGGTAGTCTCCCAGTATCTCTTCTGCGTATGGTGTGATTCTCGCCAGAATGACATTTGTTAATATTTTGTATGCGGTTGGGAGCAATGATATTCCTCTGCATATGACAATTAATACTAGAATATTCTAGAGAGTCCGAAACAAAGTACTAGAATATTCTATAAAGTAATGGAAAACTGGAGACTAGGAACAGTAGAACATTCAAGGCAATGGAGCGGACGGAAACGAAACGCTGAAACAGTATAAATACGTCGCACACAGACTCTCTAGGATATTCTAGTACTGATTGTCATATGCGTCACACTACCCTCCGCCTAGATTAGTTCGTCCCGAACTAAGTTTACTGGTCTCCCGGGCCAACAAACGCCGCCAGTCGGTCGCGATGCACCACTTTCATCTTGGCGTTCGGAGGTGGAAGTTCTTGACCTTGATCCAAATTTTCTACTGCTGTCCTTTTCGCTTCAGCTCTAGCCTGCCGCCATTCTTCCTTTTCCTGACGACGGAATTCCTCTTGCATTTTAGGGATCTCATGCGAATAGTATAAGAGAAAATGCATGTGCACACCCTTAAGCTCTTCTGGAGTTTGCACATCACGTAAGCGGTCTAGATCTTCATCTTTACTTACACGCGTATCATCTGGTATTGGAGCATCTGTCGATTTCATAACCGTATCCAACTGGTAGTTCCGCATCTTTTCAAATAACTGGAGCAGTTTGTTCTTTGGAGCTGACAGTAAACACCAGCCTGCGTCGTAGTAATAGACTTTCCATAGATCGTCGCACGTTAATTCTGGTTTCACGTGTTCTTCTCTATAGAACGCAATGAACGGCATCTCTAGCTGTTGATTACGCCTACAATCTAGGGCTTGCTTGATCTTTCCCCCCGTATGTGGTGGCTTACAATAGCGGTCTCGACCTCCAACATCCGTTGATCTCTCTTGGTCGGAAACAGTTGATTTACAAAACGCATGTTTGTAAATCCATTCAGCTTCATCTTGTAGTTCATTGGGTCCCTTTGGAACAGGCGTAACCGGAACTTCGCGCAATTGCATTCGCTCAGGAATATCTGTTTTACGGATTTCATTGTCCAAATCAGTAAAGGGACCCCTTTCCAATTCATCATTGAAATATTTTGCCGCCTCAGTTTCCCTGTGACTACGTTCAGAGCGGCGTTCAACATCGTCTTCGTCGTCGAGTAGCTGTTCGTCTATAGCCTCACGTGCTGAACCTTCATCGACGTGCTGTTCCTCTTCATCACTTTCTTCATCCTGTGTAGGACGCAGCCGCTTGGAACGCTTTCTGCCTTCGACTTTCAAACCAAGATTCTCTTCAATACGGTCACAGTCGTCGTCTTCCAGTCGGTCGTCCAACTCGTCATCATCATTGTAAATCCGTTTCAGGGAACGGCCTGAAGCATCAGTGTCTTCATCATCACTGTCGTCCTCTTCAATCGGGTTATCATCGATGAAATCCTTCAGTTCTTCACGTAACACATCCTCGTCATTTTCCTCCTCTTCCTCACTGCTGTCGGCCATAGCTTTGCTCTTCCTGAGTTTCTTCATTTCACGTGGCTCCAATTCCTCCTCATCCTCAGATTCTTCCGCTTCCGAGTGCCAGAATTCTTTCATACACTACCTTTGGGCATCCAATTTTGCATTAACCTCTGCAGCTCGCGCATCCAATTTTGCCTTAAACTCTGCAGCTCGCGCGTCCAATTTTGCCATCATAATCCTGAACATCTCCGAAATGTCCAACGGTTGCGAACTCTTCTCCGTTACATTGGCACCATCTTGACTCGCCGTTTCTTCTTCATCCGGACAGTCTGCCCCACTTGTAGAAGCATCTGTGCCGACATCAACATCCTCTTTCTCTATTGCTGCTTGCAGACGCTGTCGAAGAATTGACTTCTCTCCTCTGCTATCCATGTTCCGGTCCTCCAAATGTCGACCTGACATCGTCGCAATACACTTCCACAGACTTATTTATTTCACCAATAATTAATCCCACTTCTGACACCAATTGTAGCGAGCTTAGGATTCGCTGGATTAATTATTTGTAAATAAATAAGAGCCGTTAAATCGATTCTGAATTAATGTGACATTTTATTAGGCCGTTAATAACAGTCGTTACTTTTTACCGTACACTTAACGTTTTCTTTACTTATCGCTTCCGTAATTATCGCGTTCTACTTCTTACTCATCACTATGCTCTGTGTGCGACATATTTATACTGTTTCGGCGTTTCGTTTCCGTCCGTTCCATTGCCTTGAATGTTCTACTGTTCCTAGTCTCCAGTTTTCCATTACTTTATAGAATATTCTAGTACTCTGTTTCGGACTCTCTAGAATATTCTAGTACTAATTGTCATATGCGTCACAATATTTTACTCCGGCCCAACTTCTTTTCCTTTATAAATCCCAAATTAGACCCGCGCTCGAATATTGCTCTCATGTTTGGAGCTCGGCTCCTAAACACACCCTCGACCTACTTGAGAGCATACAGAGACCAGCGATCCGCCTGATCGGGGACTCGGCACTGACGTCAGGACTACAGTCCAGTCGCTATCAGATCGAAGGCGCGTAGCCGACCTCTGTCTGTTTTACAGATATTATCACGGGTACTGTTCTTCGGAGATTCGTGGTATTGTTCCACGCAATTCGGCTTATATGCGCTCCACAAGACAATCCGACGGATCGCACCAGTTTGCGGTTCATCTCCCGACGGCGCGAACATCCCTGCATGAGATCTCGTTCCGTTACAGAGCGGGGAAGCCTTCCCACGTTAGTGTTCCCGGAGTGTTATAACCTGCAACTGTTCAAAAAGAACTCCCGAAGGCGCTGTTGTGTGATCCTACACAACACTTCTTTTTTATTTGTTTATATTGATTACTTACTTTAATACCGTGTGAAGGTGGCTTCCTCTTGTCCTTCGGGCCGAAATAAGAAGTCTCTTTTTTGATATTAGTTTATTTAAAGTAGTTTGTTTATTTCACCTTTGTATGAATACTACATGCAACCGTGTGGGGGTTCAGATTCTAACTCTCTACTCTCTACTCACCGCGAATCCAAAATGCGCCGCCCTTTTATACTCTGCGTCATCGGGAATTGAATCAATGTGCGGCAAAATTTTTGGTTTAACTTGTCGCTCATATGATTCACTATAGGAACTGGATTAGGGTTTTTAGGTAAATGGAAGAGGGTAGCGATTTAGGATCACTACAGCGCGAACATCCCTGCATCAGATCTCGTTCCGTTACAGAGCGGGGAAGCTGTGGAACTCCCTTCCCACGTGAGTGTTCCCGGAGCGTTACAACCTGCAACTGTTCAAGAAGAACTGCAACAGTTATTTGGTGGCATCTCGGGGCGACCACTCGGCGCTATTGGTTCGCCTCTCCCGAGAGAAGTCTAATAAATAAGAAAAAATTTATGTTTTTCATTGCCAATGGCGCATTATGTCCCATTTTAAATTCATAAAGGAAGAGGGGTCGACTTTGAACTGCCGATGAGCATGGTAAAGAATTCCTAGAATTTAAATAACTGCACTTGTAACGAACCCTAAAATGCTCACACGCCAAGCACACATACCACTTTACTTTCTAAAAAAAGAAAATTTACCATTCTGGCACAGATGTTCATTCGAGAACTTCTTATTTCCGACCAAGTGAAAATCGGACATTTCATGTGGTACAACCCAATAGAAATTGATTAAAAATACACTTCTGACCTATTATTAGTTTAGTTTAGCTATTTAAGTGTCCAACACTCTAGGCAACTCCCCCGACAAGCGACCAACTCGTTCACCGGGATTCAGTTAGAACTTGAAGTTATCCCTAACCTACGTCGCTCACGACCAACCGCCGCTGTCACAGGAGGACGCTGAGCTAGAACTTTGATGTGGTTTACCCACATGGAAACGCATGGAAATTATGCGTTGGCAGAGGATGCTGTAAGCCACTTTTCTTCCGACATACCGCCAAACATGAAAAAAAATCATTTATCTTAAACTCTTCCCACGATTTTCGGAATCTTTTTTTGGTTCGTGGTAAAAAATCAATCATTATTTTCATCACATATTTGCTTAGTTTGTTGTAGACCTCTAATCAGCTAGTGTTTGGTTTTATGTAGGATATTCTTCATCTGCATGATCGCTCTTATGAGCTGGATTCTCAAATCGTTTAACCCTTATGTCAATGACCGGGTACCCGGGTACCCATTTCGATTTTTTAAAATGTCAATTTGAAAGCAAAAAAAATTTTTTTTTTTCATTGAAATTTCGTAATTATCATTCAGAAACGTTTGAATGGAGATGATCTAAGACATGGGACCGAAATTCGTCTACTAGGCCGAGCAATCGTGAAATTGCGACGAAATGATTACTGTCGGTAAAGTTGGTCATTGACATAAGGGTTAAAGATTGATCATTATAGACCAGCCGCCTGTTGTTGTTAGGACGTGCTCATTTTTTTGATGGGCTTATCTGTTAATTGCTGTCATATAACGGCAGTAAAGAAAGAACAAGTGAGCAGCACCCATCCTTGAACTAGAACTTTGATGTGGTTTACCCACATGGAAACGCATGGAAATAATACGTTGGCAGAAGATGCTGTAAGCCACTTTTCTTCCGACATACGGCCAAACATGAATAAAAATCATTTATCTTAAACCTTATTATTTATTTATTTTGGCTTCTAGGTTTACGTCTGAGTTTCAAATATGAACTATTAGTTATAGAAAATATATTCAGAATTTAAATACAACTTGCAGCAACGATCGACAACGAAAATCTCCACCTCGCGTGACTGGCTGAAGCCAGCTGAATCCCAGAGTTGACGTGGCAACGTCTTATAAATCGGTATACCTTGGGAGGCATTCGGAAAAAAGTTTGTAGCGTTACGATAACGATAACCGATAGCGCACGAGCCGCAGTGAGCGAGAGCGCGACTCTCTTAATTGCTCCTAAGTCAAATGCAGAGAGACAACGGGAATACAGACAGCGCCTTGCACTGTCGAGAACAGCTGTACAGGTTGAAAGTGTAAAGACAAAAAATACACAGAGACAACGTGAATTTTCTCTTAGCTATATCCGATTTATTTAATGCTGCAAACGCCTTGCAGCATTAAATAAATCGGATATAGCTAAGAGAAAATTGTCTGTTCATAGTGGTTTCGCAGCGGCAAGTTCAAACAACGTTCAAGAACTACAGGCTGTAAACCTACAACAGCCTTCAGCAGCAGAACCCGTGTATCTTACAATACAACCAGTTATATCGGCGCAAGAGGTATGGGACATGAAATGGAACAAATCGATATCAAGATTTAAATTGATGTTTCTTGACAATGACTTTGGGTATGCTTGCTCTGTTTGCGATAGACTTTGGTGTGAACGCGATTTAAAACCGATCACAGTGCAACAGATGAACGTAATTTCGGACTGGCACACAAAAGAAAATCGACAACCGTGTCCTGGCGAATACACAGTAGTTTGCAATACTTGTAAAATTTCGTTAAGCAAACCAAAATTAATGCCTACACTTGGAGGCATTCGGAAAAAAACACTTTAATTTTGATTTAATAACTTGTATATTCAATGTTACATATTTAGGATACGTTGTCACGAATATAATGTCCGAGCGCCTGGCACCCAGACAACCATTTTTTTTTCAAACTAGTATTGTAATTTAATACCACATTATATTTATTGTTACATGTTCTTCTTCGTTATAGGTGTGAAGCATTTACATGTCGCCGCTCAATCATCCAGTTACTTGAATTTAATCCTACAACCAATTCCGGGCAGAAATGGAGATGTAACCAACGAAGCCACGATAATAAATTGAAGACCAATCGGCCATGTCGAGAAAGTGCCAAATAAACCAATATGTTGTGCGTGATTGTCTAAATACAATATCTACAAATACTACATTTACTTTGTATCATTCGCGCTGATAGTTACGCTCCAACTCCTCTTAGCTTAGAACACAATCGCCATTCTTAGTAGCATATCGCTGTTACATTTGGGATCACAATCTTTTTTTTTTATCACCGTTTTAGTTTACTAATAACTCACTAGTCAGACGCAAAGAAAACCCAATTAGAGAAGGAGGAACTTGAAACAACATCTAGTATTGTTGTAACTTTAAGCACACGAATCCGTAAAAACCAACATTACAAGAAAAGACAGAAACAGACTGAGCCTCACAATTATATAAAAGACAAGATGGGTAACAAAAACTCCTGTTGCGCATATACGAGCCCACAACCGGAGAGAAAAATCAAAGAGATACCTCCGGTATTCGAAGATCGTCAACCAGAAGCAGAACAGTTCAGCCAAAATCTACAGCATATATCGGAAAGGGAAGCTCTTGAAGGTGATTCGGATCCATCGGTACATCCAATGGCGGCAACGATATTCTTAGAACGATCCAAAGTTGAAAACGGGGGAATCACACGAAAACGTTCCCAACATCAAATAGCACAACAACAGGGAAGTGGTGGTGGACTCAAGAAGAGTTCATCATGCTCCACAATATATTTAGACGATAGCACTGTATCTCAACCAAATCTAAAGAACACAGTTAAATGTGTTTCACTAGCAATTTACTATCACATTAAAAATCGAGCATCAGATCGTCGATTGGAGATATTCGATGAGAAACTTCACCCGCTTACCCGTGATATAGTGCCAGAGGATTACGATATTCATAATCCAGAGCACAGGCAGATCTATAAATTCGTGCGGATGCTCTTCAATGCGGCCCAATTGACTGCTGAATGTGCTATAATCACCTTAGTTTATTTAGAACGATTACTTACATATGCGGAACTCGATATAGGACCGTGTAATTGGAAACGAATGGTCTTAAGTGCAATTTTATTAGCCAGCAAAGTATGGGATGACCAAGCTGTCTGGAATGTAGATTACTGCCAAATTTTAAAAGAAACTACTGTAGAAGATATGAATGAATTGGAGAGAAGCTTCTTAGAACTATTACAATTTAACATCAATGTACCCTCCTCTGTCTATGCCAAGTACTATTTTGACCTGCGAACTCTAGCCGAAGCCAATGATCTCTCCTTCCCCACAGAACCACTGTCCAAAGAACGTGCACAAAAGCTGGAAGCTATGTCGCGGGTAATGCAAGACAAAGTAACTGCCGAAGCATTAAAGAATGGAATCAAAAAATGGTCATCAATGGATAATATTAGTCAAGGTTGTCCACGACGTAGTGTTGCTATTCTATCGTGATTTTATATAGTTTATTAAAAACACAAGTGGGTTGAGAATCCCGAATTCTATGCAATATGTTCATATTAACTTAATTTTTTAAATTTGTTTCTTTTTATTTTATAAATACGAATACAAATAACCACCAGGTTCTCTTCCGACCTGTCAGCATTAGTCGGTATTATGAATACAATACACAGCAACAATACAAGGTTGTCGATTACTTAGAGATTATATCCTAGCATCCTAGTAGCTATAGGCACATTTAGAAACTCAAACTAAAGAAAAAAACTCAGTTTAATTCTGCTGAACGAATTTAATTTGTATGTTATTAGAAATTCATTTTAATAATTTATTTAATGAATCTATGTATATAATTTTTGTTTTCTCTTATAAGAGAAAATGTAAGATTGTCCTTTTCTCTGTTTTCTACTTCTCTTAATGGAGATATTGCATTAATAAGTTTCAAGTTTATCCAAAGCTGCGATTATACTTACATTAAATAAAATATGTATATGTTTAACATGTTGTTTATAGATTAAGAAAAGACAACACACACACCAATGGAAATAATCTGAAGAATGAAATCAATTACTTGCAATTATTAAAAGCAAACAAAGTTATTTTTATATGTAGAGATAGAGGGAGTAAATCAGGCAAACAGAAGCATATAAGGAATTTTATTTCCGTTAAAAAAAGCAATTATATTTTTATGACTTTTTTTCTAGTGAAAAAACAAAAAGTAATTAATAATAATAAAAATAATTATTAAAAAAAATAATTTACACAAAGTTGCTTCCTATTCTGGGTGGGAATTTATTTTCTCTTTGTTTTGTCTCTTTTTTTTTATAATTTTTTTTATGTTCTTTTTTTCTTATAGAACACAGAATACTGTTTTATTTAGAGCATTTTGTGAGACGCAAAAATATGAAGTTTGTTGCTCATTCCATTTAACTGCTTTTAATTGTTCATCATTATTTATATATTTAAAAACAAATACATTCTCTACAGCTATACATTTATCTACTAATTCATTTAAAGTTTATATAACAAAAGGAAAGGTTTAAACTGAAAGAAATACAAAAACAAAAAGAAGAAATGTGGACGAAAACTTGAAATTATTAATTTATACTTTAATTGAAAAAGAAAATTTACCAAAAATTCAATAACAATGTAGAAAAATAATTGAAACGACGTAAAACGAAAAAACTATTAAAACATAAATTAAAACGACTTAACGTAAAATAATTTTTTTATTGTGAATCTATAATATGAAAAACGAGCAAATCTAACGCGTATGCGTGAATGCAAACAAGATAAAAAATAAAACGCATTTTATTTGTAGTTTACAAGAAAAATAATGAATACACAGAAACAAAAAAATAAAAATTATTTAATGATAATTGTTCGTGTTTTAATTGCTTTTCTCTCAGTGACTACCATCGGCAAGGTGGAAATACTCCTGATCGAGCTCAATCACCCGGTCGTCTCAAGCGTGCCTACACGACAAAGAGAGAGATTTGGTATCATCATCATCGTCATCGGTACTACAACCAGGATCCGGTGTTGGCCTTATTTATGGTCCCCTCCCCCAAGCCACGTCGTCACGAAATAAAGGTAGGGGAGCGGAGGAGTTTGGTGTGGTGTCGGGGAGAGAGTTGGTGCTGTGTTCGCTGTAATAAGCGTGGTGGGAGGTGATGGAACTGTCGTGTTGGCGAGTTCCTGGGTAATGGTTGGACTTGATTCGGTATAGGGAGTGGACCTGGTTGGTGCCGCGTGGGTTGCGGGCAGACGCAAGGGGGTTGCGTTGCGGCCCACTGACCATTGTGGTTCGTATGGGCCAACAAGTGTGGCGTCCGATAAGGTGGAGGCCTGTGGGAAGCTCGCTCCCGTCCGCAGTGACGGAGTGGCTTGTGCGGGATGACGGGGCTTCAAGCCCAGAATTAATTCGTCTCCGCGGAGACGGTGTGAGGGGTGGAGGGGACCCTGATTCAGGGTCGGCATTTTTCGTACATACGTTGGTATGACGAATTGATTGCCGCCCTCGTCAGACGTGTGGGTTTGTGAGCAATGGCTTTGGCGTTTATCCGAAAGGTGTGTTTCGCCTTTTTAGGCATTCGTCGCACAGGTGACCCTTTTATTGAGGTGTCGGATCCATTCATGAGTACTGGTAAGACCGTGGTGTTGTACAGTAGTAGCTTGGATGTTGTGGATAAATTTCAAGATTTAAAGAGCCTTGATAGTCCATAGTAGGCTTTGTTGGATTTTATCAGACGTCCGCGTATTTCTTCTTCCATATTGTTATCGGCCGCCACTATTGGCCCAAGGTAGTTAAAGTGCTGCACTACTTCAAATTCGTGCTCCGCTACCCTGCTAGTTTGACCAACGTTAAGTCTTCTCTTCACAGAAATTGCCACCATGTACTTAGTATTTCCCTCATTAGTGTGCAGTCGCACTTTTTGTGCCGCCTGCACGACCTGGGTGAGGGAGTCCTGTACAGCCAAATCGAATCTACCGATAATGTCGATGTCATCTGCGTAGGCAAGTATCTGGCTGGACTTGGTGACAATAGCCCCTCTAGTTGTAACGCCAGAGTCACGGATTGCTTTCTCCAACGCCAGGTTGAAGAGGAGGCAGGCCAGACCGTCCCCTTGTCGGGGTCCATTATAGATGTTTATTGATTTGGACAGCAATCTCGCTATTTTTACCTAACTAGTTACGTTGGTCATGGTCAACCTACAAAGTTGTATCAATTTGTTTGGAATATCGAACCTTCTCATGGCATTATATAGTTCTACCCTGGCTATGCTGTCGTAGCCGGCCTTAAAGTCTATAAATAGATGATATAATGGATTCTTAAATTCCTGACATTTTTACATCCCCTGCCTAAGGGTGAATATCTGATCAATCGCTGATTTGCCTGGGACAAAGCGACACTGATATTGACCAATGATGACTTTAGCGTATGGGGCTGTCCGATCTTATAGGATAGTAGAGAGTATCTTATAGGCGGTACTCAGCAATGTTATACCCCTATAGTTGCTGCACACTGTGATACCTCCCTTCTTATGTATTGGCCAAATTATTCCACGACGCCAATCTTCCGGCATCTCCTCTTGCTCCCATACCACGATCTCATGAACTGCGCGATGTAACGATGTCGCTCCTTGTTTGATCAGCTCAGCTGGTATGCTATCAACCCCGGGGGCTTTATTTGATTTGAGCTGTCCTATGGCTTCTAATGTTTCCTCAATGCTTGGTGACGGCAGCATTTGGTCTTGATCTTGCATTAGTGGAGCCTCCAATTCTTCTGTGAGCTGACCATTTAGAAATTCATTGAAGTGCAAATGCCTTCAGGATCGGTGATCAGGTTACCATATTTATCCTAGCAGTAAGTTCAGCGTGGTGTGTACGGCGTCATACTGCGGATTATTTGGTAGAACTTCAGCGAGTGGTGCGGACCTCGCTCTACTTTTCTCTATTTCACATACAAGATTTTTTCCCAGGCGGTGTTCTTTTGTCTGTGAAGTCTTTTTTCAGATCTTCTGATCTCTTTGTATTTCTCATCGCGTACCCGGGTCCCATGAGACTGCTGCATTGCCCAGTATGCAGCAATCTTACGTTCAGTCGCTTCGATCTGTACGATTACTGCCTAGGATGGAGTTGGCAGTGCTAATGGCAGTATTTTTAAGGCGTATCCATTTCTCTTCTACACCCGGCATTCTGGCCCCAGGACTTACTCTCCCTCCATCGAGCTTTTCGAGGGCAAGTCTTAACGCATGATCAAATGTGTTGCTGGTGTTCGCACTGCGTAAGGCAGCCGTGTTGATCCGAACCTGATCCGCAGATGCAATACGTCTCCGTAAGGCAATCCGCGTTCGGAAACCTATGCCAACAAGATAGTGATCCGAGTCGACGTTGGCACCTCAGTACGTTCGTGCCGTCATCAGGCTCGACGAGTGACGGCGATCTGTCAACATGTGGTCAATGGTTTTGGTTGCGAGTGGCTCCATCAGGTTATACCCAGGTGGCTTTGTGGATATCTACTCGCAACGACCAAGTTCTTTGATGCTACCAGTTCAATGACTCGTAGTCCATTGTCATTTTACCATACTATACACCCGATAATTGGATCATTATTCAATTTCCACCGTCATTCAAACAATTACATGATGACACACCCCAAACCAAAAACCCGGAATCCCATTACAATAGTAATTTCCCAGGTGTTTCCGATGGATCATGTATAATCATATCACGGTGCATGACACTCACCTGTTAACGTGTCATCTTAGAAGTAAGTTATTGTGGATTTGCCATGCTATGTGCAATAAATCAAATAATGCTTCTGACCTACTTGATTTTTTTATTACACTTCTCTCAGCAGAGGCGAACCTATAGTGTCGAGTGGGTGCCCTGAGATGCCACCAAATAACTGTTGCAATTTTTTTTGAACAGTTGTATGTTGTAACACTCTGGGAACACTCGCGTCGGAAGGGAGTTCCACAGCTTCCCCGCTCTGTAACGGAACGAGTTCTGAGGCAGAGATTTTCGCGCCGACGGGAGATGAACCGCAAACTGGTGCGATCCGTCGGATTGTCTTGTGGAACTCATATAAACCGACTAGCGGAAACAATGCCACGAATCTCCGAAGAACAGTACCGGTGATAATATCTGTAAAACAGACAGAGGTCGGCTACACACCTTCGATGTGATAGCGCTTGTAGTCCCGGCGTTGGCGCAGAGTTTCCGATCAGGCGGATCGCTCGTCTCTGTATGTTCTCAAGTAGGTCGAGGATATGTTTAGGAGCAGAATTCCAAACATGAGAGCTATATTCGACCGCGGGTCTAATTTAGGATTTATACAGAAGAAGAGGAAGTAAAATATTTCTTAGCTCTAAAAAAATAACTCAGTTTTCCAGAGGCGGATCTGGCGATGTTTGATACGTGTGTATGCGACGATACATTCCCACAGACCCTGACGCCGAGCAATTTCAAGCTTTCCCGAGATTTAAGGGCCTGGCCATTCGTCATCAGCTGTGGAAGCAATGAATACTTTTCTTTGTGAAGGTTGTATATTGTGTTTTCTCCGCATTGTGGTCAACGAGATTGGACTTTCCCCACTGCAGGACTTTATACAGATCCCGATTCAGAGAGTCAATCTGTCTAAATCTCACGTTGATGCACCAATCGGCAGAACACTCGAAAAAGAGGAAACCAGCGTACTATCATCCGCAAAACTGAACACTTTGTTATCCGTTGTCTCCAACAAATCATGTATGTGAAGCAAAAACAAGGTTGGAGCCAAAATAGAACGTTGGGGCACCCCCAAATTAACAGGATACAGATCCGAACACTCGCCGCCCACAACAACCCGGATCGATCGATTTTCGAGGAAGCTCTTTGTCCAGTCGCAAATCTGTTGGGAAAGTCCATATGAACGAAGTTTGCACAGAAATGCCTCGTGCCAGGCGCGGTCAAAAGCCTTGAAGATATCCAATGCGATCGTCTTTGACTCCCCATGCCTCTCAATCGCAGATGTCCATATATCGGTTTTAGGGGTCAAAAGGTCTCCTGTGGACCGCCTGCCACGGAATCCGTATTAACGACAATTAAGAAGTCCGTTGCACTCCAAATGCTTACTTAACTCACTATTGATGACCTTTCCCATCATCTTAGATAACATAGACAGTAATGGTATCGGTCGGTAATTTTGTGGGAGGCACTTTTCCCACCTCTTTGGGATTGGCTGAACGCGAGCGACTTTCCAATAGGCAGGAAAGGTCCTTCGTTCAAAAGATAAGCGAAAGAGTCTGCCAAGAACCCGTGACAGTTCTGAAGCACGGTTCTTAAGGACTATTGCTGGTATTCCGTCTGGGGCGGTTGCCTTCCTACAATCCAGTCCACGTAGAATGCGTTGGATATTACGCGGGCGTAACCTCACATCCCGTATCGAAGATCGTGCCGACGCGATCACAGGTGGCTCCAAAGGACCAACATCGAGGTTTGAATTCGGGGAAAATTAATTCGCGAACACATTTGCTTTATCTTTTGAATTTGTGACGTGTCCCGCTGCCCGTCACCAACGGAGGAAAGGAGGAGGAAGCCAAGTTACTGCTGACAGCAATTGCGCGAACCAGTCGGGCACTCAATGAGTTTATTGGTCACTCTGTCGTCGTAAGCTTTACTCGCAGTACCAATCGCGTTTCTGTTTCTAACAAAATTCGTCCTGTTAATCTCCGTGGGATTGGAGCACCATTGTTTATAGGCTGTATTTTTTGCCGCTGTAATCTGTTCGCATTTTTTATCAAACCAAGGTTTATAAGATGAATCTCGTTTGATGGAATGCGGAATGTATATCTCCATCCGGAAAAGAATAATTTCCCTGGCCGACTCCGAGCATGCGTTAACATCGGAGTCTCCGAAGCACACCTCCGACATTGGAAAGGATCAGAAGAAATCTCGCACATCGTTTCAATTGGCAGCCCGATACCTCCATACATGACAAAACTGCTTAGGTCGGTTATTCGCTTGAAATGCAAGTGGTTGCGTGACCGATACCAAGCGGTGATGTGTGTTTCCCAGTGGCGCAGCAACCTCCGCGGTACAAATGCTCGGCTCGAATGTCAAAAACAGATCCTGGGTCTTCGAATGATCACCTCGGGCATCCAGGACTCGCGTAGGCTCCTCCATGAGTTAAGTCAAATTGCGGCTAACATCTCTGCCAGCCACCCAGCCTCATCGGTTCTGTTCTAATGCACCAACCAGCCGGAATTGTGTACACTAAAATCGCCAAGGAGGACAATTTCAGAGCCCGGTGGTTGATTTGTATCCAGTTGACGCTACGTGAAACATGTTAGAAAAATGTCGCCGGTCGATCGTCATTTGGGGAGCGGTAAAGACAACACAGAAATTTAACAGAATTCCTCAGCACGACCCTCAACCACATGATGTCCATGTTATTGGATTCCAAAGTCTCCATCCTCTGGCAAGCCAGATCAGGCCACGCGAAGACGCAGACTTCGCCCTTAAAACGGAATCTCGAATGCAAGTCGATATGTCGAATCAGTTGACGAATCGACATGGGTCTCAGTTATGACAAGTATATCAGGTTTTGCTGTTTGCAAATATTGGTGGACGGCGTTTACATTCGTATTGGTGAAACCGACGCCCCCGTTGTTACAAAATGCCGTTACCAGTCGAGCGTCGATAGAGCATCGAGAGCGAGTTCGATTATGCGATGACGAATTTCTCAAAGTTCAGTTATTGATCATAATATTGATATAGCCCCCCCGGAGATCCGAATGGGAAACTAGTTAACCTCCTGAATTCCTTATCTCAGAAGGTACTGTGGGGGTATAAGTTGTGGATGTGCCGACGTATGGCACGAATTCCTTATACCTCCCATCGATCCGTGGGAAATGTTCATCTTTATTGAAGAATGCGTAATTGTAAACATTTATAGGACGCACGTCCACTTCCTGGTTGTACCGAATCCGATGCGCATATTGGACGACATCTCCTTCGAGTGGATAGATAAATAAACGATTGAAGTCTAATTCGAATAAGTGAGTTAAGACACCAAAGTAATCAATAAAAAAGATAACAGATAGCACTGCCAGCAAGCGTTTTAATTTATTTAAAATATTCACTAGAGACAACATTCCAATGCGGTCACACAACACATAACTCAGATAATATTTCGACTAATTACAATTGTAATCCTACAGTGTAGGATGTCCGCGGACGAGCGTGTGCATGAGCATGCACACGCGGTGGCAATTCGCGACACCACCACCTTTGATTAAACACGTTAATCGACTGACTTGAAAAGGGAAGAAATTGGATACAACCAAAAGATAACATACTTCTGCTCTCTCCCTGCCACGTCCTTCGATGTGTGGTAGGTTACATCGGTAATCTGATGATCGAAGAGAGCGGGACAATAAGAGAACAGAAACATGCTGTACGATTACCTTGGGGTGGATTTGGTTGTATGTGCATGAATCAATGTAGTTCTGAGCGGAACCCGTTGACCTGATTCGGTAGTATGGTGAGTTCAGTGTACATTGATCCATACGAAGGCAGAACTGAGAAAGAGAGGGGAATTGAGCTGATGATATTCACCTGCAAAAAGAGAACATTGATCCCCAGCGAATGAAGTGTCTGGAGAAAAACCGAAGTAACGCTAGGGAAATATTATCACGTGATTCAATCGAATGTGCTGATAAATTTCCCAAGCGGATCTGCAATGATACGACAACTTTGTCCGGCTGGATTTGGTTGTCGCTAATCTACATGGACACGAGTTGCCGTATGGCAAAAAAGGTAAGCTAAACTCATTTATGCATTGTCTGCGTGGTACAATGAGTTTAGCTATGTGTCCTTGGTGGAAACATGCTTTGCAGGTGAACAGGTAAGTAGGGGGGAATGGGGTTGATTTGACGCGCTGAAAGGCGGTCGAAATTAGGTAGGAAATGTTCGTTGGAATTGTGGGTTGTTTCTCATGTAGAATAGAGAAACCCCCCACAGTACTCCCCCGCCAGTGACGTAGTCACGAAATAATGGTAGGGCGGAAGGAGTAGTTTGATGGGTGTCGAAAGGAAGTGAGGTTGGTGATGGATTGAAAGGATGGCTAGACGCTTGAACGATAAGGTAGGTCTTCTCGCTTCGGAAGGCGCGGTGGTGAGGTATTGGAACTGTCCTGAGTGACGAGTTCTTTGCTCGGTGGGCCTGGGTCGATACAAGGAGTGGACACGTTGTTACCGCGTTGATGCCACATGGGCAAGGGGTATGCGGCGTGGTCCACTGACCTGTTATGGGTCATTTGGACCAACAGGTTAGTCGTCCGAATAGGTCAGGGCCTATCGGGATGGAAGAGGTTTGAGCCAGGGTTGATCGCATCCGCGGGAGTCCCTAGAAAGAAGAATTCTTGCGTGGGAGTAATGGTGGTAGAGGCGGGCGTCCTGACTATTGTTTGCTACTCGGAGTAGCGGGTGGATAGCAAGGAGCCGGCCTGGGGAGTCGGGTATCCTACTGGTTGTTTGCTACACGCAGTAGCTATGGTTCAGTGAGGAGCCGAAGTTGTGAAAGGGCGTGAAGCCGAAAGGATTGAATGGGGGCGTCGTGTGCCAGTATGCCACTACGGGCCAGTAGGTCGAACTGTGTCGAATGGTTTGGTCGGTGTCGAACGATGTCATCAGGGTTGCGTAGGGTTGAGGAACGGCGAGCTGGGTTACGTGGAGTCGGCTGATGGGCGTCGTTGTGCCGAGGTCGAGAGAGAAGCCGGTTTGAAAGAGAGGGCGGAGTCCGAGGAGTGTTCCGTGAAGTTGGGCGGAGGAGAAGGGTGTCGGGTTAATGGAGTGAGATTGAGCCGATGTCGAGGAGGTGTGTTAATGCGGTGTTGTGCGTGGGTGTGTGCCCGGAAGGGGCTTACAATGGTTTATAATATGATTATTTACAGCCAGTTATTTTCTAGGGATTATATGCTTAATTACATACAATATCTTATTTATTAATTACACTTTTTCTTAAATATAATAATAATAATGCAAAAAAATATTTTCTATGATTATGAAATAAAATTAAGTAATGTTCACAGATTCAATTAAAACTAAATGTGTTAAAAAGGAAAAAAACCGTCTTCATTGACGTTGTTAGTGTAAAGAGAACGTTTACTTGTATATATGGTATTCGTTATTGTTTATGTGTATATAGAAACCTTAAACTTATAGATTTCACATAGATTTCCCAACGTATATGTATATTTGTTTGTTTCTTTCATTGTTGCAAATTTTTTTGCTTATGTTGGTTTTGCTATGAAAATAATTTATATATCGTTTAAAACTAGAAACAGTTTTATATGTACGTATATACACATCATTGCTGTAGTAAGATTTCTTATGTTAGGGTTTTTATGCATTAAGTTTTATATCTGCTTCTAGAATAGCAGTTGTATCTCAATTTTTCTATCAGTTATAATTTCAGTTTCATAGATTTTAAAGCCTATTCTTAGGATTTGCTGTTTCTGATCGAAACTTCTTAAATACGAAATTTCCATAAATCAAATGTTTTACAAGAAATTCATTAAGTACTTAAATCGAATAGTAGAGATACTTATTCTTAAATTGTAAAAAGAAGATTCAATGAATTAAAAATAATAATAATGATAATAATAATAAACAAGCACTGCTTTTGGCTTTAAAATTATGCACAAGAGTTTCATGATCTTTCGTCATGCATTGTTACTTAGGTTTACACATTCTGCTTAATTCTATGCTATAATTCTAATTCCTTACTACGACAAATTTGATATAAGCAGAGGAATGATAATTAAAGATACTCCGTATTCACATACAAAAACACATTAAAGTAAAAACTTAAAGCTAAATCTAAGGAAAAAGTTGTTTAAACTACTGTACTACATTATTTGCATTGGTGTTTTTTGTTTTTATTTATTTATAATTTTTTTCAATCTGGGTCTCGATCAGGGCTATTCCCTAAAAATTTACTCGCCTGTGTCGTTGATATTGGTGATGGCGCAGATGATGAAGATGCTGATGCTGTCCCTGATGGGGTGATAATTCTCGCTTAATCCTCATCTTTGAAAATTTTCACTTTTATGAGTCACGACGATGTATCTGTTGCTTGATTCTGCCACGCCACTTTGTATATTCTTTCTTCAATATATTTTTATTGTTTTTGAAATTTAGCCCCGTTTCCGAAATGTTATTGCTTAATTTTGTTTAATTTTGAACGTTTATGGAATTTTGAATTTTTTCTTGATTAAATTTCTTTATTGTCTTTTTTAAATAATTGATTTTATTTATTTTCAATGAAGTTTTGTTGATTTTTTGTTAATTATTTTTGTTGAACGATTGTTTAACTTTTTACTTTAGTTGAATTTTGTTTAATGTTTTGTCACTGCGCTCCGTTAAAGTTTTTGTTTTTATTTGAACGTTTTTGTTGAAGGTTGCGTGCTGTTTTTTCGGGTTCACCACTGTGGGGGTATAAGTTGTGGATGTGCCGACGTATGGCACGAATTCCTTATACCTCCCATCGATCCGTGGGAAATGTTCATCTTTATTGAAGAATGCGTAATTGTAAACATTTATAGGACGCACGTCCACTTCCTGGTTGTACCGAATCCGATGCGCATATTGGACGACATCTCCTTCGAGTGGATAGATAAATAAACGATTGAAGTCTAATTCGAATAAGTGAGTTAAGACACCAAAGTAATCAATAAAAAAGATAACAGATAGCACTGCCAGCAAGCGTTTTAATTTATTTAAAATATTCACTAGAGACAACATTCCAATGCGGTCACACAACACATAACTCAGATAATATTTCGACTAATTACAATTGTAATCCTACAGTGTAGGATGTCCGCGGACGAGCGTGTGCATGAGCATGCACACGCGGTGGCAATTCGCGACACCACCACCTTTGATTAAACACGTTAATCGACTGACTTGAAAAGGGAAGAAATTGGATACAACCAAAAGATAACATACTTCTGCTCTCTCACTGCCACGTCCTTCGATGTGTGGTAGGTTACATCGGTAATCTGATGATCGAAGAGAGCGGGACAATAAGAGAACAGAAACATGCTGTACGATTACCTTGGGGTGGATTTGGTTGTATGTGCATGAATCAATGTAGTTCTGAGCGGAACCCGTTGACCTGATTCGGTAGTATGGTGAGTTCAGTGTACATTGATCCATACGAAGGCAGAACTGAAAAAGAGAGGGGAATTGAGCTGATGATATTCACCTGCAAAAAGAGAACATTGATCCCCAGCGAATGAAGTGTCTGGAGAAAAACCGAAGTAACGCTAGGGAAATATTATCACGTGATTCAATCGAATGTGCTGATAAATTTCCCAAGCGGATCTGCAATGATACGACAACTTTGTCCGGCTGGATTTGGTTGTCGCTAATCTACATGGACACGAGTTGCCGTATGGCAAAAAAGGTAAGCTAAACTCATTTATGCATTGTCTGCGTGGTACAATGAGTTTAGCTATGTGTCCTTGGTGGAAACATGCTTTGCAGGTGAACAGGTAAGTAGGGGGGAATGGGGTTGATTTGACGCGCTGAAAGGCGGTCGAAATTAGGTAGGAAATGTTCGTTGGAATTGTGGGTTGTTTCTCATGTAGAATAGAGAAACCCCCCACAGTACTATCATGACTTATCTCCGTGTCGGTGCGGGCCATCAGCCTTACATCCGAAACATAGTCGAAGATTTCTGCTGACGATATCGCGGAATGTACAATGTGGTGGGGTGGTATCTCATCTTGGGACCGACTACCACCTAATCCAACCTTTTCTTGAACGGGTCCATCAGCCAAGTTCTGAAAGAAGGCCAGGGATTTCTCCTGACCATTTCACAGAGCCTATGGCTTGGTGTGGTGGTATTTCACCAGGCGGCAGGGCGTGGGACTCCAGCTACCACTCGGCATTTAGTCGCCTCTTACGACAACCCGGCCTGTTATGTTTATTTGTATAACAATTTGATAATATATTTGTCTTAATAATATATTTAATATTTATTAATATGTGTATGGGTAAGTTTAAATGGACTTACTTGTATATTGTGACGCATATGACAATCAGTACTAGAATATTCTAGAGAGTCCGAAATAGAGTACTAGAATATTCTATAAAGTAATGGAAAACTGGAGACCGTGGACAGTAGAACATTCAAGACTATGGAACGGACGGAAACGAAACGCCGAATCAGAATAAGCAAGCGGTATAAATTCGTCGCACACAGACTATGGAAATGAGTAAGAAGTAGAAGGTCAAGCAAGCGATAAGTAATGAGTAAGAAGTAATAAGTGTGGAAGCGATAAGTACGGAAGCGATAAATGAAGAAATCGTTAAGTGTACGGTAAAAAGTAACGGTTGTTATTAACGGACTAATAAAGTGTCACATTAATTCAAAATCGATTCAACGGCTCTTATTTATTCAAAATAATTAATCCAGCGAACCCTAAGCTCGCTACAATTGGTGTCAGAAGTGGGATTAATTATTGGTGAAGTAAATAAGTCTGTGAAAGTGTGTTGTAACGATGTCAGATCGACATTTGGAGGATCTTCGCGTTCCTGAGTTGAAGAAGGAACTTGAGGACCGGAAAGCTACAAAGCTATGCCCGACAGCAGTGAGGAAGAGGAGGAAGATGACGATGATGTGTTATGTGAAGAACTGAAGGATCTCATCGATGATAACCCGATTGAAGAGGACGGCAGTGATGGTTAAGGCACTGATGCTTCAGGCCGTTCCCCGAAACGGATTTACAATGATGATGACGAGTTGGACGACCGACTGGAAGACGGCGACTGTGACCTTATTGAAGAGAATCTTGGTTTGAAAGTCGAACGCAGAAAGCGTCCCAAGCGTCTGCGTCGTACACAGGACGAAGAAAGTGATGGAGAGGAACAGCACGTCGATGAAGGTTCAGGACGTGAGGATATAGCCGAACAGCTATTCGACGACGAAGACGATATTGAACGCCGCTCTGAACGTAGTCCCAGGGAAACTGAGGCGGCAAAACATTTCAATGATGATGAGGAATGGGAGTCTGATGCAGAGGATTTTATTGTAGACGACGAAGGAAGGCCAATTGCTGAGAAGAAGAAAAGACGACTTCTAGTCACTCACGCGTCATTGCAAGACAGTTTCGGTATAGATTTCGACTATGAGGATTTCACTAATTGTGACGAGAACGGATATGAATCTGAATACGAACCTAGTGAATTGGAAAGGGGTCACTTTACGGATTTGGACAATGAAATCCGTAAAACGTATATTCCTGAGCGAATGCAATTACGCGAAGTTCCGGTTACGCCTGTTCCAGAGGTACCCAACGAGCCACAAGATGAAGCTGAATGGATTTACAAACATGCGTTTTGTAAATCAACTGTTTCCGAACAAGAGAGATCAACGGATGTTGGAGGTCGAGACCGCTATTGTAAGCCACCACATACGGGGAGAAAAATCAAGCAAGCCCTAGATTGTAGGCATAATCAACAGCCAGAGGTGCCGTTCATTGCGTTCTATAGAGAAGAACACGTGAAACCAGAATTAACGTGCGACGATCTATGGAAAGTCTATTACTTCGACGCACGCTGGTGTTTACTGTCAGCTCCAAAGAACAAACCGCTCCAGTTATTTGAAAAGATGCGGAACTACCAGTTGAATACAATTATGAAATCGACAGATGTTCCAATACCAGATGATATGCGTGTAATCAAGGATAAAGATCTAGATCGCTTACGTGATGTGCAAACTCCAGAAGAGCTTAAGGGTGTGCACATGCATTTTCTCTTATACTATTCGCATGAGATCCCTAAAATGCAAGAGGAATTCCGTCGTCAGGAAAAGGAAGAATGGCGGGAGGCTAGAGCTGACGCGAAAAGGAGAGCAGTAGAAAATTTGGATCAAGGTCAAGAACTTCCACCGCCGAACGCCAAGATGAAAGTGGTGCATCGCGACCGACTGGCGGCTTTTGTTGGCCCGGGAGACCAGTGAACTTAGTTCGGGACTAACTAATCTAGGCGGAGGGTAGTGTGACGCATATGACAATCAGTACTAGAATATTCTAGAGAGTACGAAATAGAGTACTAGAATATTCTATAAAGTAATGGAAAACTGGAGACCGTGGACAGTAGAACAGTCAAGACTATGGAACGGACGGAAACGAAACGCCGAATCAGAATAAGCAAGCGGTATAAATACGTCGCACACAGACTATGGAGATGAGTAAGAAGTAGAAGGTCAAGCAAGCGATAAGTAATGAGTAAGAAGTAATAAGTGTGGAAGCGATAAGTACGGAAGCGATAAATGAAGAAATCGTTAAGTGTACGGTAAAAAGTAACGGTTGTTATTAACGGACTAATAAAGTGTCACATTAATTCAAAATCGATTCAACGGCTCTTATTTATTCAAAATAATTAATCCAGCGAACCCTAAGCTCGCTACAATATTTATTGTTGAGCGGTCGCTGCAGCTGTTGTTTGTCCGCGACAGGTTGCAGGGGGCGTTGAACGTCGTGCTCCCCTGTTCAGCTTGCTCCAATCGCTGTTCCGTCGATATTTGGTTTTTAGTTTTGATTCTTAATTACATAATTTTTATTTAGATTTCAATTGTTTAGAACAATATGGTATGATTCTCCTTTATACACTTGTATTCATTGATATGCAAATATCATATGATTTTATGTGATCATTATCAATTAATTGCCAATTTTAGATATAAATATTTATGTGTATTTCTTACTCATCCTCTTGTTTTCCAAGGTAAGGCTTGTTGCTGTATTGAATATTTTATTTTATACCAAGAAATATTCGTCCAGTTCGCAAGTTCCTTTTTTAAAATCTCGTTTGTATATTTTTCGTTATATATCTTTCGAGTTTTGAAGTATACGGCGAACTGTCATTTTTGCGAATTTATTTCCGTTGACGTCCTTTTTTATTATTTATTTTTTTTATTAATTTCTCCGCCAAGTAGAATTTGCATAAAGTAGTTTATGCAAATTAGCTACTTGGCGCGTCATTTTCCTTTTACAGGTAAAGAGGGGAATCAAAGGGGGATTAGTGGATTCTGGGGGGACCTGGACTCAATGTCGGTCCGTAACAGGCCTAGCTGTAAGTATATTCTAACGCCCTACTCACAGGGCCTGATATTGGTATGCACTAGACATGTTGATGAAAAAATGGTATTTAAGGACTGAATTTTTAATGAATAAATCAGAAACAAGCTGACAATCGAGTTTGTATCTCATCAATTCTTTTACTGTTTTGGCAGATATTTATGGCATTCGTGCCCTGCCGTTAGACTTCATCATCACCATACTTTGGCATTCGAGCCTTGATTGGTTATCTAACAGAGGACCCAATTCTAGACAGGCTCTATCATCGTTACAGAAAGCAAATCTATTTAGACCCCAACGTTGGAAGGCTGCGTTCACATATACATCAATTCACTTCCACCTTCACGTGGCGACTTTGAGGTAACCGGTCAAGAGCAAAGGTCCTACTCTCCTTTAGGTTTCCTCCTTTTTTTTGCCTTCATTAAATAACATATGGCGATCCAGTTGTAAATATTACACTATCATTAAGAATATGACCGTATACGTTTGACGAAATGCGTGTTATTGTATATGATTGATGAGGACGATACGAGGATGGTGATGAACAGCCTCAAAGATAGAGAAGATTAGTGTTGGTTTATTTATTGGACAACTGGTGTACGCTGGTTGGGGCTAAGTCAGTGGTAATCAACGGTTTGTTTATTTTCGTGACTTCTGGATCATTCGAGAGTGGTCATTACAGGCCTGTGATGTTGCTGCAGTGTGGAAATAAGTGCTGGGTTTGTGCGGCTCTGGTGGGGAAGGATATGCGTGGTTCTGCATAGAGTTGTGTTCGTCTCGTTGCAAGGAGTTTAAAGGGTTGAAGGATTAGAGGATTTTGTAACTGGGTTTCGTATTTATATCGATTTGAGGCAACAAGTATGAGCATTACGTAAACGAAGAGGGATACAACTAGGGAACAGGTTTTGGAATTTTAATCTGGATTGAGATTTATAGACATATGTTTCCTCTGGTTACTCGAGCTTGGGGTGGGAACTGAAGTCATATTTCGGCATGTGTTTTGATGGCGATCTAATTATAGCACTAACCATTTGCACTATGACAAGCACATTTTTTGGATACATGAGATGGTTACTTTTATCAGAATACTATCTTCAGCCACCTCAGTAGATTTGTCCACAAGCTGAATTGTCGCGTTGTAGTACGGTTCGCCACCGTGCTTCTCGATTAAACGAGGAAGAACAGCGAACGATGGACCCTGAATGGATGCTTGTTGTTTGTTGTTGAGTCCTGGTCCCACACATGGCCGCGTCCTTGGTTTTTCCAGGTAGCCCCTATGGGATGCGCCATCCATGTAGGTTGAATTTAGTTGGGCTACCACCCCATTTATTGGCTTCATTCAAGCAACATAATTACCTACATCTAAAGTATATATAAGTTACAAACTAGAGAGCTTAAGAACTATCTTAACTAGGCTTAAGCTAAGGTAACAAGGACAAATTAAGAAGGCGGGAGAGGGGGCGAAAGGCGGGGGCAGGTTATAGTAGAGTGTAGAAGCACCGCTTAAGATCGGTGGTGAGAATGCTTCAGGGGGCGGTGCTTGGAAGTATGGGTAAAGAGGTCGAAGTCGAACAAGGTGAAATTGGAGTCGATATTTCTCAGCATCGCGAAAGGGGTTCGTTCAGACCATAAGGGGTCCGGTGGGGGGGGGGGGGGGGGTGTAGAGAAGGCGAGGATTACGCGTATTTCGAGGGTTTGTGTTCAGAGGAATTAAATTAAGGAGGTATGGGCAGTCGGCCGAGCCGGAGAGGACCCGATAAATGAATATTATGCCAGCCACGACCCTGCCTCCCTACGGGTTCTGAGGTTGATTAATTTGAGGCGATTAATGTAAGGGGGAGAATTAGGGGGCTTTCCGATCCTAGGCCTCGAAGAGCGAACCGGAGGAAGCGACGTAGAATTCTTTCGATTCTACAGATATGGTTCTTGTGATAAGGAGACCATACCTGGCTAGCGTATTCAAGCAATAGGCGGACGAGGGTAAGGTAACGGGCTCGAGTAACGTAAGAGTCGGAGAATTCCTTAGACCATCTTTTTACGAATCCGAGGGCAGAATTGGCTTTCCGGATCGTCTCATCAATGTAAGAGAGGAGCTTAAGCTCCCTGTCGCAAAGATCCCGATATTTCGAATACATTGGACAATGGTCAGGGGTTGGTTATGAAGGGTATAGGAACGTGAGGATGAGTGAATACGCTTACGGGAAAAAGTTATTGATTGGAATTTGGCAATATTAAGTACACACCAAGTCGAGAAGCTGTCAAAGTCAGATTGCAGCAGTGCAGAATCAAGCGGTGCCTCGATGATCTTGTATAACTTGGTCTCATCAACGTGTAGGGACAAGCTTGTTCAGCAAAGCATCAGGGTCGTATACCATAGCGATAACATAACAATTCCACATCAGTTAAATGGGTTTATAAATCGAATTCGTACGCGTGGCAGTAGGCTGATGCTTCAATGCTTCACTTTTCACCCGTTTCATCGTGTGTTCAATTCACCTTCTTCACTATCCTTAACGCAACAACCCCGACGTGATCTGTATACACACAACACACAATCTCCCATACGTAAACAGAACTTTACTACTCGATCACGACTTCCGCATAGAGCACCGGCACACTCGCCAACTCCGCCGTCCTCTCGTTCCGTCGTTCACACACGAAGTTGATCGTAACAAAGTTACTGAGTAGTGTGGCGTTTCTAACAGATACACACACAATACACAAGCCATTAGTGAAGAACACCGAAAGAAATTCGAATAAGCAAAGCATCAGAGGCGTATACCATAGCGATAACATAACAATTCCACATCAGTTAAATGTACTTGAGTTTAGAAATCAAATTCGTACACGCGGTGGTGGCCTGATGTTTTAAGCATTGGTTCAATTTTTAGTGATTTTAACTGTCATAGCGGCAGTTCGAATCACACGTTCTTCACTATCGCCGCAAACGCTATAGCTACGTTGAGGGACCCCAGAGGCGGCAAGGAAGGGGTTCGATATCATGGACCTGAATCGAACGGAATAAAGTCTATCCTTTAAATAGGAAGGAATCAATTTCCGCAATCCGGGTTCGAAGCCGAGGGCGGATAATTTGAAGAGGATTAGATTGTGGGAGATTTTGTCGAATGTACTGGTGAAGCGTTGGATAATACCACTATGGGCGCGTGTCAAAGTATAATGTTTCCTTGGTGCATCGCTGTGCTTCCGGTTCCTTGGGATGAGTGGGGTACCGCTGCTGGCCTTTGTGGATGTGTCGAACTCAATATATTTTGTTCTTCTGCGCAATATCGAAGGTTTCGCCGCAGGATTGTATCGATCCAAGTGTCCATACACGCACGGAAAGAAAACAGTATTTATGACAATCAAACCTGCTAGCTAGGGGAAAACAACCAAATCGCGATCCGATAAAACAATGCAGCAACGAAAGAACTTCTTGTTGAGCTGTAGTCGTAATTAAAACACAACTGCTAAATTGTATTCTATATTTATTCCTACTAGCATTTTCTCGACCAACTTCTACGGACTGACTATCCGCTTGACTTCTCGATTCTGACTCTATCTGTATCTTTTTGTTATCTTTTCCAAATCCGGACGCGTGGCCACTTACTACCGATCCTTTTTGGGGTTTTGTTTGTGTTATCCATCTGGCTAATGCAAACAAGAGTTTGTCAGATGGGTAACACAAGATCCGTGGGAATTGAGTGTGAAATTAGAATCTGGGAATATTGGTCTATTTGCAAGTCATAAAACATCTGGCATGTGGAGAAATGCATTATGATGTTTAGATTGCCTGAATTGCGTGGCGACGGATCACATAGACATGTTTTTGTTTAGACACGTGTTCATTTTGGGTTTTGGGTTCTAGGATTTAAAAGTGTTAATTGCACATACCATACATGAGAAGATATGCATTGTGCTTTTTGGATTTTAAGGAATTGAATTCAGTCCGAGAATTTAACGTTTGGTTTAATTTGCTTGACATTGAATTCAATGTTGATTCGGGGATATGGCTGGCATTTTCGGATGGAATTTTTGTAGGTGGGTAAATGTGTATGTGGGATGAAAAGGGTAGGGCTTCTTGGAGCACTACAAAAGCACATAAGAGCGTTTTTCAAAACCCGAGAACAACCAAATCACAATACACTGGAAACGCACTTTTTTCTATTCTATAGTGTCATTTAACACAGCGTACCACAACTTTGCAAGGAACTCTGTTCACAGCCGTAGCCGTAGTAAAACACAGAGTAATTATATTATCATCATCATCATCATCATCGGCACTACAACCGGGATCCGGTCCTGGCCTTATTTAACAAATCTCTCCACCGGTCCCGATTTCGAGCCGATGTCATCCAGTTTAGCACTCCCAGGCTCTGGGCGTCCTGGTCTACGCCATCCCTCCATCGCAGACAAGGTCTGCCGCGCTGTCTCCTTCCATACATCCTGCCACAAAGGACTTTCCGGGCAGGGTCCTCTTCGCTCATTCGAGCTAGGTGTCCCGCCCACCGGAGTCTACCGAGCTTGATTTTTCTTACAATATGAGCTTCAAGGTAGATTGCGTACAACTCATGGTTGTAGCGTCTCCGGAATCGTCCTCCCTCACATACGGGGCCAACAATTCTCCTTAAGACCTTTCTCTCGAACGCGGCCAAGAGTTCAGAGTGCTTTTTATTAAGCACCCAGGTCTCGGATCCATACATGAGTACTGGTAAGACCATGGTCTTGTACAGTAGTAGCTTGGATGTTCTGGATAAATTTCGGGATTTAAAGAGCCTTGATAGACCATAGTAGGCTTTGTTGGATTTAATCAGCCGTTCGCGTATTTCTTCTTCCATATTGTTATCGGCTGATACTATTGACCCAAGGTAGTTAAAGGATTGCACTACTTCAAATTCGTGCTCCACTACCCTGATAGTTTGACCAACGTTAGGTCTTCTCTTCGCAGAGGTTGCCACCATGTACTTGGTTTTTCCCTCATTAATGCGCAGTCCCAGTTTTTGTGCCGCCTGCTCGATCTGGGTGAAGGATTCCTGTACCGCCGATTCGGTTCTACCGATGATGTCGATGTCATCTGCGTAGCCAAGTATCTGGCTGGACTTGGTGACAATAGTCCCTCTAGTTGTAACGCCAGAGTCACGGATTGCTTTCTCCAACGCCAGGTTGAAGAGGAGGCAGGCCAGACCGTCCCCTTGTCGGAGTCCATTATAGATGTTTATTGGTTTGGACAGCAATCCCGCTACTTTTACTTGACTAGTTACGTTGGTCATTTTTCCATCGCCTGCCTAAGGGTGAATATCTGATCAATTGCTGATTTGCCTGGGATGAAGCCACACTGATATTGACCAATGATGGCTTTAGCGTATGGGGATATCCGGTCTTGTAGGATAGTGGAGAGTATCTTATAGGCGGTACTCAGCAATGTTATACCCCTATAGTTGCTGCACAGTGTGATATCTCCCTTCTTATGTATGGGGCAAATTATACCACGACGCCAATCTTCCGGCATCTCCTCTTGCTCCCATACGTGCACCACGATCTCGTGAATTGCGTGATGTAACGCTGTCCCTCCTTGTTTGATCAGCTCAGCTGGTATGCCATCAGCTCCAGGGGCTTTATTTGATTTTAGCTGTCTAATGGCTTTTAGTGTTTCCTCAATGCTTGGTGGCGGCAGCATTTGGTCCTGGTCTTGCATTGGTGGAGCCTCCAATTCTTCTGTGAGCTGACCATTTAGCAATTCATTAAAGTGCACTTCCCATCGCTCCAGAATGCCTTCAGGATCGGTGATCAGATTACCCTCTTTATCCTTGCAGTAAGTGCAGCGTGGTGTGTACCGCGTCATACTGCGGATTATTTGGTAGAACTTCCGCGCCTGGTGCGGACCTCGCTCTCTACTTTTCTCTATTTCACAGACAAGATTTTTTTCCCAGGCACTTTTCTTTTGTCTGTGAAGTCTTTTTTCAGTTCTTCTGAGCTCTTTGTATTTCTCCTCGCGTACCCGCGTCCTATGAGACTGCTGCATTGCCCGGTATGCAGCATTCTTACGTTCAGTCGCTAGTTTGCACTCATCATCAAACCAGTCGTTCCGATCTCTACGACTACTGCCTAAGATGGAGTTGGCAGTACTAATGACAGTATTCTTAAGGCGTGCCCATTTCTCTTCTACGCCCGGCATTCTGGCCCCAGGACTTACTCTCCCTCCGTCGAGCTCTTCGAGGGCGAGTCTTAACGCATGACCAAAGGTGTTGCTGGTGTTCTCATTGCGTAAGGCAGCCGTGTTGATTCGAACCTGATCCGCGGATGCAATACGTCTCCGTAAGGCAATCCGCGCTCGGAAAACTGTACCAACAAGATAGTGATCCGAGTCGACGTTGGCACCTCGGTACGTTCGTACCGTCATCAGGCTCGAAGAGTGGCGGCGATCTATCAACACGTGGTCAATTTGGTTGCGAGTGGCTCCATCAGGTGATACCCAGGTGGCTTTGTGGATATCTTTACGCGGAAACCTGGTACTCGCAACGACCAAGTTTTTCGATGCTGCCAGTTCGATGACTCGTAGTCCATTGTCATTAGTGTTCTCATGCAAACTATGGGAACCTGCGTAGTGCCTGAAAACCGGCTCCCGACCTATTTTCGCATTCAAATCCCCAAGAACGATTTTCACATCGTATCTTGGGCAGGCATTGAGGGCCCGTTCGACGTTCTCATAGTATTCTTCTTTTTCGTCGTCAGGGGACTCCTCTGTAGGTCCGTGAACGTTTATGAGGCTTATGTTTTTAAATTTGCCTCGCACGCGAAGAGTGCATAGCCTTTCATTTATTGCATTAAAGCCGATGATGGCAGGCTTCAGTTTTTGGCTGACTAGAAAGCCTACCCCGAGCACATGGTGTTTTGCGTGACAGCTGTAATAAATGTCATACTCTTTTCTTTGAAAAACACCACTCCCCGTCCATCTTATTTCTTGTAATGCTGTTATGTCAGCCTTATATTCAGACAGGGCATCGGCTAGTTGCTGTGCAGCTCGAGCTCTGTATAGTGAGCGTATGTTCCATGAAAAAATCCTTAAATCGTTTAGCCGTTTTCGTTTCCGTGGTCGTCGTCGTGTATCCGGTCCATATCCGAGGCTTGTTAAATTTGCCATAATAATTCATTTTTACGGGCCTGGTTATTAGCCTTGCGCCAACCTTTCTCAGGATGTCGCTGCATGCATTGGTTCACTACTTGGCGGGTGTCAAAGTAGCTATCCAGGGGTGTCACGTGGAGACTGCATGTCAACTTGGATTGAACAGGGACAAGGATCGTCCTGGCCTTCGCCGGGTTGAAGGCAATCAGAGACTTTGCCCTGTATGTTCGCACCCATCCCCCCAGAGTAATTATATTAGTGTACTCTTTATTCTTAGATCATCACTTCCTTCGCGCTACCAACTGACCACTTTCTAATCTACTTTTCTTCTTCCTCGCAGTCTCGGACACATCACCCCTTGTCGCAGATCCTTTTTTGTTATGCATTAGCGGCTTATGTAAACAAGAGTTTATATGGCACTTTAAACCGGGTCAGAGTCCATGGGAAATGGGTGAGAATATGGATGGGAATTTGGGACTATTTGTGCATGTCATAAAACATCTGGTTACAATGCGTGTGCATTATGATGTTTAGATTGCCGGAGTTGTATATCGGTGGATCAAATGGGTTTGTTTGGACACGTGTTTTATTGTACACACGATGCATGTGACAATATGCATTCTGATGTTTGGATTTTTTGAATTGATTTCAATGTTCGATAATTGAACGTTTTGGTTCAATTTTCTTGAGATTGAAATCATAGATTTGGGGATGTGAATATATGATATTGGATGGGAATTAGATTAGTATCCATTATGGATGTGGGGAAAAAGAAAAAGTGGGAGGAAAATAGTAGGGCTTCTTCGAGCACTATATCGTATGGGCAGTTGAAATGCCTAAAAAGGATCATTGAGAAATCCTCAAAGTCGCTGTATGGTGCGGTTTTTTTAGGCTGGTAACATCGTTGGTCCATTTTTTCTCAAAACAGTGCATTGGGTGAAATGGTGTTTCTATTGTATTTCTCCTAGAAATCCCTAAGAATGGCCAGCTCTTTTTGGAGCCTTTTTTTAGATTAAATCTAGTTTTGCTTCTTTATTGACTATTACCAGCAATTTCGCATAGTTAAGTTCTTCCTCTTGTGTCTCTCCCTCTTCCACAAGCAGTTTGTTCTTTTAAATAGATTTTTATTACTTGTATTAACCAAGGTTCCTTGGGCAATTTTGGAGTTCTTTGTTGTAGAGACATCCTGACTAGTCCTTGCACTTCTTTGTTTATAGGCCTTTCGCGTTTCCTAACAGTTATGCTCCGAGGTTTTCAAACACAATTGCGCGAACGTCACTGAATTATTGCGGTACAAGTCTGCATTCTTAATTATTAAAAAAAGTTTTTTTTTGTGGATATGACAAATGCTGTTGAATGCCTCTCGGTGCTGTGGTGTCTTTCGCCGTGGTGCGCCCTCGCCTTAGAAGCACTATTTTTTTTATTACACTTCTCTTGGGAGAGGCGAATCTATAGCACCGAGTGGGCGCTCCGAGATGCCACCAAATAGTTGTTGCAGTTCTTTTTGAACATGTAGTACTCCGGGAGCCCTACCGTCCTCCCACAATCCCAATATACCCATTTCCCATACAATATACCCATTTCCCATATTATATATATATTCACTACATTCGATTTATCTGCATATTAACCAAAACCCTTTATATTATAAATACATTTCATCATTCATTACTTAATAACTTAATCATTAATTAATAACAATATACTCGTATATCAAGATCCATATTACCACATAATATAAAACATTTGGTGGCAGCGGTGGGATCTTTCGTATGAGATCCCTGATAAATAAAATAATAGTAATCCCTGTGATAAAAAATATAAACAATGAGAAAAAAAAATTTTTTTGAAAGAAAAGAACAACAAAATAATAAGTGAAAAAAATAATAAAAAATTTTTTTTCTCAAATAAAATACAAAACCAAACCAAAGTGCAGGATGAACAATTTGTTCAAATGGACAACAATAACAAAATTATAAATCGAAGAGAGATTTTGGAAGTGCCAGTGAGATGTGCAATGGTGTGTAGAAAAAATAAACATTTTACATGACGGAAATTTTAATTCAATCGTTTGGTAGTGAATCAAAATTAAACAAAAAGTTACTCCAGTGAATACACATAACAATAAAATTAAATAATCAACAACAGCAACAACAGATACATCAAAAAAAAGAACAATAATATAAACCATCAAAAGTTTTAATTTCTGCTTACTTTGAAATATTTTTATTTGACTGTGATTCTCTGAAAATTATCAACATCATCACATTTAATAGTTGCTTCTTTTAATTTGTCTAATATGCGAAGAATAATCAAACATCTTTATGGATACAATAAACCAAACCTTAAACCACAATCAACAACAGTTATCAAGACTACAATCAATGCTAACTACAATCAACACTCAGCAATAGTAAGTCACTAAATAAAAATTTAGTTAGAACTAAGTTTAAAATAAAAAAAATTAAAAAATTGAAATAAAATTTTTTTTTGGACATTTTCTTTACTCTAATTTCTATTATGGACACGAACTTATTTCTTTTAAATATATGTATAATTATCATAAAATTATTATTAATTTTAAACGTAGGTTGCATTCTCTCTCTTCCAAAACAAATTTAAGAAAAGACACCAAAATAAATAAAATAAAAGTATTCTCAAAACAATTTGCGAAAAAAATCTCAATTCTCTGTAGCGTTTTGTACTCTTTTCACTTACCTCATTTTTGTTATATAGTCTCAAAATTTCGCGACATTGCCTTACTAGACAGGCAGCTAGGCAGACGGAAGTCAAAATCAGTTCACAGAAAAATCCACCACAGAAATCGTTAGATCAGCATTCACTCAGAATGGATCTCAAAATTGAAATCTCCGATGTTTTTAAAATCGTCCCAGTTTTCAATGGGAAACCATCAGAGTTAAATAAATTTATTTCATGTGGAAATATTTTATTTAGTTCTGTAAAAGACACAGACCATTCTACATTTTTAGAGATAGTCAAAACTCGATTAGATGGCACTGCCCTTGATTTAATTGAATACCATACAATAACCATTTGGGAAGCATTAAAGGAAAAATTAGAGTCAGAGTATAAAGAGGAACAGTCTCGTTCTTCCGCACATAACGAGTTGATTTCCCTGAAACAACAGCTTAAAGAAACCATTCGAGAATTCGGCAACAGAGTCGGGACACCTCTGAGAAATTTGAACTCCGCTGCATGTGTCATGACTAGTGACGAGGTCGTTATGACTTTTCTAATAGCAGAGAATACCAAACTAACGGTACAGATATTTGAGGACGGTTTAAAAGATGACCAACTCAAAATAATTGCCAAGGTCCATGGGGGGACGAATTTAAAGCAATCAATAGCACATGCGGAAGCTCATGCTGTACGTATAGACAGCACTTCACAGACGCATAATAGATTTCCAAATAGATCCCCTAATTTCATTAAAATAGTATGTCAAACTTGCGGTAAGCCAGGTCACTCGCAGGAAACGTGCTATCGAAATATACAAATCCCGAGTTTTCCGAATAGGCAACCCATAAAAAGGGAAGTACAGTACCTCATGTGTAGCTACTGAGAAGTAATCACACATAAAACGAATGCAGATTAAGGCAATCTAGGAATGGGTCGTCATATCCGAACTACCATCAAGGTGTAACGCGGTTACCCATTTAAAAATAACATTGCAACCGAGAATAATCGTTTTGGTGAGAATTTAAGACCCGCAACAACGAGGCAACACGACAACCAAAGTGTTCGATATTCAAGTACCAAAATGGTACAAGAGTCGGGAAACGAGTCCTTACGCCAAAATAAATGCGCGGTTAATTATAATGAACACTGTCCAAAAATATCAATTTACAGTATTCGTTCGTATCATATAGAGGAAAGGGGGTCATTGCCCACGTGTAATGCTAGTGAGCATCGAGGAAAGACATACAGCTCTATGAATGGGACACCGAGCCTAATGCGTAAAGAGTATGGAGAATTTTCCACAAATTTAAAGAAAAACTTAAAATGAAAAAAATGGCTTTTCCCTTATTATTCAAATATGTATATATGAACATATGAATAAAAAAACACCAATTCTTACAGTATTAAACAAAAAAAAAAAAATGTTTTATATCACCTCGGTCGTGTCGAGGTAGCACGGCGTAATGGATATAAAACATCTGGTGACAGCGGTGGGATGTGAACAATTGGTGGTATCCGATCGACAAATCATCCCCAAAGTGGAAAAAAAAATTTTTAAATAAAAAGTGAAGACAAAAAAAAATATGAAAAGAAGGAACAGAAAGATAAGAAAAAAAAAAACACACAAAGTGAAAAAAATTTAAATAAAAAGTGAAAAGAAAACAATAAACAAAAAAATAATAAAAGAGAAGAATAAAAACCACAGACGTGTGCGGGCGTCTTGTGTCTAAAAAGAAGGATTAGAATTTCGAATAGGAAGCGTGTGTTGCTTAAATTATTAAAATATAGAACATAAAAATAGATAAAATGTGTTTAATTAATTGACTTATGAATAATTCCTTTCTTAACGGTTCGGTGCAAAAAGGTCCACGCTCTTCCCTCAGTCGTGTCGATGAAGCACGGCGTAATGGATATAAAATAAACAGTTGCAGGTTGTAACGTTCTGGGAACACTTGCGCAAGGAAAGAATTCGAGAACTTCCCCGCTCTGTACCGGAACGAGTTCTGATACAGGGATGTTCGCGCCGTTGGGAGATGAACCGCGAACTGATGCGATCCGTTGGATTATCGCGTAAAGCGCTTAAAAACCGAATTACCCCGAACAATACCATGAATCTCCAAAGAACAGTACCCATGATAATATCTATAAAACAGACAGAGGTATTTGTTGTAAGCAATGCTTAGGCGTACAAAGGACCTACCTGTGACAGTGAAGTTTTGTTCTTAGACTGGGATATAGGCTGAGATCTGCAGTGGCGGCAGATTGATAGAGAAACCGTTATTGAGTTCACGGCATTATAAGGCTGTCCCTGCAGAAACTCAGACATCTTTATAATAAATCTTGCTCGACTGCCACACCATAAGCTCATTAATAATAATAAAAAACCATTGGAAGGTATTGAAGTGAACGACACGCACGAGTGCGCTAAAAAAACAAGTGTGCTAAGGAAACTAACGAACAATTGTGGCGCACTAGACGACGCCCACCTATAAATATTTCCCACAGTACTTTCTTACTTGTTTAATTTAGATTCCATAGAGAACTGATCGCATGAACCGATAAATCCAACTGGGTATCTTATGTTTATTTGAGATATCCATGTTGAATTGCAGCACCGAAATAAGGTTTTCGAAGCAACAACTCACGACGACAATTGTACTTGACACATACTGATTTATATTGAATCAATTCGTTTTTGAGTAGTGTGGCTAAAGGAATTCATCAGTACTTCATGAAGAATACGAAAGTTAACGAATATCACGTCAGGATCACACGTGCTGGTTCATCGACAACAGGCTGACTGCTCAATGCTGCCATGAGCATATAAGAAATATTTCCAAATCTCCCGAATCCATTATCTCCCATAATGCCCGGAATATTGCCCTTTGAGCTAACGAGAAACGCTTAATTGAACGTACTAAATATATATTTCCAAACAAAACTCAGACAAGTTATATTATATATATTATAAAGAAAAAAAGAAACACAAACACGTAATAACTGCTAATCAAGTTCATCCGTACCAAAGCATTAGGACCTGTAGTGTGTGAAAGAGGACCTGGAATCGAAGAAAGTGGTGAATACGAGCATCAGAAGAAAGGAAAACACATTAAGTTACCCGCCAAAGGTTGGCTTCACCTGATTGGTGTCCTGCGACATATTCCCAAACGTTACGCCAGAGCCGGACGAACCAAGTTGCTCGAATAAGTTGTTTTTTTGAGTTGGAGAAGAAAAGGTGCCTCCTCCTGCACCTTCGGCGAAAGAGGTAAATCCTTTACCACCCCCAAAAGTGGATGCTGAACCGAAGGCGCTTGGCGGTGATCCAAATGATGGTGCAGCCCCAAATGTTGGTTGGTTGTCGCCAAAGGCAGTCTTTGTGAAAGCAGTGGCATTTGAAGGTGAGCCAAAACTGCTTTGGTTCACTGAGAGATCAGGTTGGCCGAATGCGGGGGCACCTGAGGGCTGTGAGAATAAATCGATCGAGCTCGTGCCACCTCCGAAAGTAGAGTCTGATCCAGTAGGGAACATTGGTGTCTTCTGCGGAGTTAGCGTTGGTGGAGCGAACAGGCTATTACCAGATTGGTTGGTTGCTCCGAATAACATATTGGAATTACCGAAGTTCGTCTGCTGTGTATTGCCTCCGAATATCGATCCAGCTGGTTGCCCTGTATTCGCGGTATTTGGCGCAAATAGAGATCCACCAGCTATTGGTGTCGATTGGGCTGAGCTAAATATGTTGCCACCAGATGCGGCTCCCGATGTAGGACTTTGGACAACTCCTTCCATAGCAGAATTTTCAAAAACTGAACTGCCTGTGTTATTTGTCGTTGATTCAAAGGCTGATGATTGCCCACCAAAAATAGTGCCCCCGGAAGTGAGTTGGTTGGCAGCTGTGGAAGTGGGTTGGCCGCCAAAAGAAGAAGTTTCGGGTTTAGGAATACCGCCAAACATACTGCCAGTGCTGGCGGCGACAGTTGGGTTTGCAGCCGGTATTCTAAACAAAGTATTGGAAGTACTCGTCGGAATTCCCCCGAAAATGGACTGAGTTTGTGCAGTTGAACTAACAGGCACAAAGTTTCCTCCAAACAATGGTCCTGTTGACTGTGGCTGTGCCGTTCCAAAACTCTGACCAGTTCCGCCAAAGATTGACGATGTACTGGAGCCCGTCGAAGCGGGAGGTGCTGCCACTGTTCCGCTGAAGATAGATCCGGTTGTATAGGATGTAAATGTTGCGGAGGATATTGCGGGAGTTGTTTGACTCTCTTGTGGCTTATCAGAAATTGCAGCAGCGGCTGCGACAAAATTAAATGTTTGCGAGCTGTTTACTTCAAACGACGAAGATGTAGTTGCAGGTGGGTTCTCTACAGCAGGTGTATCAGTGACAGATGATGGAGGTAGTGGTGTGATTCCACTCAAGACAGGTTTAGTAGTTTCTGGAGTACTCTCAGAAGTTAGTGCGGTTATTTCTATAGAAGGTTTGAAAACTCCTGTAAGAAATTTAAGACAATTTCTGTAGACGGGAAAGAATAAAAATGTAATAGGGATATACCGGCTTCCGATGTGATCGGCTTGCATATGTTCAAACTCTCGAGCAAAGTATCTGTTGGATCCATCGTGGTTATTACACTATTCTGGGAAGATGTGATTGATACTTGGCTGTTGGAGTCGAGTATTGACATCGAGGGTGATCGCGATATACCCGGTGTTGATGGCAGATCCAACGCACCTGAGTTGAATGTGAATCTTCAAGAGTAAGATTTTTGTTAGACATTTAACGTATTTATTGAACCTTAGTCAACTCACCCCGATGTATCATTAGATGCCTCAATAACACTTGAGCTTGGCTCTTCAGGCAACGAGGGTTTTTCCACTTCTGGAACGCTGCCCGCAGGTTTGGTAAAGCTGAACGTTTTCCCAGCAGTAGTTACAGATACTTCAGTTCCAGGAAGGAAGAACGTTAGCGGTCCTGAAGATGTTGCAAACGAGAATACACTTGAGGTGCGCGTTGCAGGCACCGTGGTTTCGGAGCTTTTAGTGGAGTCAATTTTCAATGAGGCAAATGACGTATCTGACTTTGTTTCGATCTGTGGCTTTATCTGGTTGTTAGGAGTGGCATTTTCCTTGTCAGCGGTTTTAATTGTTTGATTCGTTTCAAGAGGTGCAAAAGACTGGCTGGCCGAGAATGGAGTAAAAGGTGTCACAGTCCAATTGAATGGTTTCGCTGGCTCATTGCTTTCTACTGAATTTGAAAAACTCGGTTCCGGTGCAAATGCTAAGGGCTTCATAATGGTGTTTGAAGGTTGCGTTCGATATGTAGCGCTTGGCTTCAATACAGAGGAATATGCGACAAATTCCTTAGACGGCTCTGATACAGGGACTGGAGATTTATTAAAAGTAAACGTATTAGAAGATGGTGGCGCTTTAAGCTTCGTTTGACTTTGTGGGTTCGGTTGCTGCTGATCTAATTGAATCGGCGGCTTTATTGCCGGACTATTAAGGTCAAATTTAATTGGTGTGCTTGATATAGATACTGTTGGTTGCTGTATATTCTGTATCAATGCTTTAGTTGCTGTAGGTTTGCTTAGAATCCTTTCTTGTTCGGCTTTGATACGTTGCGTTTCCATTTTGTCCATATTGGTAGTTGCACCTTCTCTTAAATTACGATTTTCTCTTACTCTCTTCTCGGAAATAACTTCAGAATTTTGTCCAACGCGATCTGGTCGCTGTGGCTTAACAATAGATATCTTTGTTTTCGAATCACGTAAAAAGGATCGAATAGCGTTTAACTTCTCATCGGTTAGCTTCGACCGCGCTGTCAGCACTGAAGGTGCTAGACTCAAAGACATCATAGTGTCCGTTAGGGATTCCACATTTCTAGAACTAAAGAACAAAATTTTAATAATTATTTTAAGTAATCTCACGTATAAATATCGCCTCTAAAATATATTTGGTTTTTGTTTTTTAATAAAATATAAGTCTAGACAATTGTCGCATCGTTGAGAATTCTTCACGAGATTAATAAGATTAACATATTTCCGGTTTATTTTATTTAAACGCAAGGAATTTACAATCAATACAATTTTGGACTATTATTGCATTCAAATTTATATTCGCCGAAAGAAAGATGCCTGGAACTAGATTGGTGTAAACGAAGAACACGTTGCCACTTCCCGCTGAAGGGGCATCATCTACCCAATCTACGGTAGATAATGCCTAACTATTCGCCTGCACAGGAGGAGGAGTGCCTTCCAAACGTCTTGTGGGAGATCATACCGTATCTGAAGTTATGCATCCTTCAGAGTAGAAGAGAACCTCTCCGCGCCCCGTACGAAGCACCAGAAATCGAGCCGATGAACCAGCAGCAAGAGCTGTTGCCCTGCATAAGTGAAGATAAAATATGGTATATCGAGACTCTCGCTCTCGAGTCAAGAGAAGCATCGCAAGGAATGGATGTACGTTCAGACCGGTCGTCGAGAAGAAGATGGGAGACTGAATTCGAAGTGATAGTTGTCAGGCAAATGCTGGAAATCGCTGAGGAGATCCAACTGTAGCTCAAACAGAACTTGAACTTTTAAGAGAAGTCTCAGATATAGAAGAGGAGACGAGTGAAAAACGAGTTCCACCGTGCCCAAACCGAATTATTGCTCAACCAATCGAAATCATTTGAGAAGGAAACAATGTCACATCACGAAGACAAAAAGAACAGCGACTCCCTAGAGTTAGCCCAAGCGGTGATAAGGCAAGTCTTTAAGCTCCCGTACTTCAAAGATTCCAGTGAAAAATGGTTGGCATTCTGACGGACGTCCTTTTACGTAATAAAAGCCCTTCTGAATGAGTATACTTATTCGCGCCCTATATGCTACGAGAGCATATCACACATAATTCCCACACTGCAACAGCATTGCACACACATGCTACGACAGCATATACATGTCCTCTCATAACCTTTTTCCCACATATGCCCATCCTAATAGTTCCTATGATACGCCAGCATATCACACATTTTTCCCACACACAAGACCCTTCCCAGCAGGTTTTCCGTTGGTTTTCCACGACACCTGCAGGTCCTTGAGTAAGGATTTGTACAAACAAACAAAATATTCACGGAGCTTGTATATGGAAATGTGGAGGAAAATAACAAAAGTGATAAAAGGGGCGCGAATGGACAGAAAACTAGTTAGTAGTCAGTGGTTGTTTGTTGTTCCTCTAAATAAAACGAAAGGAGTCAACTGGTGTGGTTCGCTGTGATTTATCTGGTATAATCAGGGTGTGAAATTAAAAACAACCATGGTACGACGACTTGCCTTGTGTGTGTCAAAGTTTAAAATAAGAAAGGAAAAACTATTCTAAAGAAAAACTATTATAAAGAAAAACTATTATAATGAAATAATAACATCGATAGGGTTAGGAAAAACTGAACTAAACGTGAAAAGTTTAAAATAAAGAAAGGAAAAACTATTATATAGAAATAATAACATCTAAACTGTTTGGAAAAACTAAACTAAATGTGATATAATGTAAATAAGGACAAGAAAACCTTTAACAATTAAAGTAGTTTGTGTGTATTGGAGTAGCGGCACACACATTTAAGGGGAAGCCACCAGACAGCCGATAAACTGTGAGTGCAACTATCGAATTAGATTTATTTAGTTGTTGAAAAATAAATGCAACAGTCCGACTTCACCCACGTACTGAACGCGGGCGTTTTCGAAGAACAGTATAGGCGAAAACAAGGAAGCCTTAAAAAATCTCTTATTTAATGACCTAAAGAAGGCGATGAAAGGACTGGATGCATGCTTTCAGCATCATCATCGACACTACAACCGGGATCCGGTCTTGGCCTTATATAACAAGTCTCTCCACCGGTCCCGATTACCTAAAGAAGGCGATGAAAGGACTGGATGCATGCTTTCAGCATCATCATCGACACTACAACCGGGATCCGGCCTTGGCCTTATATAACAAGTCTCCCCACCGGTCCCGATTACGAACCGATGTCATCCAGTTTGGCACTCCCAAACTCTGAGCCTCCTGTTCTACGCCATCCCTCCATCACAGGCAAGGTCTGCCGCACTGTCTCCCTCCATACATCCTGCCACAAAGGACTTTCTACGCAGGTCCTCTTCGCTTATTCGAACTAGATGTCCCGCCCACCGGCATCAACCGAGCTTGATTTTTCTTACAACATTAGCTTCAAGGTAGATCGCATACAACTCATGATTGTAGCGTCTCCGAAATTGTCCCCCCTCACATACGGGGCCAACAATTCTCCTTAAGACCTTCCTCTCGACCGCGGCTAAGAGTTCAGAGTGCCTTTTATTGAGCACCCAGTTCTCGCATCCATATATGAGTACTGGTAAGACCATGACCTCGTGCAACAGTAGCTTGGTTGTTCTGGATAAAGTTCGGGATTTAAAGAGCCTTGATAGATCATAGTAGGCTTTGTTGGACTTGATCAGCCGTTCGCGTATTTGTTCTTCCATATTGTTATCGGCTGATACTATTGACCCAAGGTAGTTAAATGATTGCACTTCTTCAAATTCGGGCTCCACTACCCTGATAGTTTGATCAACGTTAGGTCTTCTCATCGCAGAAGTAGCCACCATGTAACATAGTTTTCCCCTCATTAATGTGCAATCCCAGTTTTGTGCAGCCTGTTCGTTCTGGGTGAAGTAGTCCTGTACGACCGAATCGGATCTACCGATGATGTCGATGTCATCTGCGTAGGCAAGTATCTGGCTGGACTTGGTGACAATAGTCCCTCTTGTTGTAAGGCCAATCACAAAACGCTTTTTCCAACGCCAGGTTGAAGAGGAGGCAGGCCAGACCGTCCCCTTGTCGGAGTCCATTAAAAATATTTATTGGTTTGGACAGCAATTCCGCTATTTTTACTTGATTAGTTACGTTGGTCATGATCAACCTACAAAGTCGTATCAATTTGTTTGGAATACCGAACTCTCTCATGGCATTATATAGTTCTGCCCTTTGCTATGCTGTCGTAGGCGGCCTTAAAGTCTATGAATAGATGATATAATGGAATCTTAAATTCCTGACATTTTTCCATCGCCCGCCTAAGGGTGAATGTTTGATCAATCGCTGATTTGCCGGGGATGAAGTCACACTGATATGATGACTTTAGCGTATGGGGCTATCCGATCTTGTAGGATAGAGGAGCGTATCTTATAGGCGGTACTCAGCAATGTTATACCCCTATAGTTGCTGCTCCCTTCTTATGTATGCGGCAAATTATACCACGACGCCAATCTTCTGGCATCTCCTCTTCCTCCCATACGTGCCCCACGATCTCATGAATTGCGTGATGTAACGCTGTCCCTCCTTGTTTGATCAGCTCAGCTGGTATGCCATCAGCTCCGGGGCTTTATTTAATTTGAGCTGTCTTATGGCTATTAATCTTCCCTCAATGCTTGGTGACGGCAGCATTTGGTCTTGATCTTCTATTGGTGGAGCCTCCAATTCTTCTGTGAGCTGACCATTTAGCAATTCATTGAAGTGCACTTCCCATCGCTCCAGAATGCCTTTAGGATCGGTGATCAGATTACCCTCTTTATCCTTGCAGTAAGTGCAGCGTGGTGTGCACCGTGTCATACTGCGGATTATTTGGTAGAACTTCCACGCCTGGTGCGGACCTCGCTCTCTACTTTCTCTACTTTTCACAGACAAGGTTTTCTGTCCAGGCCTCTTTTATCTGTGAAGTCTTTTTTCAGATCTTCTGATCTCTTTGTATTTCTCATCGCGTACCCGCGTCGCATGAGACTGCTGCATTGCCAATATGCAGCATTCTTACGTTCAGTCGGTAGTTTGCACTCATCATCAAACCAGTCGCTCCGATCTCTACGATTACTGCCTAAGATGGAGTTGGTAGTACTAATTACAGTATTCATAAGGCGTGTTCATTTCTCTTCTACGCCCGGCATTCTGCCCCAAGGACTTACTCTTCCTCCGTCGAGTTCTTCGATGGCGAGTCCTAGCGCATAACCAAAGGTGTTACTGGTATTCTCTAGTAATACCAGCAGCCGTGTTGATTCGAACCTGATCCGCGGATGCAATACGTCTCTGTAAGGCAAGCCGCACTCGGAAACTGTACCAACAAGATAGTGATCCGAGTCGACGTTGACACCTCGGTACGTTCGTACTGTCACCAGGCTCGAGGAGTGGCGGCAATCTATCAACACGTGGTCAATTTGGTTGCTAGTGACTTCATCAGGTGATACCCAGGTGGCTTTGTGTATATCTCTACGCGGAAACCTGGTACTCGCAACGACCAAGTTCTTTGATGCTGTCAGTTCGATGACTCGTAGTCCATTGTCATTAGTGTTCTCATGCAATCTATGGGAACCTGCGTAGAGCTTGAAAACCGGCTCCCGACCTATTTTCGCATTTAAATCACCAAGAACGATTTTCAAAAGGATAAGATTATGGGAGATTTTGTCAAAGGCCTTGCTGAAATTGATTGTGATTACATCGGCTTCGTTGTCATTCTCTAAGGCACGGAGAGTATAGGATGAAAACTTAACTAGATTGGTGGTGGTCGACCTACCCGAAAGAAAACCATGCTGGTTGGGTGAGATTTACATCGGAAAGATAACGCGTTGTAAAGAATACCTTCGAACAGTTTAGGGATGTGAGACAGTTTGACAATGGGACGGTAGTTGCTTATATCGTTTATAGGTCCCTTTTTATGAATGAGGTGACATAGGAGGATTTCTAGGAAAGACACCTTGTGTAAGGGATAGATTAAAGATCTTTGATAGAGGAAGAGAAAAAGAAGAGGAACATTTCTTTAAAAGGACAGCTGGAAGTCCATCAGGTCCAGGGCTGACTCGTCTTTAAGTAAGTTTAATTTTTCCTCAACTAGGTGATGCTGAATCAAGTCGCGAAGATTAAGATGGGCCGTACACGTGGCCCGAATGGGCGATGATAGGACCGTGCATAGAATTCTTGACGGTAAGCCAACGGAAAAGAGAACGACAGGACGGCCGCGACGGAGATGGGTGGACAATGTTAGGTTGGACTTCGAGGAGATCGGATCGGGTGGCCGAATGTGGAAGAAGAGCGAACGGGATAGGGAACAATGGCGGAGTCGAGTTGGTGAGGTCATGAACTTTCGGGTTCCTATAGGCCAATAAATAGGAATAATAGGTGATGCTGAATAATTTGAGAGATGAAGTGGTCAAATGAGAATTTAGACAGGTCTTTGAAGTAATACGGGTTAGGCTCGAAAGAGGTGTCCCTGAATGATTTTTTGAAGAAAGAGGCCAATAGATTGACAATAGTTTGGGGGGTCGGTTGAAGTAATCATGTCATAGGAAAGGGAGTTAGGATAGGCGTCAGATTTCCGTTTGTAATTAATAAAGTGGAAAAAAAGATTTGCGGTCGTTGATCAAGTTGGTTTGTGTTTTTGAGAGGTAGTTGAAGTAGAGGGAGTTCTAGAACTCGGTAAATTTATAAAAGGAACCGAGATAGTTGGAGTAATCTTGGGAGGAACGCGTTTTTAGGAAAATGTTCCCCAAGTTATTCCTCTTGTTCCGAAGAGTGCGAAGTGGGGGCGATGAAACCGATGACCTGTGTCGAGAATAGGAGACATATAGTATAGGACGATGGCGTAGTATAGAGTGGCATTAGCTTTGTCTACCAGGAGATGGTCAAGCAGCACTCCACGGAATGGGGAGTTGGGAGCTTGTCGATGAACATTGTCATCACGAAAAACGTTAAAAGAGGAAGGGAATAATTCTAGACTATTAATACTAGGGATAAGTTTGGTCTCAGTCAGGGCGTATAAAACGCTGACGTGGGGGGGGGGGGGGGGGGGGGGGGGGCGTTTTACCGTCATAACAGACAGAATCAGTATCATTTGTCATGGAGGTAAGAAAGATAGAGGCAAACATTCTCGTAGGTCATTTTGTTTCTAAATTTAGACAAGGCATACCGATTATCAGATGAGATTATGGTTTGCTGTGCGAGTTTAACGGTTGGAGGTAAGAGCGGATCAATTAAAGGTCTGGTGGAAGGATGAGTTGGGCGGGACTAAGATCTGAATGCAGGGTAGTATGGTGCAAAATTCGGCCTCAAGTTAGGTTCTGTAGATGGATAGGGCGTCTTGATGTGTGTGGGGTGGTTGAGGTGCGCGGGGGCGCGGGCGGGGGGGGGTCTGTCACTGTGTCACGCATTCTCAACAGACTCACGGATGCTTCCGAACGTCCATGGGGTTGGTAAACGACGTTTTCTCTAGAATATCGTTGCCGAAACACCTTTCCAATTTTTCCAAGGTTTCACATCCTTGAATCTAGTTTTAGCGCAAAATTTGAAACAAATTGGTTTTTACAAATCCGATTCCATTTTTGGACATCTTAAGACATCGTAAGGACAAATGCAAGTAAATATGCTCAAAATGGCGTAACTTGTACCAATGTCAAGTGGTGGTGCTGATTTTTAAGGGTAATGTCATGACAGATGTGGACATTCGGGTGACTAAGATCGCTACATTGTAGGAATTCGGGGACTTTCTGATCAGGGTATAATATTTTTGGCTTTGAAATCAAGGAGATTTGCGTTTTTCCTCATTGTAAGATATTGTCCGGATCTCAATTTAGTCGAGTTTATTACCTCTCAGCTAATGCGATGTTGGCCGATTGTGTGAAAATGAAGAAATCGACCTACCATTGTCCGCAAAAGGGAACATCTTGTTACTCGTTAAAAACAGCTAGCTTTAATAGAAACAGGAGACCGAGTGGGTGCCAATATAGAACCCTGGGTGACACCGGAATCAAGAGAGAAGAACTCAAAGGATACACCGCATACAAGAACCCAAATCGATCGATTTTAGAGAAAACTTTTTACCCAATCGCAAAGGACGAAATCAATCTGAAACCTGTTTGCATCCAATTGGTGTTTTTTTTAGATTGCTAAACGAATGATATAAATGTTAGTTGTTATAATAATATTCCAAATAAACTTACGTGTCACGATTTAGAGTCTTATCTGGATTATGCTGCATTAGTCCTTTTTCCAGGAGCTGCATGTTAATATAGTTTAGTTTTACACGTTCTTTGGCGATCATGTCCTTTAGTTTCGTCATACGCTGATAGACACCCTCAAGATACGGAGTATGCATATGCGATCGTGAACTTCTACGCATAGCATCTTGAAAGTTTGACCATTGGAAATCAATTTGCTGATGAATAGCTCTCAGATGAGCCTGATTAGCAATAAGGTACGCATTTAGTTTGGCAAGTTGGCGATGATTAATCGGATTGAAGTTGGTTGAACTAGTTAATTTGGTGATTCTGTTGGAGAATATTTTGAAAATCAGAACTTATTAGTAAATTAGTCGACAGTTTATCTTACTCGGGATGAGTATGCATATTCAATTTACTTCGGCACTCTGAAACCATAGTAAATGCTTCGTTTAGGGAGTTCCGCAGTGTCTGCAGTTCGACATCGAACTCATGATCATGTGCCTGATCGATAATGTCTTGAAGATCGTGCAAACGCTTCGTGTATTTCTTCATTTCTTCGGGAGTTTTTATCTGGAACAGAAAGGAAAATCGGAATAGATAATCAAATAAGGATGTAGTGGTATGAGGTAAGTACTTACTTTGCCCAGAACACTTTTCGTTTGGTCGGTGAATTTTTTGAGCTCATTATCAAACGACTTAACTTGTAATGCTATCATTTCGTTAACAATATCGTCTACGTTACCATTAGAAGTGACATCATCTGGGAGAAATATTTTGTCATCCTCTTTTGGAGCGGTCGCTTCAGTAACCGGTGGGGTGAAGGTTGATGATACCGTAAATAACGGTTTAGACCTCTCGGTACTAACCGTCTCCGCGGGCGGTTGAGCAACAAATTGTGGGGCTGAGTATCCTGCGAACACTTGTGGCTTCTCCATTGGTTTCGGTTTTTCAATTGAAACTTGTGTTGAACCAGTGGCATTAAATGAGCTTGGTACTGAAGCCGGGACGTTAAAAAAGCTCAGAGATGTACCTGGAACACTAAAAGAGCTGGCTGATGATCCCATAGCATTAAAAGAACTCGTCGTTGCTACTGTATTGGCATTTAGTGGCCATTTAAACGAGTTTGTCAGATTCACTGTAGTCGCTGGCATACTTGGAGTAGGGACACTGGCCGGAGTAGCTGGCATTTGTGTAAAATCTGCGTTAACAGTTGCCACAGGTAATACCAAGCTTGATTTGTTTTGTAATAACTCGCTGACGGGCTTAAACTGCGACAAACCAGAAGTTTGCGATAGAGGTGAAGGTGGTGAACAAATGCCCGGTGCATCTGGGTGCAAGTTCAAAAAGTTAAACGACACCAGTTGTCCATGGGTCGATAGGACATGGATCATTGGCATCACAGGGATTTGTTTTTCGTCAATGGTTAATTGATGAACCGAAGACGTGTCTAAAGTAAAACCTATTGGATAAGTTTCTTCTTTTTCCGCGGTTAATGGCATTTCAATGCGAGCATCATCCAATAACGAGTACTGCACCCATGTAGCCGGCTCGCTCTTCTCTCTTATGCCCATTACGCCGACGTCTACACCATTCGCTGAAACTGCAAGAAGTAGATTCCACTGCTGAATATATGTGAAGGTTATTTGATGATTCATTGGCCCAGGGGCACTGTAACAAATGTCAGAATAGCTGGTATACGTCGGATTTCCTGTTTTAGGAGCATTCACGATATACAGTGTAGGTATTGCTTCATCGCCCTGTGACAGGAACACTACTGCAAACTGAAATGTTGAAAGCCATTGTATCGCTAACACGTTAAATGGTGTTGCCTGAATATTCGGGTTACAAGGAATCGTTTTTGCCAGCTTCAGATCGGGTTTATATTGCGCTAACTTGCCATTAGGAAAGCCAAAGACAATTTGTTTCCCCTTCGGACTCCATGAACCGCAATCGACAGATTCCGCGCCGCTTAAATTATGTATGGAGAACGATTGTTCCGCCTCTGAAAAATCATACATCCCGACACTGCCACTTTGTGTGATGACCGCCAAGTTGTTGGGTATTACGGGGTTCCATAATAACTGTTTAGCATTGCATCTACTATCACCCGGCAGACGAATGTTGAACAAAGATTTGATATTCTATGCAGGGAAAGGAAAATAAATCAAATACCTCTTTTAACAAATATTTTCTTACTGCTGTGGTAAAACTTTGGGTGCTGTAGATGTGAACAAAGCCGCAATCATTCTGACTATACGCTACTGCAAGCATGGAGCCGTCGCAATTAGTTGCCATACAGCACGGCCGACTTGGTAACTGCACCTGTCGCGCATGCAGAGGCCTTTCGCTTATCTTGCAATCCACCATATCTTTAATAATAATCACTAAGAAAAAAAAAAAAGAAGTAAATGTAAATGTTCAATTATATTCGCCGTAACAAATGGAAAAATTACCTTTCATCTCGGCGTCGTTTGGGTTTCCCACAAAAAGCAGACCATGATTGCTAGATGATGCCAAAAGGCTTACCGGGCCTGGCAAGTTCTGTTCCGGATTAAAAACTGTAAACTTATCATGTGCCTTGAATTGTATCTCCTGAGGTCGTCCATTACAGAAACAGAAACAAGGGAAACATGATTTATTGTGAATACCCACCGGTAATGAGACAAATATGCGCAACTTACGCCCACTTCCATTATTGTAGGAGATTCCTGAGCCATTGAAACTTGTCAAAAATAACAACGAACAAAATTTAAATAAAATGACTAATGACCTTTAGAAAAGATTTTAAACAAACGATATTCCAATTCGATATCCTTGTAAAATTCTTCTGCAATGGTAAATGCCGTACGTCTTGTGGAAAAAAAGTCTAAAAGTTTCATTACTGACATTTCGGACACAGGGTGTCCGATCATTTAAAAAATATTTGTAATTGTTGATTTTACGTGAAGCTCATTTATTATCGTCAGTTGTACAATCCGGATAAATATATAATGCTTTTTCAACTGTTGATTCTTTAGAGAAATAAATTATTTTAATAAGAATACAATTTATAATTGTGTCAGTTACACCTTGTTTATTACACAAACAGGTGACCAAAAGGTAGATTTTCACGTACAATTAGGTTAAATAAACACACTTTTAGAATATTTTTCCACATAGAAATTTTTAATCAATTGTAATTAAAATTTGTAGGATTGTGTTGTGGATTGGCAATTAAATGTGCTGAAATGTACTGGAGAAATCTAGTACATTCGCGGTGTATACCAGTTGCGCAGCAGCTGGCACCAACTGGCCGATTGTCACCACGATGAGGTCATAGCGTCGTTTTTGAATTGGCAGTTATGCCCAATGAGTCAGTCTGCCTCAACCACCAACGCGTGTACAACCGCCACCACAAGGAGACAAAAGAATTTATAAATTTTACAACACTTATTTTCTATAACTAGTTAAACGATCAATACTAATTTAGGAGTCTTTTGAAATAAAAAAGTGAATTTCTCGAATCGTTTTGTTCGTTTATTTGCCGTGTTGGTACCAATACCAAGTAATTGAAATACGCGATCGCTGGCGTAATCGAACTGAATCAAACCAAGGACAGTCGTTCGCATTACCATCTCGGTGGACGCAGCTTTTTTAGACCACCAAACATCCCCGTTACATTTTCTGGTCCTTCGAGCCGGATCCAGTGCAGCAATGGAAAATCACATCGCCGCGCAGTATGCGGCACAGGGCCAAATGTCGCACGCATTCGCCAACTTGAAGAAGCGAGGGCCATCAACGGCAAGCGCCGTACAAACCCGTAGAGACAATTTACAGGGCAAGTGGAAAGAAATCCGCGACCGGCACGACGACATCCTGGAGCTGGCCACGTCGGAGACAAAGGACCACCGCTACTTCACGGAGGACTTCCTCTAGTCAGCAGAGGAGGTCTACTTGGAGGAGATGACGAAGTTCGCCAAAGAGCTTCGTGGCCTCAACATGGAACCACCGACAACATCCAAGGCCGCGGCCGCAGTGGTGACACCCCGCGCCAATCCCCGCAAGCTGCCTCCAGTGCAATTGCCGACATTTTCCGGAAAATACTCGGAATGGCGGCCATTTAAGGACCTGATCCAGGCTGTATTGACAGATCACCCTGATCTGACTGACGTCCAACGACTCTATTATTTGAAGTCGAGCCTCCGCGACGACGCCGCCCGGACCATCAAAAACATCCCGGTCACGGAGGAGAATTACCAGCGAGCCTGGAACAAGCTGGTGGAATACTTCGATAATACTCGGGCACTGGTTCACTCTGCCTTGAGTACCCTCTTCCAGGTACAGGTCGTCGGAAAGGAATCTGCTGCCGGTTTGCGCCATCTCCGCGACACTACCAATGATGCAGTCGAAACTTTGGATGCGCTCGGCCGCCCCGTGACCGCCTGGGATGATATACTTGTCTACTTAACAACACATCGCATGGACCCCCGCACCGCTCGTGACTGGCAAACGGCACAAGGCAACACCAGCCAGCCACCCACGTACCACCAGCTCGATGACTTCCTGAAAACAAGGATCGTGGCTTTGGAGTTCGTCGAGCTGCCCCGGACCTCCATCGACCAACCCCAGCGTAACAGTGCACACGGCCTCACCACCGGCCCAGAAGCCCCCTGACCGCTGCTCGGTCTGCAGATCAGACCACTACATCGGATCGTGTGAGGGATTCCGGGCCCTCAGCCCGGAAGAGCGAAGGTCGCACGTCACCAAACAGGGCCCTTGGTTCAACTGCCTAGGAAGGCATTTACATCGTGACTGTCCATCGACATCCAGATGCCGGCAGTGCCCTGGCGAGACCCGTGTCTAAACTAAGTATCCTCCCATTTGAGGGAGACAGAACATCGGACCAGCACCGATCAGCGGATGAACATCACCAACGCCTGTCGCATTGCCCCCCCCCCCCCCCCCGGCATGATGATTCGCCAATGATTGGCGAAGGCAGGCGGGATGTTGCGGATTGGCGCGATCGCTGGCGTAATCGAACTGAATCAAACCAAGGACAGTTGTTCGCATTACCATCTCGGTGAACGCAGCTTTTTTGGAACACCAAACATTCCCGTTACAGCTTGTTAATATGAGTACAGTGCATTAAACTTTTTTTTGTAATTTGTGGATATTAAATGGCGATGCGTAGTGTTATATGGTATTTTTCCATTCTAGTTATTAGCTTGTAGGAACCCGAGGGTTCATGACCTCACCGACTCGACTCGCCATTGTTCCCTGTCCTGTGCGCTCTCCTTCCACGTTCGACAATCCGATCCGATCTCCTCGAAGTCCAACCTACCATTGTCCTCCCATCTCCGTCGCGGCCGCCCTGTCGGTCTCTTTCCCGTTGGCTTACCGTCAAGAATTCTATGCACGGTCTTATCGTTGCCTGTTCGCGGCAGGGGTCCCGACCATCTTAATTTTCGCGAGTTGATTACTCTCACTATTGTAGGCTTGCGGTATAGCTCTTCCAATTCGTGGTTGTGGAGTTTCCTCCATTGTCCTACCTCCTCGTGTTGTTTGCCGCCAAAGATACCCCTTAAAACTTTATTCTCGAATACGCGGAATTTGTTTTCTTCCCGTTTTGTGAGAGCCCATGTTTCGCATCCGTATAGAACAATCGGCATGATCATGGTTCTATAGACACGGAGCTTTATATTACGTGATAGCAGTTTGGATTGCAGCAGTTTACTGACTGTGTGCCACAGTGTAGTCGTTTGTTAATTTTCTTCGACATTTCATAACTGGCCGTCAGTATTGTTCCCAGATATTTAAATTCTTTGACATTTTCAAATATCTTGCTCCTGATGTTTATATGTGTTCCCTGAGGTCCACCTGGTCTCGCCGTAATCATGTATTTTGTTTTGTCTTCATTTATTTCTAGGCCCACCTCTTCTGCCGCTTGCATGATGATTTCACTGTTTTTACTTACAGGTTCTAGGTTATCGCCCAGAACGGCGATGTCATCCGCATATGCGAGCACTTGTGTGACCCCGTTCAGGGATGATCCAGCCATGTTGTCGTCTTGTACCTTTCTGATGACATACTCGAGGACAAGGTTAAAGAGACCTGGTGAGAGGCCATCGCCCTGTTTTAGTCCGTCCCGGATTTCAAATGGTTCTGAGAGGTGGTTTTTTTTCTAACTCTCCCTTTGCTTTCGTTCATGCAGATTTGAATGAGGACGGCATATTTTTTCTGGATTCCCAGCTCAACCACAATTTGGCAGAGTTTTTGCCTTGCGACTGAGTCGTAAGCTTTTTTGACGTCAACGAACAGTTGGTGAACCGTCTCTCCGTATTCCCACTTCTTCTCCAGCAGTTGCCTTACTGTAAACAATTGGTCACTTGTTGACCGGTTCCTATGGAATCCGCATTGGTAGTCACCCAATATTCCTTCGGCGTACGGTGTAATTCTCGCCAATATGACATTTGTTAGTATTTTGTATGCGTTTGGGAGCAATGATATTCCTCTGTAATTTTCGCAGTCCGGAATGACTTCCTTATCCTATATTGTTTTAATCAGTTGGTGGATCTTTCGAGCGGTTGCCTCTCCTCCATGCTTCACAAGCTCTTCCAGTATGCTGTCGACTCCGGGAGACTTGTTGTTTTTCAATCTATTTATTGCGTCTAAAACTTCATTGAGAGATGGCTCTAGGATCTGAGGCTCGGCTGCATGTACGTCTGCGTTTGTTTGCGGTTGCTGGATTCGCACGTTGAGCAGGTTTTAAAAGTACTGCTTCCGTCTTGTCACGATATTGTGTGTTTCTGTGACCAAACAGCCGCTTGTGTCTCGAATTATCTTGGCTCTCCCTCGGTAGCCATTTCTAATTGAATTTATGCCGGCATACATACCTCTGATATTCTTTACTCTGGCATTTTCTAGGATTTTTTCGATTCAAATTTTCTCCCATTCGCGTTTTTTACGTTTGAAAAGTCTCGTTGTCTCTTTCCGAATTGGCGCGTGCCTTTCTGTGTTAACTTCATCATATCTTTCTAAGTCGATCACTCTGAGGCGTTTACGTTCTTCGATCTTCGCCCTGCACTCATTGTCAAACCAAGGTTTGAACTTAATTGTTTTCTTAAATCCTAATACCTTTTGGGCTGTCTGTTTGATTGTGTCTCTGATCGATGCCCATTTAGTGCCCAGATTATTGGTTCCTCTTCCTCACTACTCCCATTCTCTAGGATGCTAAATCTATGCGTTAGTTCCTCTTGATATTTAGACCTTTTGCGTAGGTCTTTTAGTTTATCAATGTCGAACTGTTTGTTCGTCTCCCGTGACTGCCCATGTGGGTTTCTGCTGCGAACCCACTTCTAATTTTGCCCATGACTAGAAGGTGATCGGAGTCGCAATCTGCTCCTCTAAATGATCTTACGTCAAGGATATTCGAGTGGTGTCTTTTGTCTATGAGGAGGTGGTCTATTTGGTTACGCGTTGCGCCGTCGGGTGATATCCATGTGGCTTTATGGATTTGCTTGTGCATGAACATCGTGCTTTTCACTACCAAATCTTTTGAAGCTGCGAACGTGATAATTCGAATTCCATTATCATTTGAAACACCGTGTAGGCTTTCCTTACCTATAGTTGGTTGGAAGATGTCTTTCTTTCGAATTTTCGCATTGAGGTCCCCGAGGAGGATTTTAACATCGAATGATGAGATCCCATCGAATACTTCCTCTAGGGTCTCGTAGAATGTGTCCTTCGTTTCTTCGTCCGTAGATTGTGTTGGGGCGTGTGCGTTTATAAAGACATAATTGTACCATGGTCTCTGTATTTTTAGCACCGACATTCGGTCATTAATTCATCTTCGCGGCGGGTAGTATCGCGTTCTTTGGTGTCCGTCGCTAATGAACTCTTTTTTCAAATCAATTATTATAATTTTTTCGTATTTGAATTTAAATTGCGACGCCAACGCCTTTATAACTTAATATTGCCAAGTAGTTTTTATGTGAATTTGCATAAAGTGGTTTATGCAAATTTACTACTTGGCGCAATTATTATTAGAGAGGTAGAAAGTGGGAATTTGGGAATATTTGGGTGAGGCCTCGGACGTGGAGTCAGTAACAGTCAGTAAACCTCGAAAAAGACACTTTTTCGGCAAAAACCTTTCTAATTGCATATCCCCCTTAAATGTTAAAACGCATTGGTTTCTTATCAAGAGAGAAGGGCGAGGAAAGGGAAATACCGACGTATATTAATTAATTTGTATTTTTCATGACGGGATAGGTTGAGAGAGTTTCAAACAGATTTTAAGTCAGATTATTAAACAATGCCCTGGTGAAATGGCAACAAAAGTGAAATACACGTCTTATTAAACTCCGGATAACGCTCTTGTCATTGGATAGTGAAAGCACGGCGGGGCACACATTACATAGTTATTTAGTGTCTACCGAGTAACAGAAACATATCTAAGATATTAAAGTTACTACAAGAAGGTTTTTGGAAACTTTTGGACCAAGATTTATCATTGGAGGCGGTTTCAATGTTAAACATACGGCTTGAGGATCCAAATTAACTACACTTGGTGAATGAGGTGCTTTACTGGGTGCAATCAATGAATCAAGTTTTAAGTACCATTCATTCCGATAACCAACAAACTGTCCAAAGGATAATAATAAGATTCCTAATTTAATGGATTTATTTACTTCGAATGGAATAGGCAAAGACTGCGTAGAAGTGGTAAGCATAGAAAATATGACATTGGTTCACACAACAGTTCCATTAAGTTTACTTATATCTGCTCTCAAAAACAAAAAACGGCGGAATCTCACCAATAGGCATACTGATGGGGGACAATTTGGACAAATTGATCAATTTAAATGCAAGTCTTGGAACTAACAATGAATTAAAAGATCAAGCCAATTGATAGAAAGTCTGCGACTGGTGACTAAACAAACTACTCTTGCGCCAAGTGAAACACCAAAGCAAGAGAAGAATGATGTTTGGCTGCTATTTTAATTTTCGGGATAAAAAACAAACAAATTGGACTTGGCACAGAACCAGAAATCCAGCTGAAGTATATTGAACTAAGTGAGAATACCTTTAACCGAATAATTAAAGATTACAAACGAAAGGGACAAAAACATTTTGAGACAGTTGTCAAGGTGATGTGGAAACAAAAAACCGACATGAAAGAGCTAAAAACGATTTAAGTGATCATAGGTAGCCTGGAAGGAGGTGAAAAGAAGCAGTTTGACATAGTAAAAGGAAAGTGGATCGAGCAGAGCAATATTAAGGCATGACGGTCAGATTGTATCCTAGACCTTGGCATGCCGCAACTGTTATCCTCTGACATTATAATCCTTGTAAAACTGATGCATCTGATAATAGCAGCAAGATAATGCCTGCTGAAAACCCAATCAATCTCGAGCTCATTTGGATTAATATATTCTGGACACCGAACTTAACTTCCAAATTCAGATCTATTTATTTTTATCTAATTTTTTCGAGATACACAGATTAATAATATCAAAAGTCTCCTCGTCTAATTCGGCAACTGCACTAACATCGTAACATTTTCTAAAACTGTGTATTTTACAGTGATTAGAATCGAACACTTTTGGAACACAAACATGAGATGTATTTTCCGGATGCGAAGAGCAAAAATAATAAATTTGTATCTGCCATAGAATCAGGGGTGAAAAGCTAACCGATCGTTAGTCTTCTGATGCAAAGTGCACTACTTACGATCTAATCCGATACTGGCCTGGGTACATCCGATGTACACATGATTAGTGACTTGAATCCCTTATCATGATAAATTGTTGTTGGATTCGCTGTGATCGGATTGGGTACTGCGGATATTAGAGAAGAGAACCAACACAACCGTAATAATCTTCCCGTTCATACGCCGGGGATCCACCGTGCTATGATATAATTACTCACATCCAGTGTACGGACGAAGGGAACGAAATGTGTGCAGATGGTACGAAGTTACAAGATCATGCGACCATTTGACGAGAGTCGCATTCGGTGGTCAACATCACGCAATCAACTTCAGAACCGGACCATATACTTTTGATGGTATTGTATATGAGCGATGAGGACGAGGGTGATGCGGAACAACCCCAACGATTGGCAACATTCGTGTTTGTTGTGGATTGTACAACTCTTGTATGGTTGTTGGATCGCGCATTTGCAATCAATGAAGGGGATGGACGGCGATTCGTTTGGGTTCGTTGCTTTAGCAATGGAGTTGACATCTGTGGGTATCTATGACTCTGGTGACGGTGGGTATGCGTGGCTTGGAATGGATTTTCAACATACAGCATAAATTACATTTTGGAAACTCCTTGCGTAATATCTTTCTTTTTTAAGCAAGTCCTGATATTCGGTTCTTATATTAATTTTCGCAATCAAAGTTTCTTTGGCGAACGAAAAATGAAAAGTAAAGGCAATCAATTTTAAATTTCGTGCTATGTCGTACAAACATGAATTTTTCGCACTGAATTAAGAAATGGTTTTTAATAGAAAAAAAAAGTCTGGCATACCCCATATTTTTAATAAATTTATTCTGTAAATAAAAATAAAGGAAAGATCATTTACGATTAAAAGCCTGTCTCAAATATTTTCGATATCAAGTATTATATCAAGCTTTCATACTAAAAACGAATTCAGAAAAGGAATAAATTTGTGATTTCATAACATAGGAAACTTCTGTGAAGTTGTTTGTATTTTATTCGAAAAAAAAAACTAGAATTCAAATTTAGGTTGGATTGGTTTCTTTTGTGCACCTAAGTTTTAATTACTCCTTTACGAATTAGCTTGTTCCTACGATAAAGACGCAATTGCCTAAGATACCTGAAAGTTGACTTAAAAGTTTGGTGGATTTTAGTCAATGTCTGAATGATGTTGGAGTGTTCCGCCGAACACTGTTTACCGCAGAGGAAAAATACACCAACGGAGCGAACACAGCGAAAAATGAAACACGAAATGTTTTTTTGTATAGATTTTCTTTTATTTTTTTTCTTTTGTATAAATCAAGGATTTACTACACTTTATTTATTTTATATTTATTAAGAACTATTTCGATGTCCCTCACTTAATGTCTAATGCACACATTTAATATTTTGTCCTTTAGCACTATATTTGTATCGTACAACTTCAATTATTTGCGGAACTGCCTGCGAATCTATTCACGGAAAATCCGAACACTTTCACCGATTGTGAGGACTTGTGTTTCTGCTGCGCGTTGCTTTAGTGTGCGTTGAACACCGAATATATGTTTGCCTTCGGTGGCAGCTCGGTCGATTGACTTACGTTAATTCGCGTACTTTCGAAAGGTTTCACTTCGTTACTTTTTGTTTTCTCGCGCTGCGCGGTCTGACCTTCTGGTTAGTGTTCTCTGTGACGACTGTGGTAACTTCCCTGGGGATGATTCCATTCACCCCATAGTTGTCTTTCTCTCATCTCGCTTTCCCTGGTGGTGACTCTCTCATTCGAGAATCTCTCCACCAGTAAAGATCGCGCTCACACATACAGACGCGGAGGTTATTGTCTGCATGCAGTAGATCATCTTGTGATCGTCAAAATTGCACACCTCTGATGGATTGCTTACGTAAACAATCGAGTGTGTGATTTACAGTAGTTGATCTTGGGATCGTGTTAACTTTGCCCTATGGGAACAGCGTTTTCGTTTATTGCTGTGGCAGGGACAAATGTTTTGTCGACGGGTTGGATTTCCAGCAATTCGTTTATCGCCGGGGATGTGATCTCTGTCGACATCTGGCGCAGATGTGCCAACCGTTTGTGTATATCCAGTTGATGGATTGGTACACAATTTCTATGCTGGGTCATGTCCTTCGATAGCCGTGCAGGCGTAGGAAAATTGGTCGCACTTGTGGCCCATGTATCTGTGGATACGTGGGGTTGTTGACTCAAGGATGCATGTTACTTTTTATTCCAGGTGGAAACGAGGACTTTCGAGGACACGTATCTGTGGGCACGTGTAATTTGGATATAGGTGAGTATGTTCCTTGGTGGAACGACGACATCTCGACCTATAGTGGTTTGTGTGGTTCGTAGAACCGCCACAGACTTAAAAAATACGTCGAAGAATCGTTACAGCGGTTTCAACATTATCAAGAATCCAAAATTGGTGAACTACAACACTCGGTGCTCAGGAATATTTGTCTTAAGGGGGTATCCCGGTGTAGAAGACACAAAAAAGCAATTTTTTAGAAAAATTAATTTTATATATATTTTTGCAAATTTGAGCATTTATTGTGCGTACGTAAAAGTGTTTAAATTAATTTTTTCTTTAAATTTCACGCATAAGCAATTAAGTTATTGCGTTGTACCACATGAAATGTCCGATTTAATAGTAATCAATTAAAAGCCAATATTATTTTTGCGTAAATTTTTATTCAATCAAAATAGGATCCGTTGGCATCTATAACATTCTTCCAACGTGATACAAGGTGAAATATTCCTTTTTCGTAAAAGTGCTGACTTTTTGAGGCAATGAAGTGTTCAAAGGCTTTTATGACCTTTGCTCGGTTCCGGAAGTCTTTATTTTCATTTTTACAACATTTTTTATTTTGTTTTATATTCTTAGTTTCTAATTTATATGCTGGACAAAAAATGCTTAAATTTTAGCTTAATTATCCTATATTATAACTTACTGGTCCTCCGCAGACGCTCTGAGGTAAACATAATAAGACTTATGTAATTTGCCTTTCGGCGACAGGACTTTATTTGTGGCTTTAGGTGTGATTATGTTTCTAACAAAGAAAAATTCGAATAACTTTGTGCCAAATTTATTTCTTCTGTTTTTACTTAAAATTTAGCTTATTTCAATTTTTTTTAATTTTATTTACTTAACTTAAATCTTATACTACCCCAATTCTAGAAAAGCTAAGTCTGTGTCAGCTGGCTGGTAATGCTGTGATTCTACTGTGTTTACTTAAAATTAAACTAAATTCTAATACTTTTTTTATTTTTATTTACTTAAGAGGACTTAACTTAATTCTTATACTAAGTCTGTGTCAGCTGGTTGGTAATGCTGTGATTCTACTGTGTTTACTTAAAATTATACTAAATTCTAATATTTTTTTTATTTTTATTTACTTAAGAGGACTTAACTTAATTCTTATACTAAGTCTGTGTCAGCTGGCTGGTAATGTTGTGATTCTACTGACATTGATAATCAGGTCTTTAATTGCCTTTCAACCACCAGAACTGTTGGCGCTGTCCAACATTGTCGTCTCGGTCTCTTTGGGAGATGGCCCTACTGAAGCGCAAGAGCCCTTCTTCGGTGTATCCGGAAGACCTTCTGCCGGCAAAATGAATCCAGATTGCGGAAAAGTTGGTAGTCCGTTGGGGAAGTGTCAGGAGAATACGGTGGATGTGGAAGAATTTAAAAATTGTTTTTCAGTCTATTTGGCATGCAATATGTCGATTTCTTTACAATATTTCCATATTTGATAGCGCTTATCGTTTCTCTTGGTTAAAGAAATGAAAAGTGGATGGGTCCTTTCGATGTCCACCAAATTGTCACCATAACCAACTTTTGGGTGAAGATCAGGCTTGGGGGTGTGTTTTGGTTTTTCACCTGCATCCAACCACTGCCCAGGTCTTTTCCGGTTATCATACAGAATCCACTTTTCATCACAGGTGACTATCCGACACAAAAATGGTTCAGTTTGAATTCTTAATCTAAGCGAAGCGCAGATTGCCAGACGCCGTAGTGCTTGGGACCCGTTCACTCCCACTTATCGAGCCTCTTTACCTCTCCTATGAGAGAAAGGTGTCGACTTATTGTTATTAGGGGTACTCCCATGCTTTGTGCAATCGCCCACATCGATTTCGTTGGGTCCGCTTCCACCGTTGCTCTCAAAACATCGTCATCAACTAACGTTTCCGGCTTCCCACGCGGTTCATTTTCGAGTCTGAAATCTCCCGAACGGAACTTTCCAAACCAACGTCGTATAGTGCGTTCGTTTACCGCTACATCCTCAAATGTGTCATTAATGTTCTTCATTGTCAATCACGCATTATGTCCGATTTTAAATTCCTAAAGGAGGAGGGTTCGAATTTGAACTGCCGATAGCATGGTAAACAATTCCCAGAAATAAAAAAAATTGTACTTGTAACGAACCCTAAAATTCTCACACGTCGAGCTCTTGCACAGACGTTCACTCCTAAGAAAGGTTGGCCCAAGGCATGCCCGTAAAAACGAATTATTATCGAAAATTTAACAAGCCTCGGATATGGACCGGAAACACGAAGACGACCACGGAAACGAAAAAGGCTAAACGATTTAAGAATTTTCTCATGGAACGTCCCCTCACTATACAGAGCTCGAGGTGCACAGCAACTAGCCGGTGCCCTGTCCGAATGTAAGGCTGACATAACAGCTTACAAGAAATAAGATGGACGGAGAGTGGTATTATTCAAAGAAACGAGTATCACATTACAAATTTCATGCAACATTTCATTGCAAAACACTATGTGCTCGGGGTAGGCTTTCTAGTCAGCCAAAAACTGAGGTCTGCCACCATCAGCTGTAATGCAATAAACGAAAGGCTTCGCGTGCGAGGCAAGTTTAAGAGCATACGCCTCATAAATATACCTCAAAAATAGGTCGGGAGCTGGTTTTCAGGCACTACGTAGGTTCCCATAGTTTGCATGAGAACACTAATGACAATGGACTACGAGTCATCGAACTGGCAGCATCGAAAAACTTGGTCGTTGCAAGTACCAGGTTTCCGCGTAAAGATATCCACAAAGCCAGCTGGGTATCACCTGATGGAGTCACTCGCAACCAAATTGATCACGTGTTGATAGATCGCCGCCACTCCTTGAGCCTGATGACGGTACGAAAGTACCGAGGTCCCAACGTCGGCTCGGATCACTATCTTGTTGGTATAGTTTTCCGAGCGCGGATTGCCTTACGGAGACGCATTGCATCCGCGGATCAGGTTCGAATGAACACGGCTGCCTTACGCAGTGAGAACACCAGCAACACATTTGATCATGCGTTAAGACTTGCCCTCGAAAAGCTCGATGGAGGGAGAGTAAGTCCTGGGGCCAGAATGCCGGGTGTAGAAGAGAAATGGATACGCCTTAAAAATACTGCCATTAGCACTGCCAACTCCATCCTAGGCAGTAGTCGTAGAGATCGGAACGACTGGTTTGATGATGAGTGCAAACTACCGACTGAACGTAAGAATGCTGCATACTGGCACTGCAGCAGTCTCATGGGACGCGGGTGCGCGAGGAGAAAAGCAAAGAGCTCAGAAGATCTGAAAAAAGGCTTCACAGACAAAAGAAAAGTGCCTGGGAAAAAACCTTTTCTGTGAAATAGAGAAAAGTAGAGAGCGAGGTCGGTATCAAGCGCGGAAGTTCTACCAAATAATTCGCAGTATGACGCGGTACATACCACGCTGCATTTACTGCAAGGATAAAGAGGGTAATCTGATCACCAATCCTGAAGACATTCTGGAGCGATGGGAAGTGTACTTCAATGAATTGCTAAATGGTTAGCTCACAGAAGAATTTGAGGCTCCATCAATGGAATATCAAGACCAAATGCCGCCGCCACCAAGCATTGAGGAAACATTAAAAGCCATAATACAGTTCAGATCAAATAAATCCCCTGGAGCTGATGGCATACCAGCTGAACTGATCAAACAAGAAGGGACAGCGTTACATCACACAATTTATGAGATCGCGGTGCACGTATGGGAGCAGGAGGAGGTGCCAGAAGATTGGCGTCGTGGTATAATTTTCCCCATACATAAGAAGGGAGATATCAGACTGTGCAGCAACTATAGGGGTATAACATTGCTGAGTACTGGCTATAAGATACTCTCCACTATCCTACAAGATCGAATAGCCCCATACGCTAAAGCCATCATTGGTCAATATCAGTGTCGCTTTATCCCAGGCAAATCAGCGATTGATCAGATATTCACCTTAGACAGGCGATGGAAAAATGTCAGGAATTTAAGATTCCATTATATCATCTATTTATAGACTTTAAGGCCGCCTACGACAGTATAGCCAGGGCAGAACTATATAATGCCATGAGAGAGTTCGGTATTCCAAACAAATTGATACGACTTTGTAGGTTGACCATGACCAACGACTAATCAAGTAAAAATAGCGGAATTGCTGTCCAAACCAATAAACATTTTTAATGGACTTCGACAAGGGGACGGTCTGGCCTGCCTCTGCTTCAACCTGGCGTTGGAAAAAGCAATTTGTGATTGGACTTACAACAAGAGGGACTATTGTCACTAAGTCCAGCCAGATACTTGCTTACGGAGATGACATCGACATCATCGGTAGATCCGATTCGGCCGTACAGGACTACTTCACCCAGATCGAGCAGGCTGCACAAAAACTGGGATTGTACATTAATGAGGGGAAAACTAAGTACATGGTGGCAACTTCTGCGATGACAAGACCTAACGTTGGTCAAATTATCAGGGTAGTGGAGCACGAATTGTAAGTATTGCAATTCTTAAACTACCTCGGGGCAATAGTATCACCCGATAACAATATGGAAGAAGAAATACGCGAACGGCTGATCAAACCTAACAAAGCCTACTATGGTCTAGCAAGGCTCTTTAAATCCTGAAATTTATCCAGAACATCCAAGCTACTACTGTAGAAGACCATGGTCTTACCAGTACTCATGTATGGATCCGAGACATGGGTGCTTAATAAAAGGCACTCTGAACTCCTAGCCGCGTTCGAGAGGAAGGTCTTAAGGAGAATTGTTGGCCCCGTATGTGAGGAAGGACGATTTCGGAGACGCTACAACCATGAGTTGTACGTAATCTACCTTGAAGCTAATGTTGTATACAAATAAACCTCGGTAGACTCCGTTGGGGGGACACCTAGCTCGAATGAGAGAAGAGGAGCCTGCCCGGAAAGGCCTTTGTGGCAGGATATATGGAAGGAGACAGCGCGGCAAATCTTGTCTGCAATGGAGGGATGGCGTAGATCAAGACGCCCAGAGCCTGGGAGTGCCAAGCTGGATGACATCAGTTCTAAATCGGGACCGGTGGAGAGATTTGTTAAATAAGGCCAAGACCGGATCCCGGTTGTAGTGCCGATGATGATGATGATGAATACTGCCTATTATCCGACTCACCGAGTTTTGGGATCGATGGAAGTAGAGTTTACTGTAAACATTAATCAGATGATTGAAGTAAGTACCAATATTCTTAGCATTACAAATACCTGACAACAAATAAATTATATTAAGTCTCCCTAAGTCTCACACTAGCAACGAGTTTTATGATATGCTTCAATCAGCCATTCGATTACTGACGTAGCTCGCTATTTTGAAATATATCTTAGAGTGTTGTTAGTTTAAGATGTAATTTGTAAAGTAATTTCTAGGCTATTAAGACTCAAATTGATAAATTAAGAAAATATTATAAATATAGCCTTTTGTTTAGCCTCGCTTATGTTGAATCTGTCACTGTAATGTACCGCTGAAATACTTCACACAAGTTGCCAGAGCGTTTCTATTGACGAGTTCCATGAATAATTACGTCAACATATTATATTTTTTACAATCGATCAACTTTGCCGCGTTTTGCATTTCCCAATGATATTAAAATAAATAAGTTCGCTATTCTCCTAAGGCATAACAAGCATTTGCAAGATGCAAAACAAAGGACAAAAATCCATAAAGGTGAGCTTAAATTGTATGTCAAATTTTTTTTAATCTATTTATTTTTGTTTTTTGGTTAAACGGCTGTGTGTTATTTTTCATTGCTGTGTAGGGAAACGACTCCAGTGAGTCCACGGCTACTACTTCATCTGAAGTAAAAAATAATTTAAAATTTATCGAGTAATTAAATCTGTGAATTGGGTTGCTTGAAAAACACAACTTACCTTTATTTTTAGCCTGAGTTTCCTAGGGGACTCTGACCACTCAGAAAAATCTGAAACTCATGGCGCAAATCCACCGAAATTGCCTATAAGAAATGTAGGTGACAAGGAACAGAAGGAGAATATAAATGTACCTCCACATCATCAAATAAACCTCCAAAGTCTTATGAATAAGTCGCAACCGCAGCAACCCATTCCGAACCTGACGAACGAATTGCATAAGGCGGTCAAGAAGAAAACCGAAATTATGGGAGTTGAGAAAAATCTACAAGAAATCGGTTTTAAGCCAAATGACATAGACGGATGGGAAAATATCATACAACCCCGCAAAGAAAACCTTTACACATTGCTTAAAAAAATGATTGATCTCTATATCAAGCCCAATATCCAGATTCGAATTGGAGAGGTGTCGTTTAATTGCCACATGATGGTCCTCCAATGTTATTCGGGTTTTTTTATGGAATGCTCGAATGAAGTCGTTATTCAGCTTCCTGAGGAGAGGATCACTCCGAAAGCGTTTATGATGGTTTATGACTGGATGCTTGCCTCTGAGCCACTCATTCAGAGAGAGGGTATATTAGAGTTATTCAACGCTGCTAATTTCTTAAAGATCGATGCTCTTGTTGATCAATGTTGGGTCTGTTTAGATGACGACCTACGGTTTCAGGAAGATACAGCTTTCTTATTGTATCTGGAGGCTCGTGTCTATGGTCTCGAAATGCTGCAACAATTGATGATGACACGAGTCTGTAAATTCTTCCTGACATTGGTAGCTTCGAGTGATTTCCTATCACTCAGTGCTGCAGAAATCTGTTTTCTATTACATTCAAATTCAATCGGTGTTAACACTGAAGTGGAGGTAGGAGAATTTGAAAATTAGTTTGTTAATATTATATTATGTATTTTTATATTTATTTGTCTAGATATTGATGGCTGCTGTTCGCTGGTTGTGCCATGACTGGAATACTAGGAAATCTGATATGATCGAAGTGATTCGATGTGTAAGGTTCGAATTAATACCACCATGGATTTTAGTAGCCCTAGGCCGAGATTTCGATGGACTAGAAATCGTGGTTCAAGACCCAGTAGTGAAAAAAATGATTGAAGATGGATTATCGTAAGTGTTTTTTTTTCTATTGATATATTTCTTATCTTTTTTTCATTTACTTTAAATTTTTACTCATCATGTTGCAAATGCCAATTTCCTAGCAATTTCTATATTTTTCTCTTTCCCTTTCTTCATTTTGTTTCTGTTGAGGTGTAATGAAATCATGTTTGGAAAACAACATAACTCGTGATTTCCGATTAAATAACGCAAATTTATTGATAATAATTTATTTATCTATATAAGGTTATGGTACAATATTCATATAGACCATAGAAAAACCAACTTTGACAAATTTTGAGGAACGTTCAACATTGTTGTTGTGTCTCCTCACTAATTTTACCTCCTAATATAACATTTTTTACGCGGTATTGTTTATAGTTTTTTATTGAATTCCGTTTTACTACGAGGACAGGTCAATAAGTCTTTAGAAAATGAAGAAGATTATCTTTTATTTTCTCATTTAACTGACCTTATAAAGACGTATAAAACTATCCAAACAGTCAATGGAGATAATACTACATGCGTCCCAAAACGCAGTAGCCACAACCTTTCCAGCTGATTTCACCGTTTTCGCCTTTTTTGGAGCCCGTTCGCCTGTAACAATCCACCGTTTTGATTGTTATTTCTTCTTGGGAGTGCACTGGTGTATCCATGTTTCATCTGCAGTTACTAATCTGCCCTGCAACTCATCTGGCAACCATCTCGCAGATATTTTTTTCATACCCAATTTTTAATACAAAATTGAAACATGGAACAAATTGAAAATTGACAAATACCTAGTGTGGAATAATGCTTAGTAAAGACAGACCATTAGCGATGGTGTGAGCCGCATCGTAGGCGTTTCTAAGGACCCTCGTAAAATCCAGCATTAAAAGCCATTCGCGTTAACACAAAACGGACGAACACAAACACCAAGTTTATTTAGGTTTAAACAAAAACATTGATATAGATTATAGACGTTGTAATACGACGACGAATACGAATAAGATTTAATTTTATCTATTGTTAATCCAAGTTTTTATTTTATCTATAGTGGAATTTCCCTTCGTTCCTTACGAACGAACTATACGTGCCAAAGAACAAAATTACAAATTTTAAATTGACAGCAACAACAAACAAAAGTGTCAAACCACATTAAGCCTAAGATGCCAGTCAGCTGAATACGACGAATGTTAAGCTGCCGTTACGTGGGGGCAACAAATAATTGAGTGAATTTAAAATTATGTAATATATAGGTTATCCAACCTGTCGCCTCCTTGAATTATATAAGTTCAATAATAAATTAACAACATAAATCAAGAATTAAACCAATGAACAAATTGTACCAGAGAGCGTAAAAAAAATTCTTAAAATTAGTTGATGGCTGCATTCTCCATTCCACACTAACAACTCTAACATTGCCGCCTTCGCCTGGATGTACTGAGGCGATTCTGTCTATTGGCTATGATAAGACCGGCGAGTTTTCCCCCAGGTTTATCACAAGCTAGGAAACCGTCATGTTGGGGCCCTTGGCATGATGATAATGAGTGATGACGTTGTTGAGCTATTCCTTGTGCCAGCGGTCCCATAAAATGCTGCGACAGGATTTGCGTGAATTTCCATGCGGACAGGCGATTTGCAGGAAGGACTCCAACTTTAGATTGGGGAACGCCCGTGGGTGTACCACCAATAAGGGAAATGGCCAGCAGCTAGCGGTACCGTGGCATGAGGATCGGAGGACATTGGGGATAGTGAATTTAACTTGTAACTACTCGTATGTGAGTAAGGCATCGCCAACTGTGTGAACCAAATGTCGTTTAAATGACAATTGCAGCTTCCAACAGCCTTCAAAAATGAGGCGCCCTGGAAGGGATAAAGTGCCAACAAAGCGGACAGCTTTCTCATGCCTAAAACTTGATTCAATATGTGACAAACACGTTCTTTGGGCATTTTCATAGCCTCTGCTATCTCTCTCATTTTAATTCGGGGGTCGTCTAGCACAATTTGGTGAACTTTAGCCATGTTATCGTCAGTTGTTGCAGTTTTTGGGCGTCCCGAACGTTCATCGTCTCCCAAGCTCTCACGGCCATGTTTAAATTCAGCTGGCCCAAATTCCACGGCGATAATTAAGGTATAGAGTCCCCATACACAGAGTCCAAATCATCTTTGATATTTGCATAGGCGTATTGCCTTTCAAAAACAAAACTTTAATGACAGCTCGATGCTAAATTTTGTCCATTTTCACAAAAAGTCTCACATCGACTCACGAAAACGACTGTCAAATAAAAATTACGCATCCAAAATGGCTGAAATTTTGGTGCCTAACTGTGAAAAGCTGCAGAACTACATTCACTAGCTTTTATTGACGAGTGCTGCTATCTTCACGTTGAGGTCGAAAACCTTTCAGAACACCCTCGTATATCGACCTAAGGCATTCCGCTGTGTGCGTAGGCTTTAATGCTCCTCGCAAGTCTTCTCCTCCAGGGAAAGACCTTAGAGCGTCGACAACTGGTCAAGTCCCAAAACCTGTTCATATCGAAGTTAGGCGTTTTCTTGCAAACTCCTATCATCATCATCATCGGCACTACAACCGGGAACCGGTCTTGGCCTTATTTAGCAAGTCCTGAGGCTTGTTAAATTTTCCATAATGATTTGTTTTTTCCGGGCAAGGTCATTAGTCTTGCGCAAACTCCTATATGAGAAGTAAATTTTTGGGATAAGAAATGGCTATTCGTTTCACCAGCAATAATCCGAATGTTTTTTAAATACTATTTGGCCCACACTAAGCAGTTTATAAGAAAGCTATTGATTGTGGATGATTTGAAGAAACAGGATTGACTAAGGGAATATTTTTTGTAATTTTGGGCGTTGTCCGGTCGATCGGAATGAACGGCATAGTGGCGCTTATGTGCAGCACTATGAGCAATTCAATTCTGTCTCGTGATCCGTACCATCGGATCAATTATCCAATCCGTTTTAGATATCATAAGTGAACACAAGATACCGCCTTCGCGACAAGTCTTTTATGGGATTCAAAGCAATCAACCGATCTCCGCACACGCATCCGAGTGTAGTGGACCGTTATCTGTGGGTTCCGAACTAATCAAACGGATTTCCACACACGTGCCGTAATGTGAAAATTGTGTGGTGGTGTAGTGATTCTAACAGATACACACACAATTCACAAGCACAAATAGTGAAGAACACCGAACGAAAAATCGAACAAGAAAATACATCAGAACCGTATACCATAGCGATAACAAAAATAATTCACATCAGTGGAGTATAGTCGAGTTTTAAAAGCAAATTCTAAACACGGTCAGTAGCCTTATGGGTAACGCTTAGGTTCAGTTTTTTTCGTGATTCAAACTGTCATAGCGTCAGTTCGAATCACACGATCTTCTTCACTATTATTTCAAACGATAATAATTGGTGACTACGACGTGATCTGTACACACAGCATACACTTCCCATAGTAAAGCAGAACTTCACACACGGTCACGACTTCCGCATAGAGCACAGCCTCCGACGTTTTTTCGTTTCTCTCGTTCGTCCGTCGTCGGCATACGAATCTGATCGTAACGAAGTTACTGCGGCGGGAGTGGTGTAGCGATTCTAACAGATACACACAAAATTCACAAGCAAAAATAGTGAAGAACACCGAACGAAAAATCGAATAAGAAAAATACATCAGAACCGTATACCAAGCGATAACAAAAATAATTCACATCAGTGGAATATAGTCGAGTTTGGAAATCAAATTCTAAACACGGTCAGTAGCCTGATGTGTAACGCTTAGGTAAAATAATCGTTCGTTACGTAATAACTTTATATATATTCTTCAGCTGACATGATCGTGATAAATTGTTTGCTAATTACGAAATCCATAACGGGGGTGGAATTTTGGATGATATAAATTATTATTTTTCTTCTCTCTATCTAATGTTTTTATTGTATTATTTTTTCTTTTTTTTTAAATCAATCGAATTTTGTGGTATTCTGGAATTTCAAAGCGCAGTGCGGACGAAAAAGGTATGAAGGCAGAGTAAAGAAGATACGCGCTGCTCTTAAGTTTTTAAGGACAAGGAAAGAGAAATCGCACGGTTCGACTGATGAACGATTTTCTGATTATGAACACGCCTGAACTCAATTTCCAAGATGAATCTGTGCGCACTCTCTAATTGGCAGGTAGTGAGGGAAAATCTTAGCAACGGTGGCTTACATTACCCGGCTTACTTGCGATAGTACTTAAAGTGAAGGTATGAGTATTATGCATTGCGTTTACATTGTAATGACGAAATTGAATTATATGCAACTGAGCATTCTATAAGCCACTCTATATAGAAGTAAAATAGTCACTCTTCCTCGTTTCACACCTTCCGGCCTAATACCGTGCTAAATACCTTCCTAATCTTCCGGATATGTTATCCATGGATCAATCTTTTTACATCTGTCTTATTTACTTTATCTTCTTTCTCTTTACTTTTTCTATCACACTTTCGCTTCCTCTCTCTTAATGAGTATATTTTTTAATATTTCAATAACTACACATCTCTATCTCATGTATTCCCTTTTAGATATACAACGACCCAATTATTTTATGCGGATAAAGTGGACAATTTTCTGGCATCCTTGGAGCGTTATAAACTGAACCCACCAGTTCCAAGGCAATGGATTTATGATGAAGACTGCGTATACCATCACGACCCAGATTGTCCCAATAAACAATATATTACATTTGAATCGTTTTTGACTTATTTGGATATGTTACGAACAAAAGGGAAAGACCACTGGAAAACTCTTAGGATGGAAATTCAAGGCGGCTCTAAATTCCAGTGTTGTAAATCTGCAGCTAAATGATACTCTACACGTTCAATTCCGATTCATACTGAGCTACTTTTATATGTTTGGCCTGTATTCAGGTTACAATATATTTTTAATTTCTTTTTCTCTAAAAAAACATAAATACAACGAAGAATTCGAAATTTAATTTAAGGGCCAATGTAATTTAATTATGCAATAATTTTATTAATTAATTAGTTTAATAATGTTATAAATCCAATACCCAAACATTCGCTATATAAACGATATATTACATTGTAATGCTTTTTGTCTACATATGATTGAATATAATTTTGCTGGTATAGTACTTATCTGAGATTGTCGAAGATTTGTTGAAGAAGTGTTCTTTTCCACGGCAATAGTTTATGTTAAATCGAGTTGCTTGGTTTGGTCGGTAATGTCCAATAATTTAATTTACATTGTAGGTGAAAAGTCTCTGCATAGCTTGAGTGATGATTCCTACAGATTCATACACACTTGACAATCAGAGAAATTAGGAAAAAACATCAGCACCATTTAGCAGAGCATTAACGTAGTAATCACAACTTTTGTAGTGAGTTGAAACCTGCTCGCACACATGTGGTTGTGGTTTGATGGCTTCATTACGTGCGTTGGAATCACTTTGTTCACTGTTGTAGTGTTCCCGAAACCGTATGTTTTCTCACAAGGTCCTGCTTCATTTCATGTACCCCCAAGTTGGTTTTATGCTCCACTTATTTGGGAAATCCAATTTGATTTCTCCCTACCTTCATAAGCGTCAAAAGTATGCAATTAAAATGTCTGCAATAACAGAGTGCAACAGTGCCAGTTTTTTTTTCTTTATTAATAATTTCATAATGAATCATGAGTTCATTAAAAATGCATTTTGGGCATAATCACGCCAAAATTACGAACAGCGTTGTTGTTTTCAAATCCTAAACAAAAAGGTATTAAGGAAACAATTTTTTTAAATATACTTCTCTCGGGAGAGGCGAACCTATAGCACCGACACGGTGCCCCGAGATGCCGCTAAATAACTGTTGCAGTTCTTTTTGAACAGTTGCAGGCTGTAACGCTTTTGGAACACTTGGGTGGTGAGTGAAGTCCACAGCTTTCCCACTCTGTAACGGAGCGAGTTCTGATGCACGGAAGTTCGCGCCCTCGGGAGATGAACCGCAAATTGGTGCGATCCGTCTGATTGTAACATAGAGCGCATGTAAACCGAATTGCACGGAACAATTACAAGAATCTCCGAAGAACAGTACCCGTGATAATATCTGTAAAACAGACAGAGGTCGGCTATGCGCCTTCGATGTGATAGCGACTGTAGTCCCGATGTCAGCGCCGGGTCCCCGAACATGCGGATCGCCTGCCTCTGTATGCTCTCAAGTAGGTCGAGAGTATGTTTAGGAAAAGAGCTCGAAACATGAAAGCAATATTAGAGCGCGGGTCTAATTTGGGATTTATACAGAAGTTGAGTAGGAGTAAAATATTTTTTGGCTCTAAAGAGATAGTTCAATTTTCCTGAGGCGGATCTGACGATGTTCAACACGTGCCACAGACCGTGACGCCGACCAGTTTCAAGCTTTTCCCAGATTGGAGGACCTGGCCATTCATCACCAGCGAAGGAACCGATGATCCACTTTTCTTTATGAATGTTCTATATTGTGTCTTCGTTGCATTGCAGTCGAAGAGTTTGGCTCTTCGCGATTCAGAGAGTCAATCTTTCTAAACCTCAGCTGGTGCGACGTTGATGCAGTAATCGGTCGATCACTCGAAAAAGAGAAACAAGTGTACTATCGTCCGCAAAACTAAACACTTTGTTATTAGTTGATTCCAACATATCATTCATATGAAGCGAATAGAAGATTGGAGCCAAAATAGAACCTTGCGGCACCCCCGAATTAACAGGATACAGATCCGAACACTCGCCGCCAACAACAAAGCCGGATCGATCGATTTTCGAGGAAACTCTTCGTCCAGTCGCAAAGCTGCTGGGAAAATTCATATGAACGAAGTTTGTTCAGCAATGCCGCGTGCCAGATGCGGTCAAGCGCCTTGGAGATATCCAATGCGACCGCTCTTGATTCACCATGCCCCTGACTCGCAGATGTCCATATATCGGTTATACGTCTCAAAAGGTATATTGACGTTCATTCAGAACTCTGTTGCAGTCCAAATAATTAATAAACTCAGCATTGATGACCTTTTCCATCACGTTAGATAACATAGACAATAATGCTATCGGCCGGTAATTTTGGGGGTGACACTCCCCCCCCCCCCCCCCCCCCCCCCCCCTTGGGGATTTGCTGAACTCGAGCAATTTTCCAGCAGATAGGAAATGTCCTCGGTGCATAAGATAAGCGAAAGAGCCCTACAGGAACCGGCGATAGTTTTAGAGCACAGTTCTTAAGAACTATTGCTGGTATTCCGTCCAGACCGGTTGCCTTCCTACAATCCAGTCCACGCAGAATGTGTTGAATAGTACGCGGGCGGAACCTCACAACTCACATGGAAAACCGTACCGCCGCGATCATAGGTGATTCCAAAGGACCGGTATCGAGGTTTTGAATTCGTGGAAAATAAATTCGCGAACACATTAGCTTTATCTTTTGAATTTGTGACTAACGTCCCGCTGGCTGTTACTAACGGGGGAAAAGAGGAGGACGCGAAGTTACTGCTGACAGCCCTTACCATTAACCAGACGGGATAGGAACCAGTTGGGGACTCAAGGAGTATATTGTTCTCTCTGTCGTTGCAAGTCTTCTTCGGGGTATCAATCGCGTGGTTGCACTCGTTTCCAGTTCTAACAAAATTCATTCTGTTCACCTCGGTGGGATTGGAGCGCAATTGTTTAAAAGCTTTTTTTTACCGATGTAATCTGCTTGCATTTTTTTGTCAAACCAAGGCTTATCAGATGTATTTCGTTTGATGGAATGCGGAATGTAGATCTCTATCCCGAGAAAAATAATCTCTATAACCGACTCCGCACATGCGTTAACATCGGAGTTTTCAAACCACACCTCCAACCATGGAAAGGATGCGACGAAATCTAGCAAATCGCTCCAGTTGGTAGCCCCATACGTCCATACATGGCAAAGCTTCATAGGTCGGTTATTCACTTGAAACGCAAGTGGTTGCGCAACAGATATCAAGTAGTGATTTGAGTTCCCTAGTGGCGCAGCAATCTCCACGGTATAAATGCTCGTCTCGGATGTCAAAAACAGATCTAAGGTGTTCGCATAATCCCCTTGAGTATCTGGCACTCGCGTAGGTTCCTCCATGAGTTAAGTCAAATTGCGGCTAACAGCGAACATCTCCGTCAGCCTCCCAGCCTCGTCGATTCTGTTAGAATGTACCAACCAGACGGAATTGTGCATATTAAAAGGCCGACAACAATCAGAAGCTGGGCGGTTGATCTGTATACAGTCGACGGTACGTGAAAGATGTTCGAAAAATGTCCTTGGTCGATCGTCATTCGGGGAGCGGTAAAGACAACAAAGAAATTTAACCGTATTCCTCAGCACGACCCTCAACCATATGATGTCCATGTTATTGGGTTCCAACGCCTCCATCCTCTGGCACGCCAGAGAGGACCGCTTGAAGACCCAGACTCCACCCTTAAAACGGAATCTCGAATGCAAGTCGTATCCTGAGTAACACAGAGATGTCGAATCAGCTGAAGAATCTGTCTGGGTCTCGGTTAGGGCAAGAATATAAGGTTTCGCTGTTTATTAGTGGACGGGAGGGGTTTACATCCGTATTGGTAAAACCGATGCCCCCGATGTTATAAAATGCCGTTATCGAGAACGAGCCCGATTATGTGATGACGAATTTCTTAAAATTCGGTAATTTATCAAAATATTTGCATATGCCCCGGAGATCCGAATGGCGAACTAGTCTACCTCCGAAATTTTTTATCTCAGAAGGTACCATCATGACGTCTCCGTGTCAGTCCAGACCATCAGCCATACATCCGAAGCAAAGTTGAAACTTTCCCCCGCCGATATCGCGAAATATACAGCGTGACGAGGTGGTATTGTGGGGCTTTTCAGGGCCCGAAGAGCCATGCATCGCTCGATCCCCACCATTCCCAGCGATGCGACTTACCTTGAAGTCGAATCTTCAGCAAGGTTACGCAACCTTGCTACGGCATTAACCGCCAACCAAGTCGCTGGAATTAATTCGGTTATCCCCAAGGATAACCGACATAAATATATATTAGGCAGCTTACCTGTTTTTGGGTGCTTTTCCAAACCTCTTCCCCACGGTCATTCCTAAAAGCATAATTCACGGCAAGATTATCATCTTGCCATGACATCAATTCATCAACCGAGCTTCCGCGACCGTACAATGGATGGCACATATCCACCAACACACGCTGATCTTTGCGTGTGTTATTTTCGTACCCATTCATTGACCTAGTATTATTTCGGGTTGCTTGCACAGCTGCAAGCCAGATTTCCAACGGCATGTCTACGATCTATCTTTCCTTAAGTAAAGAAGATCAAATCAAACATTGGCCTTTCAGGCGCGCATATTTTGCTTGGATCTAAGCATGACCGATTTTATGATCCGTTGCCGTTTCTTGGAACTATCACCAGCATCGGTTATGGCCACCAATTTTAGTTTAGACAAAGTAAACATTCAAGCGGATACTTTCGCCTGACAGTGCCTTTCAACGGGATTAACACATCCCTAACATAACATGCATCGAGTCATACGACCGAAATTTGTTTATGATGATCCAACAACGGTCATGCCCAACGTCCGATACATTTTTCCAAGATAGATTTCTGCCTTCGGCAAGGGTTTTATTGACTCACGTCAATCAAGAATCTATCCCTTGCGTATGGCGGCAGTTTATCTTGCCCAAACATGTAGCAGCCGATTCGATCTGCTACATGAGTTTTTCTCTTTTTCTTTTGTTTGGACCTTCGCCATTGGCGGCGGATCCTTTAGTTTTTTTTTGTTGTTGTTTTCGTCGGATGTCTGAAAAGAGTCATCCAACTGGAGTCAGATGATAGCTACCGAGAAAAGCGTTCGGGGAGTCGAGTTTTAGTCGCCACAATTTACGGACGCGTTATCGAATATAACTTGATATCAATCCAAATGTATGTTACCTTGTGCTAGTGAATTTCAACAAACCTTGTCGCGATAGTAGGTTATTAGGTCGCCACATTTTATATCGCCGATGGAAGTGCTTGCCTAAAAATATACGTGTTAAGAACTAAATTAAGCTTCCCCTTATTAACATTAATAATCAACATTAAATGACACTGTGTTTCGAAATAACGAATTATAGCGAAGTGCTTGCCTAAAAATATACGTGTTAAGAAATAAACTAAGCTTCCCCTTATTAACTTTAATATATTCAGTTAATCAACATTAAATGACACTGTGTTTAGAAATAACGAATTATAGCTTGCCACATGTGAATTCAAATAAAGAGGACATCTTACTAACTGAACAGGCTGGTGTTTTATTTCCATTACTTTTCAAATCGAACAAACTGTGGTGCTTTACTCAACCCTCCCCCGTGCTGGCGTATTGAGTGAAACCTACCCACATTGGTAACCCCGGGAAAGGACACGTAACCTCTCCGATCGCCGAACGCCTTTAATTAAAGAGACCACCCACACCGGTGACCTTAAGTGAAAATCACGTCACCGTTTGAACCTTTTAAATCGATAGACAGTGGGTCTAAATAGTGCCAAATTAAAAACAATTCAGTGCCAGTTACCATTGGAAAAACTCTTAAAAACCAACATCCAGTACAGTGCGAGGGCTAATCACCAGTGACGTCCCCCAGATTAACAGCTTTGCGTCGCCGCAGGAGATCAGGATTCCCCAACAGCACAGGAAACACGGACAACAGCCAACATACCGGACAAAGCGCAAGTTTTTATCAAAAGAAAATTGTATCCCTTTTATTTAAATATTATGTAAACTGTACTTCAAGTAGTTTTTTCTTTTTACACCCTTCCGGTGAAATCAAATGTATCGCACTTTCGCAGCTTAATTAATAAAGAGAAAACCCATCACTAAATTAAGAGCTACGTGATATTAACAACATCGTTAAAGAATTTATATTTGAAACGAATTCTCGTGTTAGGCTTACAAGTGTTCATTGGACTTATGTAAACAATTATTTAAAATTAGCTTATTTAAGGGACGTTACATTTGTTCTCGATACTGTCCTATGTTTTGTTGCATTTTGATCAAATTACCTTAAACTAAATTATATATTCATTAGATTTATTTCAATATTAGAAACGATTATTTTCCTTTTTTTTCTCACATAATTTGTTTTACGTTCGTTTTTGAGATTCCAGGAACGGAAATATATGTAATAGATTATGCAATAACAATGAATAAAATTCGGCATATGGTACAAATCTTAATCATGGTAGAATATAATATATAGATATATAAGTGAAAAACTATTTCAACAAAAACAAATCTGCCAGTCATAACATAGTGAAAACCATTGTTTTAGGACATTCGTGGTTCTCTCAACTCCCTGCGACTTCTTTTGACTCACCGGCCTCCCTTCACCTTTCTTCGCGCCCTCTTACGCCTTTGACTCCCGTTTCGCGTCACTACCCATAATGGTCAACACAAGAAACACCACTGCCAGAAAGGCTCAGGAACAACCCGAGCCCCTTGAATTTCACGACACCTCCAGCGTTGATTTCCCTGCTGAGCAAGTCAATGCTGACCAAGACTTGCCGGCTCAATCTACTCCTCTGGCACCACCCGTTGCCCCCAGTGTCGTTAACCGACCCCAATCTTCTAACGCTCTCCCAACCTCTTCTAACACCCCTAGTGCCGGCCAATTGGTGGATTCTGGCATTATAACGCCCACATCTCGTGCCGGCACTTCACAACAAGCTCATAGGCAATCAGAGCCCCAAGAGTTCCACGATGCTTCCAGCCTCGGGAATGGGACTCGTCATTCAAATATAGGGCTTCCCCCCTTCGATGAGGAGGACCCAGACCTTTGGTTTGCAGTAGCAGACCGCATCTTCCAGGCCTCTGACTTGCACGACGAACAACTTCGTGCAGTCGAGCTGTTGAAAGTGCTTGACCGCACTCAGCACCGCATGTTGCCCACATCATTAGGTCGGCCGACCGCAACGCTTATAGCAACATGCGTCAAGCTCTGCTCGACGCTTTGGATGAGCCCGGAAGCGTGCGGCAATAACGCTTAGCTGCTGTAACCAACCTTTCTGGGATGAGACCATCTCTTTTCCTGACCCATTTACGCTCTATAGCGGGGACCAGGATCGGGGACGACCTAATAAGGCCTCACTTTTTGAGGTGTCTTCCCCAACATGCCCGTTCGGCACTTATAGCCCAACCCAACATGAGTTTGGGCTATTTATCCAAAATTGCGGACGCAATTATGGAAAGCTCAGATCAGTATTCTGAGCCTCCTGCGTACCAGGTAGCGGCGGTTTCTCAACACGCCGCCCAGTCTACACGGCACCCTCGTCTACCTTTTACAGCCCCTCAATTGGCTCCAGTTCACCTTCCTCCTCAAACCCAATTACCACATAGAAGGCCCGCCTCAACCAATTTCCCACAGGGGAATCCAGAGGCAGGCCCCAACGTATTTAATCAAAGAAGTTCGCCACCACAATTAACTCCTGCTGACCTGCGGGCGCTTCAAACCTCACTCCTCCGCGAGATAGGTCAGTTTCGCGCGGAGGTGAGAAACAATCCTCGAAGCGCCCAGAATCGAGCCATGCCGAGCCGCCCTCTTAATCGGCAAAATGCCTTCCAAAATGCCCCTCAGAGGGCCTATATCTCTCAAAATGCCCCACAGAGGACCAATTCCTCTCAAAATGGCCCTCACCGGGCCAATACTCACCGAGCTCCGGCTCGACCTCCCCGTAACGGCAATACCAATAGGCAGAATATATCTGATAATGCCGTTACTCTGCCTTGGTGCGCTAATCACCAACGATATGGTGATCGCGCATTTAATTGCAAGGCGCCTTGTGGTTGGACACAACCTTCCACCAACCAAAGGCGCTCTTTAAAATAATTTTGCCGACCGACCCCCTCGCGCAATCGGCCGGCACCCATACGATAAGTCGCCTAACCATCCGGGATTCTAAACTGAATATCGCTTTTACTGTCGATACCGGCGCCGATATATCAGTCCTCCCGCGATCGTTTGCTCCGCGTAACCGCGTGCCAGCCGCACTTAAATTGTCAGCTACGAATAATACGCCGATACTTACGTACGGACGTAAAAAGCTGACACTGCAATTGGGTCTTTGTCGTCCGATCACTTGGCGTTTCGTCATTGCGGACGTAAATGAACCCCTGATAGGTTCCGACCTATTAGGCGCACATAATCTGTTGGTCGATTCGACCCATAACAGACTAGTGGCTCCAACCGCACCCCCCTTGCCCATGACGGCATCTCCAGCGGCAACTTCAGGGGCCACAGCGTGCATAGACCCGTTTCAAGTCATGGTACAGGAATTTGTCAATACAACAATTCCTCTACCTAACCAACGCCGACACAAAGCCACAGTGTTTCATCATATAGAAACACGTGGTCCCCCGGTGAGCCAGCGTCCACGTCGACTGGCTCCTGAAAAATTACGTGCGGCGCGCGCGGAGTTCGAGCACATGGTCGGACTAGGTATCTGCCAACCGTCGGACAGTCCCTGGGCAAGCCCACTCCACTTAGTGAAGAAACGTTCTGGTGAGTGGCGCCCATGTGGCGATTACAGGCTGTTGAACGCAGCAACTGTCCCGGACAGATACCCTATTGCACACCTCTACGATTTTTCGTACAAGTTACGAGGGTGCAATGTCTTCACTACCCTGGATCTCACCAGGGCATACCATCAAATACCGGTGGCACCAGCAGACATCCCCAAGACCGCAGTCATTACACCTTTCGGACTCTTCGAGTTCAAAGTGATGACTTTCGGCCTCAGGAATGCCGCACAGACATTCCAGCGTTATATCGACACGGCTTTACTTGGTCTTAATTGCTGCCATGCATATCTTGATGACATTCTCATCGCCTCCAAAGACCACGCCGAACATAAACGCCACTTACGTCAGGTCCTAGAGCGCCTCCGTGAATTCGGTCTTGTCATCAACCCAGATAAGTGTCAATATGCCAAGGAGCAAATCACCTATCTGGGTTATGTCGTTGACAACCAGGGCATTCGTCCACTACCAGACCGTGTGGAGGCCCTCATGAAGTATCCCCGGCCTACTAACGTGAGTGAGCTTCGTCGATTTCTGGGCATGCTTAACTTCTATCGTCCAACACTGAAGAACGCTGCCCAAGTTCAAGCTCCCTTAAATGAATTTTTGAAAGGAGCTAAGCGCAATGATAAGCGCCCCATTAATTGGACAGAAGTCTCTGATAGAGCATTCCAACTGTCCAAAGAACAATTGGCAAATGCCACCTTACTCCGATACCCCCTCGAGGGAGCGGCACTTTCCATCCAATGCGATGCATCGGATACCGCAATCGGAGCCGTCCTTGAACAAGACATTGAAGGCCGACCGGAACCACTTGGTTTCTTCTCAAGGAAGCTGAGTCCCACTGAGCGACGTTACAGCGCCTACGACCGTGAATTACTCGCGATCTACAGCGCTGTTAAATACTTCCGTCATATGATAGAAGGCCGCTCACTCTCCATGTTAACAGATCACAAGCCATTGGTCTATGCGTTCCGGAAGAAGTCGGGAAATGCCTCCCCCCGACAAGAGCGCCAATTAGACCTCATTGGGCAATATTCTACGGAGATTAGGCATATCTCCGGTAAACAGAATGTCACGGCGGACGCCCTTTCTCGAATCGATACGATTCACTTGCGTTCCGCCTTGAATAACGCTGATCTTGCCCTAGCTCAAGAGAAGGACGAAGAGCTCGAGTCCCTCCTAACTGCCGATACGGCACTAGAGCTTAAGAAAATTTCCCTTCGCGACCCTTTGGGCGAAATCTGGTGTGATGTCTCCACTGGAACCGCTAGACCTTACATTCCCGAGAAACTTCGTAAGGGCGTGTTCCAGGTTTACCACAACCCAGCCCACCCCAGCGGCCGAGCAACTGCCGCTGCTGTCCGTCGCAAATTCATTTGGCCCCGGATGAACAAGATCTCACCGGTTGGGCCGTGCTTGTCTCCAGTGCCAACGCTGCAAAGTAGCGCGACATAATGTACTGGAGCCAGCGCAGTTCAACCTTCCCACGGCACGCTTCGCCCATGTCCACATAGACATAGTGGGACCGCTTACCCCATCAAGAGGATTTTCTTATATCCTCACTATGATGGATCGCTGCACGCGATGGCCAGAGGCGACACCTCTCCGGGCAGCTACTGCCGAATCAGTCGCCAAGGCCTTTTACTCAACTTGGGTCACACGCTTCGGTGTACCAACCACCTTAACTTCGGACCGAGGTCCACAATTTGAGGCGACAATTTTTAGGCAGCTAACAAATCTTCTCGGCTGCCAAAGAAGTCGTACCACCGCCTACCACCCGCAATCAAATGGGATGATAGAGCGCTGGCATAGATCTCTAAAAGCCTCACTCATGTGTCATAATGACACACAATGGTTTGACGGGCTTCCAACCGTCCTCCTCGGCCTGAGGACAAGTATTAAGGAGGACCTGGGTGCATCGGCAGCAGAGCTTACCTACGGTACCAACCTCCTTCTTCCAGGAGAACTTTTCCTGAATGGCGAAACACCGCGTGACCAACTTCGTGAATTGGGACATCTCTGTGACCTGCTACATAAGGTTAGGGCAACCCCTGTAACCAGGCACGGCTCCAAAAAACTTTTCGTCCACCCCGAACTGCACAGCTGCACGCACGTCTTTGTCAGGGTGGATAAGGTCAAGAAACCCCTCGACCCACCTTATGATGGCCCATTCAAAGTCTTCCGCTGCATCAGTGACCGCGTCTTCGAGATCGACATTAGAGGCAAGCGATCCACGGTCAGCGTCGAACGGCTTAAGCCCTGTTTTCTGGAAGCTTCCGCTCCAGAACCACCCCCATCTACTGACACCACTCCTACTCTACTACCACAACTTCCCCGTACTCGCGTTCAAGCGCGCGCCCATACCCAACTAACCTCCTCCTAATCTGCCTTACCTGTTTCGTGACTACGTCACTGGGGAGGGAGTGATGTGTGACTTTTCAGGGCCCGAAGAGCCATGCATCGCTCGATCCCCACCATTCCCAGCGATGCGACTTACCTTGAAGTCGAATCTTCAGCAAGGTTACGCAACCTTGCTACGGCATTAACCGCCAACCAAGTCGCTGGAATTAATTCGGTTATCCCCAAGGATAACCGACATAAATATATATTAGGCACCTTACCTGTTTTTGGGTGCTTTTCCAAACCTCTTCCCCACGGTCGTTTCTAAAAGCATAATTCACGGCAAGATTATCATCTTGCCATGACATCAATTCATCAACCGAGCTTCCGCGACCGAACAATGGATGGCAAATATCCACCAACACACGCTGATCTTTCCGTGTGTTATTTTCGTACCCATTCATTGACCTAGCATTATTTCGGGTTGCTTGCACAGCTGCAAGCCAGATTTCCAACGGCATGTCTACGATCTATCTTTCCTTAAGTAAAGAAGATCAAATCAAACATTGGCCTTTCAGGCGCGCATATTTTGCTTGGATCTAAGCATGACCGATTTTATGATCCGTTGCCGTTTCTTGGAACTATCACCAGCATCGGTCATGGCCACCAATTTTAGTTTACACAAAGTAAACATTCAAGCGGACACTTTCGCCTGACAGTGCCTTTCAACGGGATTAACACATCCCTAACATAACATGCATCGAGTCATACTACCGAAATTTGTTTATGCTAGATGGTCCAACAACGGCCATGCCCAATGTCCGATACATTTTTCCAAGATAGATTTCTGCCTTCGGCATGGGGTTTTATTGACTCACTTCAATCAAGAATCTATCCCTTGCGTATGGCGGCAGTTTATCTTGCCCAAACATGTAGCAGCCAATTCGATCTGCTACATGAGTTTTTCTCTTTTTCTTTTGTTTGGACCTTCGCCATTGGCGGCGGATCCTTTAGTTTCTTTTTGTTGTTGTTTTCGTCGGATGTCTGAAAAGAGTCATCCAACTGGAGTCAGATGATAGCTACCGAGAAGAGCGTTCGGGGAGTCGAGTTTTAGTCGCCACAATTTACGGACGCGTTATCGAATATAACTTGATATCAATCCAAATGTATGTTACCTTGTGCTAGTGAATTTCAACAAACCTTGTCGCGATAGTAGGTTATTAGGTCGCGACATTTTATATCTCCGATGGAAGTGCTTGCCTAAAAATATACGTGTTAAGAACTAAATTAAGCTTCCCCTTATTAACATTAATAATCAACATTAAATGACACTGTGTTTCGAAATAACGAATTATAGCGAAGTGCTTGCCTAAAAATATACGTGTTAAGAAATAAACTAAGCTTCCCCTTATTAACTTTAATATATTCAGTTAATCAACATTAAATGACACTGTGTTTAGAAATAACGAATTATAGCTTGCCACATGTGAATTCAAATAAAGAGGACATCTTACTAACTGAACAGGCTGGTGTTTTATTTCCATTACTTTTCAAATCGAACAAACTGTGGTGCTTTACTCAACCCTCGCCCGTGCTGGCGTATTGAGTGAAACCTACCCACAGTATCTCACCTTGACACCGACTTACCACCTAAACCAATCTTTTCTTAAACCGGTCCATCAGCCAAGCTCCGAAATATGGCCAGGGATTTCTTCCCACCATTTTACGGAGCCTATAGCTTGATGGAGTGGCATTTCACCGGGCGACAGGGCGTTGCGACGCCGCCTACCAATCGGCCTTTATTTGTCTCTTATGACAAGTTGGCCTAGCTGTGAGTATATTCTAACGCCCTACTCACAAGACGTAGGGATATGCGAAGGAACATCATTACTATTGACCGGATAGGTTAGAAGGTTTTCTCAGTACAGTAACAGTAATTTTATTGAGTCTTTTTGTTGTACAAATTGTTATAATACTTATATATACAGAAAAATTATATTTTAGCTTAGTATGGCTCTAATGTACGGCCCTGATGCACAAGTTTGCTTACTTTATTGTATTTGCCAACATGGTTTTTTTCCAATTTATTTATTTATGAATTGTTTTTTATTTTGTTTTGTAGGGTAGTTCGTTTTTTGTTTACTTGTTAGACGTTTATAATAATAATAAATATTTAAGTTAACATTGCAACTGATATTGATTATTTACAACTATTTACAATCTTAACCCTAGTTAGTTCTTAATTCTATTGTATTGTGACGCATATGACAATCAGTACTAGAATATTCGAGTAAGTCCGAAACAAAGTACTAGAATATTTTATAAAGTACTATAGAACATTCAAGGCTATGAAACGGACGGAAACGAAACACCGAATCAGAATGTGAGGAAACGGTATAAATACGTCGCACACAGATCATGGAGATGAGTAAGAAATAGAAAGTGAAGCAAGCGATAAGTGCGGTAGTAAGAAGTAATAAGTAAAAAGTGAGAAGTAAGCAGTCAAAGACGCGATAAGTACGGAAGCGATAAGTTAAGAAATCGTTAAGTGAACGTTAAAAGTAATGGTTGTTATTAACGGACTAATAAAGTGTTACAGTAATTCAAAATCGATTTAACGGCTCTTATTTATTAAAAATAATTAATCCAGCGAACCCTAAGCTCGCCACAGTATTATAGTTTGAAAGTACAGATACTTGATTTGTGCATACGTCCGTACTTTTTAGATAGTTTCGTTGGCGGATGTCCGTGTTTATTTTATTTTTAAGAACTTTTTTTTTGTTTTTTTATTTTTTTTTTTTAATAAACAACTAAGGGCACATATTAATCCTGCGTTTTTCGCAATATCGAAGTAAGAGCTCGTCAGGTTCTGGAGTAGAAAATTTCTCATTGAGCCTCCTGTTGATTGGGCCTATTGAAATTGGGTAACGGGATGTTTCCCAGCCGTTACTGACATGCCTGTCAAGTAAATTTCTGATCACACCGTTTTCACTATTGGACAACTTTGCGACTCCGCTTACCATCGCTGTAGCGAGATAGCCCATTAGAGCGGAAAAACCAAAATATACGCGTCGGCACGTGGATTGTTCGAAGGTTATATAAATCAGGCGCGAGACAGACGATCGTAGAAAACACGCAACAATATAAAATGGGCATCGTCGCCCTTCAAGAAATCCGACTCCCACATCAAGTAATCCAAGCCAACGGGCTCACACTGGTGTGTGGAGGTACCGATACGCATAACCTCGGAACTGGCTTCATCATAAGCAATGAGATTACGCACTATGTAAAAGATGTGAGATTTATTAATGACCGAATTTCGGTGCTAAAAATACAGGGCCCATGATACAATAATGTACTTATAAACGGACAGGCACCAACAGAATCAATCGACGACGAAACGAAGGACACATTCTACGAGACCCTAGAGGAAGTATTTGATGGGATCTCATCATTCGCTGTTAAAATCCTCCTTGTTATGTGGTAACTCCCCCACCACCTATATCCCAGCGAAAAAACGTTACACATAAACAAAAATACAAAGCATATACGACATCTGGAAATTTAAATATTAAACACATACATTCTAAACAATTTGCTTTTTAATTAAAACATTTATTTCCATTTTTAAACTATATATTTACCATACTAACCATCAATTAAACACACTGTTGCAGATTCGCAACTTAATACTGAATCTAGTACGTTCACCGTCTAGTACACTCCCCAACCAGCATACTCACCACGCCTGTCAGCCGCCAGCTGACATTGCGTCATCGCCTAGGGACACCATCGAACTGTGACCCAAATTCAAATGTGACCAACGGTTTTTGGCCAATCTCTGCCAACTCTTCACACCGCGTGCACCAAGCTCACCAAAATAATATCGATTTACCTGCCTTACTTAGTTAAACCAATAAAGAGTAGACATTCTTGAGCAATAGCTAGTTTGCTTACGTGTTTGCGATTTCATCATCGAAATTCAAGGACTTTGCCGAGGGGAGTTCTATCGCATCATCTTGGACGTTACCTCCCTGGTCGTCTCATTTCCCTTGCATTTCTCGTCCTTCAAGCCGGATCCAGCAACGTGTGGATTTACATCATCGCCGCCCAGTTCGCGGCACAACACACCTGTGAAGAGCAGAGTGGACAGAGTGGACCAGGGCACGAGTATTGTCGTAGTGGCCTGTGGGGGTTCTCTAAATACATGGAGAACCAACCCACTATTTCCGCCTAATTTCGACCGCCAACAATGTTGTATTCCAGAATACTCCCCTTTATTAAATTTAACACTGAATCTCCTTACACATCCTTAAAAACTTCCCTTAACATATATTACATTCTCACTTAATACATACCATTCATAAACATTCACAATATTGCCAGTTACAGCATTTAATAACATGCCCCTTTTCATAACTTGCCCCTTTTTATTTCAAAACAGAGCACTTTGATTTTCGTTCAAATTTTATTCAATTTAAAAGTCACAGAAACTAAAGGAATACTTTGAGAAAATTTGTTTTGTTCATATTATAATTTACAGTAAATTAGAACACAATGTTCTATAAGTAGAGAAAAAATTCAATTGTAAAAGCAGTTCAGTTAGTTTTGAGTTTGAATTCGGAAGCAGTTAGTTCAGTAGATTTTGAGTTTTAGTTTGAGTTTTTTTTTTTGGGAGTTGAAGTTTGAGTTTAGTTTGAATTGTGATATTAAAGTAACAACCTACAGATTGTGGCGACTAACTTTTATTTCAAAAATAAACATAACTAAAAAATCTATAAACGATAATATAAACAAATGTTTAAATTGGCTGGTAATATGAGCTCAGTGGAAAATACTTATTAAGAACAACCACTTAATCGGAAACAACGCTTTCAAATATCAAAGACCGATCTTTGATTAAATACTGGAAAGAAAGTTTGATTTGGAAAAGGCCTTCTGGATATGTGTTATCTGGTTCCAAAGCCATCACAACAAATCTAGAATCAAGATATCTAATAAGATTGTTGCGCGTACAGAAGTTCCTTAAAAGAAGTAAAAGAAATAAATAAAAGGTCCCCGCTCTTCCCTCAACCGAGGAAGCACGGCGGCGGACTTGCAACAACAGCGTTTCAAACAAACGCCCATTTCTCCTACTTATATATTCACCTGGAAAGCATGTCGCAATAACGGACGCATAGCTGAATTCATTATTCTACGCAAGTATTGCATAATTGAATTCAGCTACCTTTCTGCCATGCGGCAACTCCAGTCCTCTAACCATGAGATTTCCACCGGAAATTCCAATCCATGTGGTTAGCAAGAACAAGTCGAGGCAAACGACGCTGTTGCATAATCACGCAACGGGTGGGGTAATTCCAAATTATTCGAGTTTGGTTCTCACGATAATATTACCTTATCCAATGTAGCGTCATTTCGGCTTTTCCCAGAACATCTATTCGCTTAAGATCAACGATCTCTTTTCACAGGTGAATAGCGCCAGCTACATTTTCCTCTCCTTCATAATTCTGTCTCCCTACAGTTCAATGCAGTCTGAGATCACCACAGCCATCGCACTAGGGCAGTAGGTCAACCACAGAGACTGCGTTTAATACAAGCGCACGAGCTAAGCCAACCCCGAAGTTATTGCGCTCTCTCTTTTGTTCTTTTCATCCTTCGCATGTCCAGCGACAGTCGAATGATGTGCAAGTATTATTCACCTCACTGAGACGTGCAACTGAAAAGATTCATGAGAGAGTGCGATGATGATTGGCTAATAGCCGTGCGAATTCAAAATTAAAATGTCTCCCTAATTGGGATCAGTCACCATTGAATCATCATCGCGTTCAGTCACGCCTCCGCCCGGCCTAACCTTAATTTCTTCAATTTTTAATCAAGTCATTTTCCATCCACCGCTGCGTGCATACATGCTGCGTCGAATTTCAAGTCGAGTCAAGTAAGGTTTTTTAATTATTGCGGTCATACGGTAGAAGAAAGCGAAGTGTTACATCCTGTACAAGATTTATATAAAAACTATTTAATAAGATTAATATTAAGTTCTAAGTGAAATTAAAGTAAGGGATCATATCAACTAATAAAATTAAACGAAGACAACAAAACCACTACATTAACGAAATGTCGAAGGAAATTACCAAAAGACTGTGTTAGGTAATAAACACCAATAACTTATCAAACAGTCAGATTGTTGTTTCAACAGACGTTATTTTATTTACAATTTTACAAAAGTACTTCTCCCTTCAGAAATCACAGTCTTACCATAATTGAATTTCTGTCATTTCGTGTACGTCAAAAGGCGCCAATTTCCTTACACTTATAACAGAGTTTTGACAGTTCTAAAATTTTAGGTTAATAGAAAATAATTAATCACAACAGACTGCATTCCGGAAACGCTGGTTGGCACGCGTCAGTAAACTGCTGAAATCCAAACTGCTATCACGTAACATAAACCGCCGTGTCTTTAGAACCGTAATCATGCCGAGTGCTCTATGCGGCTGCGAAACATGTTCTCTCACAAAACGGGAAGAAAACAAATTCCGCGTATTCGAGAATAAAGTTCTAAGGGGTATCTTTGGCGGAAAATATGACGAGGAGGCAGGACAATATAGGAAGCTCCACAACCACGAATTGGAAGAGCTATACCGCAAGATTAAGATGGGCCGGACACGTGGCGCGAATGAGCAACGATAAGACCGTGCACAGAATTCTTGACGGTAAGCCAACGGGTAAGAGACCGGTACGACGGCCGCGACGGAGATGGGAGGACAATGTTAGGTTTGACCCCGAGGAGATCGGATCGGATGGTCGAACGTGGAAGAAGATCGCACGGGACAGGGAACAATGGCGGACTCGAGTCGGTGAGGTCATGAACTTCTTGGTTCCTACAGGCCAATAAATAGATAGAAAATAGAATTTGAATTGTTAATAAATGTGGAGATAAAACACACAAACAATGTAAGTTTTAACCTTGAGGTGATCGGATCAGATGGTCAAGCGTGGAAGCAGAGTGCACAGGACAGGGAGCGTTGGTGCAGCCGAGTCAGGTCAGGTCATGAACTTCCGGGTTCCTATAGGCCAATAAATAGTAATAATAGTAATATAGTAGTAGTAATAGATGGATCTATACAGCTATTAGTGAAAATGCCAACAAACATTAAATGAATTAATTACTTAATAATTCATATCCAGCGGCCATTTTGGATATATCCCATGACTTAAGAAGGCCACGGTGGATTACGCCACATGAATAACCATAAAAGAATTTAATGAATACTAAATGTTATAATGTTAATTTAATATAATATCGTAGCTATGCAGCAGTATGGCGCTTGAGTTATAATGAGTATTTAAGTATATCTCCTTATAATAATAAATTAACTTTAGTTAAGATTGATTAGTATACATTGCATTACATTTCTTGTCCTTTTGAATCTACTTCACTTTTCCTGTCGTTTGCTAGGTTTATGCAGTCGGTCGTAAGGGGCTGTCATTTTGAACTTATTACAGTATGAAATAATTACAACAAAATTCAGCTGATAAATTGAACAGTTTAGTGAAGTCTCGTATTTAATCGAAATTATCGGGTCGGTAACGCAGTGCATATGTCTTGTTTTAGTTACTTATTTCCACCTCTTTTCAGCAGATGTAATCTTCTACGAAGCTCTTGCCGTATGCACAAATTTACCAACTTCGCAGCATATATCTGTGTTTCACGAAAAACAATCTATTGCGCTTTTTCCAACAATTTTCAACGGCCAATCGCATTGGTACAAATCCAAATTGTCCCTGCCAAAACAACGTCATTTCTATCTCACTCGTATTGTCATAATCAAAACAAGAACGCAGAGCTACTTAACCTACTCTCCCCTCTTAAAAATTAAAAGCGAAAGATAATATAATATAATACAAATGCCATAGAAATTCATTACTAAATACTACAATCAGCTGCAAACAAATGTTTAGTTAGAATAACTGAATAAAACAATTAAAAAAACGAACAAAAGTAGTCAGTTCGGTATCAAATTTTATTCTCGCCCAAGGTGTCAAATGATCGTCATTTATTTGTGTTTTGCTTAAGTAGAAAAAGGCAAAAAAAAATTTAATTCAACAAGATAAAGCGAGGCTCCACACAACACCAAAATTCATAAAGAAATCTTGAAGCCGAAGTGAAAATTATTTGCCCGGATTTACATCAACAGAGAAATAAAAGTATCTGAAGACTTTCAATCGAATATTTTATGCAAATTCTAACCCATATACCTGTGAGGACGGGCCCTTCTAGTTTTTTTAGTTAGTGATAAAACAAACCTGATTCGTGCAACATGGAAAACAACGCGACGACGTTGAATACTTCATGGTCAGACATTCGCCTAATTGTAAAATCCGCGAACCAACAATGTGAAGATCTGATAGTCGACACCGAGCCACACTGGACCATCGGGCGGCTAAAAGTCCACCTCACCAAGGTGTACCCTTTAAATCCGGTAGGTATACAATATCAATGCTTGCATCATCCATTTACCATAGTGCCGGAGGCAGTGCTTATCTTATCAGGCTATTGAATGCTTCTAGAATACAAATTCCACATAATCGAATTTTGACATAGACTCTTGTTCTTGTTATTTTCAAGACAGTAATCAATTTTATCATCAAGGTTTTGCTGTGCGCCCATTTTTCATTTCCTCTATTGTTCAGGAAGCTGTATGTGACAAGGAACGACGGTAGATCTGTCCGTTTGTTAATTGTATTTAATTGCTGGTAATAGAACATTTAATTAGCAACTATATCACGGTGTACTCAATATCGTGCCAGATAAATTTCCTGGCAAATTATCGTTTATTCTAGAGCGCGATCTGAGCAACAATTGCATCATCCTCTAAAAACAATCTGCTGTGTTATTAAGATTATTTTCATAGAGACAATAGTGGTTAACTAGATGAACAATATTTGTTTTTCAGGTGTACATGCAGAAACATATTGCTGTGGAATATTCATAACAAAATACTTATCTCAAATAATATCAAACACATCGACGCAGTAGACAGCACTTGCTTCAATACAAGTTTACACATATTTGTCTATAGGACAATCAAGGTTAGATATTACCTCCCTTTGAATTAGACTGCTGGCATTAGTTCTAAGAAGTTTTGACGAGGTATTGAGTTTCGTGAAGGAGCCACAGAGTCGCTATGAGTATCATTTTTGTGTTTTCAGAGCCAGTCGAAGGTTGCTAATAACTACGTGCCGCCAAATCTCATTAGCCATTTCTGATAAAACGTGTTACCCAATATTTTTCTGACTTTAGTTATAAGAGTAGTGCTTGCAGAAAAGTTTTCCGTCTGTTCTTCCTACAAACGAATCACGAAGTAGTCAAAAAGATCATAATATATGTAAGAATCCAAACTCCGGTCACTTTAGTGTTTAATAGTTTTAATCACAAAAGTGAGTATGACAATAATTCATTTCAAAGGAAGTTAGTATAACATAGTAATTCAGTGTTTAAATGAAATGAGTACAACCGTCGCTTAGCTCGCAGTGAGAGGGGTTAGATATACCCTGCTAATGACTATTATTATTACGCAGCATTCCTGCGTAGTACGAGAGGAACCGCAGGTACGGATCAATGGCGCAATACTTGTTCGAGCGAACAGTGGTTTCTTTTTTGGTTTGGGTAGGAAGGTGGAAATCTTCAAAAGATACCTCTGGACCGATCCAGAGGCATGCCGGGTTTTTATCGAATAAAACCACCTCCCGCCAGGCTCATATTCCCGTTGATCCCCGCTGAACTTTCTTTTAGATGTTCCATCGCGGGGCGGGACGTCGTTTACATGTTACTCCGCTCGTCGCGTCACAACGTGGTATGACGCTACATCCGTTGGATTATGTCTGAACGCCTCTAAGGTCGTATCCGCGCTGGACTGTAATAAGAAAAATGGGGCAATTGTATTGTATGCCAATTAAACCATTTAAAGTTTATAATATATATTATAAACGATAAATAACATTAGTACGTTTAAATCAAATTCGTTTTTTTAATTACACCTCGAGAAAGGCGAACCTATAGCGCCGAGTGGGCGCCCCGAGATCCCACCAAATAACTGTTGCAGTTCTTTTTGAACAGTTGCAGGTTGTAACGTCTGGGAACACTCGCGTGGGGAGGGAGTTCCACAGCTTCCCCGCTATGTAACGGAACGAGTTCTGATGCAGGGATGTTCGCGCCATCGGGAGATGAACCGCAAACTGCGATCCGTCGGATTGTCTTGTAGAACGTATATAAGCGGAATTGCGCGGAACAACAACACCAATCTCCGAAGAACAGTACCCGTGATATCTGTAAAACAGACAGAGGTCGGCTACGCGCCTTCGTTGTGATAGTGAGCGACTGTAGTCCCGATGAAGCGCCGTGTCCCCGATCAGGCGGATCGCTCGTCTCTGTATGCTCTCAAGTAGGTTGAGGGTATGCTTAGGAGCGGAGCTCCAAACATGATAGCGATATTCCAGTGCTGGTCTAATTTGAGATATATACAGGAGAGGAAGTGGAGCTGGAGTAATATATTTCTTGGCTCTAAAAAGATAGCTTAGTTTTACTGAGGCTGACCTGACGATGCTCGACACGTGTTTATGTCTCGATACATTCCCACAGACCGTGACGCCGAGCAATTTCAAGCTTTCCCCGGATTCGAGGGGCTGGCCATTCATCATCAGCTCTGGACCGATCATCCACTTTTCTTTGTGAATGTTGTATACCGTGTATTCGCTGCATTAAAGTCAACGAAATTGGCCTTTCCCCACTGCAGGACCTTATACAGATCCCGATTCAGAGACTCAATCTGTCTACATCTCAGCTGGTACGACATTGATGCACCAATCGACCGAACACTCGAAAAGGACGAAACAAGTGTACTATCATCCACGAAACTGAACACCTTGTTATCCGTTGTCTCCAACAAATCATTTATGTGAATCAAAACCAAGGTTGGAGCCAAAATAGAACCTTGAGGCACCCCGGAATTAACAGGATACAGATCCGAACACTCGCCGTCCACAACAAAGCCGGATCGATCGATTTTCGAGGAAGCTCTTCGTCCAGTCACAAAGCTGACTCACCATGCCTCTCAATCGCAGGTGTCCATATATCGGTTATAAGGGTCCAAAGGTCTCCCATGGACCGCCTGCCACGGAATCCGTATTGACGATCATTCGTACGTTGGACTCCAAATAATTAACTCTATTGATGACTTTTTCCATCACCTTAGATAACATAGACAGTAATGCTATCGGTCGGTAAATTTGTGGGAGACACTTTTTCCCCTCTTTCGGATTGGCTGAACTCGAGCGATTGTCCAGCAGGTAGGAAGGGTCCTCCGTGCATAAGATAAGCGAAAGTCTGCCAAGAACCGGCGATAGTTCTGGAACCCAGTTCTTAAGGACTATTGCTGGTATTTCGTCCGGGCCGTTTGCCTTCCTACAGTCCAGCCCACATTCCACATGGAAGACTGTACCGGCGCGATCACAGGTGGCTCCAAAAGACCGGGTTCGAGGTTTGAATTCGCGCACTGAAGAAGTTTATTCGTCACTCTGTCGTTGTGAGCTTTCTTCGCGGTATCAATCGCCTGGTTGCACGCGCTTCTGATACTAACAAAATTCGTTCTGTTAACATCGGTGGGATTGGAGCGCCATAGTTTAAAAGCCTTATTTTATGCCGCTGTAATCTGCTTGAATTTTTTTATCAAACCAAGGTTTATCAGTTGAACTTCGTTTGATAGAATGTGGAATGTAGATGTCCATCCCGAGAAGAATAATCTCTCTGACCGACTCGGCGCAAACGTTAACATTGGAATCTTCGAAGCACACATCCGACCATAGAAAGGATGCGAAGAACTATCGCAAATCTCCCAGTTGGCAGTCCCATACTTCCATACATGGCGAAGCTACCTAGGCTGGTTATTCATTTGAAATGCAAGTGGTTGCGCGACAGACCCCAAGCAGTGATCTGAGCTTCCCCGGGGCGCAGACACCTCTACGCTACAAATACTCGGTTCTGATGTCACAAACAGATTCAGGGTGTTCACAGAATCAGCTCGGGCATCCGGCACTCGTGTGGGTTCCTCCACGAGTTGAGTCAAATTGCGGCTAACAGCGAACATCTCCGCCAGCCTCCCAGCCTCTTCAGTTCTGTTAAAATGTACCAACCAGCGGGAATTGTACACACTAAAATCGCCAAGGACAACAATTTCAGAAGCTGGGTGGTTGATCTGTATCCAGTCGATGGTATGTGAAAGTTATTCGAAAAGTGTCGCGGGTCGATCGTCATTCGGGGAGCGGCAAAGACAACAAAGAAATTCAACAGTATTCCTCAGCACGACCTCAACCATATCTCTATGCTATTGGCTTACAACGCCTCTATCCTCTGGCAAGTTAGATCGGACCGAGCGAAGCCGCAGACTCCTCCCTTAAAACAATATAATAATTCGACGTTCAAATGAAATTAGTACAACATAATAATTCAACGTTTAAATGAAATTAGTACAACATAATAATTCAACGTTTAAATGAAATTAGTACAACATAATAATTCAACGTTTAAATGAAACAAAACGGTGCGGTAGAGTCCCGATTCCTACAGCTCCAGTCCATGCTGGGAGAGACGGCTCTACACCACCAACCGAAGCGATCGAGCCGCTGACTACTGCGAACAACTTGGCAGAGGCGAATCTGCAACAACAATCGAAGTGACTGAAACAATCACACGGGGACAACCGATCATGACTTTTGAATAACCGGACTCGTCGAGAATTGGAGATCGGCTGGGATTATGTTGCTTCTCTTAATATTGGGCTTGTGGGGCTCTGGTTGCCTGTCTCTTTTATGCACTTGGTGTGGTTGGTGCGCAGTTGCCAGTAGCGTTGTCGTACTTTTGCATCCGGCCATCCTGAAAGTTCGTCATCGGAACTCGATGACAAAAGTTGCTCGTTTTCTGTGACGTATTTTTATAGCTTCATGTGGTCGCAGCTGGTTACTGTAGTGATAGGACCCTTGACTTGCGGTGCTTTTCTCACATTGTAACTCCCATTTCGTTTGATTATGGTGACTTCATATGGGCCAAAGTATTCGCGTGCCAATTTCTTGCCTGTAGCGAACTGGGTAGGTTTGATTGCGACTACTTTGTATCCATATTCCCTTTGCGCTTTCTGTCGTAATTCTTTTTGTATGCTGTTTGCGCATGTTATAACTGCTTTTTGGCTTCTTCGCCCGTCTTCTGTCGTTCGTTGTCAAAGTTCTTCAATATCACTTGTTCGAGTAGTTCGGTGATTTGTTCGTTTATCTTATTCTTCATTTTAATGCCGAACATTCACTCGAACGGTGATACTTTTGTCGCGTTGTGAACAGGTGCGTTGATTGCCTTCTGGACTTTTGCCACAAACGTGTGCCGTTTCGATGGTTCATCTGACGATAGCTTCGCTATTAGATAAGATTGTCCTGTTCACCAGTTCTATCTGTTTATTGACTCTTGCCACGCCCAATGTGCTTAATACGTGTTCAATGGCATTTGTTGTATTCCTCGAATGCCATGGAGGTGAATGCTGATCCTCTGTCGCTGACTACCCTGATGGGTTTGCAAAAAATGGAAGACCATGCCTTGAGCTTCTTCAGCTCTTTTTTGTGTCTAGTCGATTTAGTACGGTGCAGCTGAACACATTTTGTAAATCTGTCCACCATCGCAAAAAATGTACTTGTACTGCTTTGCCGTAGCGTCCGTCGGTCCAAGAAGATCCTTTGGGATAACCGAATTAATTCCAGCGAATTGGTTGGCGGTTAATGCCGTAGTAAGGTTGTATAATCTTGCTGAAGATTCGACTTTAAGGTAAGTCGCATTGCTGGAAATGGTGGGGATCGAGCGATGCATGGCTCTTCGGGCCCTGAAAAGCCCCACAATATTGACCAATGATGACTTCAGCCTAAGAGCCTATCCGGTCTTGTAGGATAGAGGAGAGTATCTTATAGGCGGTACTCAGCAATGTTATACTCCTATAGTTGCTGCACACTGTGATATCTCCTTTCTTATGTATGGGGCAAATTATACCACGACGCCAATCTTCCGGCAACTCCTCTTGCTACCATACGTGCACCGCGATCTAATGAATTGGGTGATGTAACGCTGTCGCTCCTTGTTTGATCAGCTCAGCTGGTATGCTATCAACTTCGGGGACTTTATTTGATTTGAGCTGTCTAATGGCTTTTAATGTTTCCTCAATGCTTGGTCACGGCAGCATTTGGTCTTGATCTTGCATTGGTGGAGCCTCCAATACTTCTGTGAGCTGACCATTAGCAATTCATTGAAGTGTACTTCCCATCGCCCCAGAATGCCTTCAGGATCGGTGATCAGATTACCCTCTTTATCCTTGCAGTAACTGCACCATGGTGTGTACCGCATCATACTGCGGATTATTTGGTAGAACTTCCGCGCCTGGTGCGGACCTCGCTCCCTACTTTTCTCTATTTCACAAACAACGTTGTTTTCCCAGGCACTTTTCTTTTGTCTGTGAAGCCTTTTTCAGGTATTCTGAGCTCTTTGTATTTCTCCTCGCGCACCCGCGTCCTATGAGACTGGTGCATTGCCCGGTATGCAGCATTCTTACGTTCAGTCGCTAGTTTGCACTCATCATCAAACCAGTCGCTCCGATCTCTACGACTACTGCCTAAGATGGAGTTGGCAGTACTAATGACAGTATTCTTAAGGCGTGTCCACTCCTCTTCTGGCCCCAGGACTTACTCTCCCTCCGTCGAGCTCTTCGAGGGCGAGTCTTAACACATGACCAAAGGTGACTTGCCTCGCACGCATAGAGTGCATAGCCTTACCTTTATTGCATTAAAGCCGATAATGGCAGGCTTCAGTTTTTGGCTGACTAGAAAGCCTACCTCGAGCACATGGTGTTTTGCATGACAGCTGTAATAAATGTCATACTCGTTTCTTTGAATAACACCACTCCCCGTCCATCTTATTTCTTGTAACGCTGTTATGTCAGCCTTATATTCGGACAAAGCATCGGCTAGCTGCTGTGCAACTCGAGCTCTGTATAGTGAGCGGACGTTCCATGAAAAAATTCTTAAATCGTTTACCCATTTTCGTTTCCGTGGTCGTCGTCGTGTATCCGGTCCCTATCCGAGGCTTGTTAAATTTGCCATAATAATTAATTTTTACGGGCATGGTTATTAGCCTTGCGCCAACCTTTCTCAGGATGTACTGTACTTGTAACGAACCCTAAAATTCTCACACGTCAAGCACACGTATCACTTTACTTTATAAAAAAAGAAAATTTAACCATGACTGCATGACTGAACGAAAACCGGACATTTAATATGGTACAACTGAATATTTTGTCATTTCGGTTTATACGCTCGAAAATATCGTTTTTTTTTTTTGAGTTCCTTGAACGATTCGCAGGTGTACGTATTGTATTTTACTCCGGTTTATATGCCCAAACCATCTACAATGTAGTAAATGACGGAGTCCGTGTCGACCCCAAAGAGTGCGGCGATTGTTTTTATTCGTAAGACGTATTCGTGAAAACTTTCTTCCTTGTGCTTTTTCCTTTCCCTTAGTTGTTTGTGGATTTCTGCACTACTGTATGTGCGTCCAAATTCGCTTCCAATAACAGACGTAGCACTCGGCATTCAAACACAGACACCGATTCCAGGAACAGTTTGGCTGTATTCGTTATCTTATCTCGAGTATGCACATACTTTTGCTTTTCGCTCATACCGTAGGCGTCGGCATTCTGTTTGAAATTTTGGAACCACTCTTTAACTGGAATTGTTTCTCCGTCGAATTTGAATGATTTTTGCAAAATTTTCGGCTGAAATTTTCGAATCAATTTGCTTTACTTCGTCTGCTTGGATTTTTAAAGTGCGTAATTGAATGACTTGCTGCAAGGCTCTCGTTATTCTGCCCGCCCGTTTGTTGTCTATTAAATTCGCCACCCTCCTCAGCTGTTCTTTCCATTTCCGTTCCTTTGACGGTGCTTGGCGTTGACTCCGTCTAGCGTTCGATTGGGTTTTTGCCTTCCTCCTTGCTCATTTTGTTTTCCTTTGTTGTATTTGTGACCGTGTACCTTTGTTACCTTTGCGCCCACGATCTGTTTTTTTTTGCGCTCATGCAACTTTTCATTTGGTTTCTTATTAATCTGGTTGTTCGTTTAACTTTTTGTTAATCTAATTTGACTATGTCAGGGGGAACATCATGCAGATGTTGTGATAATTAATCGAACTTTAAGAAAATCGTCATCACATAATCAGGCTCGTTCTCGAGGCTCTGTCGACGTTCGACTGATAACGGCATTTTGTAATATCAAGGGCACCGGTTTCACCAATACGAATGCAAACGGCGTTCTCCAATATTTGGAAACAGCGAATCCTGATATCCTTGCCCTAACCGAGACCCAGGTCGATTCGTCAACTGATTCGACATATCTTCGGTGCGCGGATACGACTTACATTCGAGATTCTGTTTCACGGGCGGAGTCTGCGACTTTACGCGGTCCGATATGGCTTTCCAGAGGATGGAGGTGTTGGAATCCAGTGACATGGACATCATGTGGTTGAGGGCCGTGCTGCGATATTCTGTTAAATTTCTTTGTTGTCTTTACCGCTCCCCCGAATGACGATCGGCCTGCGATATTTTTTGAACATCTTTCAAGTACCGTCGACTGGACACAGATCAACCACCCATCTGTTGAAATTGTCGTCCTTGGCGATTTGAATGTGTACAATTCCGCCTGGTTGGTACATTCTAACAGAATCGACGAGGCTGGGAGGCTGACGGAGATGGAGGAACCTACGCGAGTGCCAGGTACCTAAGGTGATTATACGAACACCCTAGATCTGTTTTTGACATCCGAGCCGGGCATTTATACCGTGGAGATTGCTGCGCCACTAGGGAACTCAAATCACTGCTTGATATCTGTTGCGCAACCACTTGCATTTCAAGTGAATCTCCGACCTATGCAGCTTTGCCATGTATGGAGGTATGGGGCTGCCAACTGGGAGATTTGCGAGATTTCGTCGCATCTTTTCCATGGTCGGAGGTGTGGTTTGGAAACTCCGATGTTAACGCATGCGCGGAGTCGGTTACATAGATTATTCTTCTCGGGATGGAGGTCTACATCAAACGAAATACATCTGAGAAGCCTTGGCTTGACAAAAAGTGCAAGCAGATTAAAGTGGTAAAAAATAAAGCTTTTAAACAATGGCGCTCCAATCACACCGAGATGAACAGAACGAATTTTGTTAGAATTGGAAACGCGTGCAACCATGCGATTGGTACGGCGTAGAAGACTTGCAACGGCAAAGAGACCAATACATTCCTTGAGTCCCCAACTGGTTCGTGTCCCTTCTGGTCAACGGCAAGAGCTGTTAGCATTAACTTCGCTTCCTCCTCTTTTCCTCCGTTAGTGTCGGACAGCGGGACGTTAGTCACAAATTCAAAGGATAAAGCTAATGCGTTCGCGAATTAATTTTCCGGGAATTCAAACCTCGATCCCGGTCTTTTGGAGCCATCTGTGATCGCGCCGGTGCGGTCGTCGATGCGGGATGAAAGGTTCCGCCCGCGTACTATTCAACGCATTCTACGTGGACTGGACTATAGGAAGGCAACCAGCCCGGACGGAATACCAGCAATAGTCTTTAAGAACCGTGCTCCAGAAATGTCACCGGTTCTTGGCAGACTTTCGTTTACCTTATGAACGAAGGACCTTTCCTGCCTGCTGGAAAATCGCTCGACTTCAGCCAATCCCGAAGAGGGGAAAAAGTTCCACCCAAAAATCTACCGAGCGATAGCATTACTGTCTATGTTATCTAAGGTGATGGGAAAGGTCATCAATGCCGAATTAAATAAGTATTTGGATTACAGCGGACTTTTGAATGATCGTAAATCGGATTCCGTGGCAGGCGGTCCACGGAAACCCTTTGACCCTTATAACCGTTATATGAACATCTGCGATTGAGCGGCATGGTGAGTCAAGGGCGGTCGCATTGGATATATCCAAGACTTTTGACCGAGTCTGGCACGGGGCATTGCTGAGCAAACTTCGTTCATATGGACTTTCCCAGCAGCTTTGCGGCTGGACGAAGAGCTTCCTCGAAAATCGATCGATCCGGTTTTGTTGTGGACGACGAATGTTAGGATCTCTATCCTGTTAATTCCGGGATGCCTCAAGGTTCTATTTGGCTCCAACCTTGTTTTTTCTTCACATAAATGATTTGTTGGAGTCGACGGATAACGGGATGTTCAGTTTCGCGGATGATAGTACGATTGTTTCCTCTTTTTCAAATGATCAACCGATTAGTGCATCAACGTCGCACCAGTTGACATGTGGCCAGATCGACTCTGAATCGGGATCTGTATACGGTCCTGCAGTGGGGGTAGGCCAATTTCGTCGACTTCAATGCAACGAATTCACAGTATACAACATTCACAAAGAAAAGTGGATCATCGGTTCTACAGCTGATGACAATGGCCGGGTCCTCGAACCTGGTGAAAGCTTGAAAATTGCTCGGCTTCACGATCTTTGGGAATCTATCGTGGCATAAACACGTGTCGAGCATCGTCAGATCCGCCTCTGGAAAACTGAGCTATATTTTTAGAGCCAAGAAATATTTTACTCTGGCTCAACTTTTTCGCTCGGGTCCTAAGCATACCCTCAACTTAGTTGAAATCATACAGACACGAGCGATCCGCCTGATCGGGGACACGGCGCTTCATCGGGACTACAGTCGCTCACTATCACATCGAAGGCGCGTATCCGACCTCTGTCTGTTTTACAGATATGATCATGGGTACTGTTCTTCGGAGATTGGTGTTATTGTTCCGCGTAATTCGGTTTATATGCACTCTACAAGACAATACGAAGGGGGTCGCACGAATTTGCGGCTCACATACCTGTATCAGAACTCGTTCCGTTACAGAGCGGGAAAGCTGTGGAGTTCCCTCCCCGCGCGAGTGTTCCCGGAGCATTACAACCTTCAACTGTTGAAAAAGAACTGCAACAGTTATTTGGTGGCATCTCGGGGCGCCATGCCGGTTCGCCTATCCCGAGCGAAATACATTAAATAAAAAAAAAGTATTAAATCTATTTACAAGGGGTATATTCGTCCAAAAATGGAGTTGAACTCCCATATTTGGTCAGGCGCATCCAAAACTGCACTACAAGTGCTCGACAGAATGCAAAAACGAGCAGTGAAACTTATTGGGGACTCAGCCGTAAGTCGATCAATTCCGTCGTTAAAACACAGGCGCAACGTATGCCTATCTCTTTTCAATAGGTATTACCACGGTCGTTGCTCAACTGAACTTGCTGAATGTGATGACGGTGGATGAAGAGGATGTCGGCATGAATTCTGCGCTCTTCAACTGTGTTAAGGGTAATTAGGTGAAGACGGTGAAGGATTTTCCCAATTCAATCTTCGGAGGGCAAAACGCAAAAACCGACGTTGCAGGCTTTCGGCCTTCCGAATTTGGGACGAGTAATGAGGAGACCAAATCTGACTAGCATATTCAAGAAGGGGACGGGCAAAATTCTATATAAGGCGATCGGGAAACATAGGGATTAGATAATTCTTTCGACCAGAGTTTCACAAAACCAAGGACAGAGTTGGCCTTGAGGACAATGTCATCAATATGTGGGATGAAGTTAAGCTCCCTATAATATATAAGATGCCAAGGTCACGAATCAATTGTACAGGTGTTATCTGTTGGTTGAGTAAGACATAGGAACGTAGCGGCGAGAGGGGTCGTTTACGGGAGAAGGTGATTGAGTGACATTTGGCAATATTTAGTTCGAGGCAGTTATTTTGGCACCAAGTTAAAAAGCTGTCGAGATCCATTTGGAGAAGTGAGGAGTCGAGGGAGGGGCGGATCGTCTTGAAGAGTTTAGTGTCGTCCGCGTATAGAGAGATGGGGGAGTGCTTGATACTGGAGTCTATATCATTAATAGTAAGAATGAATAGAAGAGGTCCAAGATGACTGCCCTGGGGAACCCTTGACGTTGGAAGAAAAGGATTTGAGAGGGTGGATCTAAATCTGACACGGTAGGTTCGATCGTTAAGATAGGAAGAAATCCACTTAATCAGTAGAGGTTCGAAGCCAAGGGAGGATTAGCTTAACGAAGTTGAGATTGTGGGAGATTTTGTCAAAAGCCTTGCTGAAATCGGTTGTGATTACATCGACTTGGGTTGCCATTCTCTAAGGCACGGAGAGTGTGGAATGAGAATTCCACTAGATTGGTGGTGGTCGACCTACCGATAAGGAAACCGTACTGGTGGGGTGAGATGATGGCTTTGCAGCGAAAACAACGCATTGTAAAGAATGCCTTCGAACAGTAAGGGGAATATGTGACAGTTTGGCGATGGGATGGTAGTTACTAATATCCTTTTTTGGCCCCTTCTTATGTATGCGGGTGACAAAAGAGGATTTCCAAATATTTGGGAAGACACATTCTGTAAGGGATAGATTGAATATCTGAGAACGTCGTTTAAGTTAAGCAAATAGTGATGAATACCGAAAGAAAATTGAATAAGAAATAGCATCAGCCGTATACCAAGCAATAACATAGCAATTCCACATCAGTTGAATGTACTTGAGTTTACAAATCGAATTCGTACACGTGTCAGTAGCCTGATGCTTCAACAAACAAAACTACTACGATCACGACTTCCGCATAGAGCATCCACACACTCGCCTGTTCCGACGTTTTCTCGCTCACTCGCTCATCGCAACGTCGTTCGCACGCGAAGTTGATCGTAACAAAGTTACTGAGAAGGGAGTTGTGTGGCGTTTCTAACAGATACACACACAATACAGAACCAAATAGTGAACAACGCCGGAAAAAAAAATCGAATAAGAAATACCATCAGCCGTATACCAAGCAATAACAGCAATTCCAGATCTGCTGAATGTACTTGAGTTTACAAATCGAATTCGTACATGCGGCAGTAGCCTAATGCTACAATGCTTCGCTTCTCACTCGTTTTTCCGTGTGTTCAATTCACCACCTTCACTATCCTTGCTTAACGCTACAATGCTTTCTTGACTCGAGAGCATAGGTCGTGAATCATGCATCAATTTCCGCGGCTGCGATGTGTATTCTCCTCCCCCAAGGATGCGGGTCATTGGCGTGTCTTCTTAAAACATTGAATTCCTTGCTATCACGGAATATAAAGATCCGTGTCTATAATCATGCCGATTGTTCTATACGGATGCGCTTCTCAAGTGTGTTTAGATTGATTAGAGGGAGCCGGCTTGTGTATGGTGGTAGAGTCAGCGGATTTTCCCAGTTTAGTCCGCGGAGGGCAAAGCTCAAGAAACGACGTTGAACACCCTCAATCCTGAGAATGTGAGACACTTGATACGGGGACCAGACCTGACTAGCGTATTCGAGTAGTGGCCGGACAAAGGTTGTGTAGAGTGAACGGGGTGACATAGGGGTTAAGGAATTCCTTCGACCAGCGTTTGATAAACCCAAGGGCTGCGTTGGCCTTGAGCATTATGGGATCAATATGTGCGGTAAATTTGAGTTCCTTGTCGCATAGGACGCCCAGATCGCAAATCAATTCAACCGATGTTATCGGTTGGTTCAGTAAGAGATAGGAGCGTGGGTGAGTGGGGGAACGCTTCCGAGAGAAGGTGATTGTGTGACATTTGGCGATATTCAATTTCTAGGCAATTATTTTGGCACCAAGTCGAGAAGCTGTCAAGATCCGATTGGAGAAGTGAGGAGTCCAGAGGAGAGTGGATTGTCTTGAAAATTTTGGAAACATCCGCGTAAAGCGAGATGGAGTGATTAATGCAAGCGCCTATGTCGTTTATGGTTAGGATAAATAGGAGAGGGCCGAGATGACTGCCCTGGGGGACACCTGAGGTTGGGAAAAAAGGATCGGTGAGGGTGGATCTAAATCGCAAGCGGCAGATTCGATAACTGAGATTAGTAGTAATGGAGCTGCCTGAGAGGAAGCCGTGCTGGTTCGGAGAGATGGTGGGTGCGTAGCGAAAACATAACGCCTCATATAGGAGGCACTCGGAACAGTTTGGGAATGTGCGAAAGCTTGGCAATGGGACGATAATTGGATATATTGTTTTTTCACCCTTTTTATGTATGGGGGTTATGTAAGAGGATTTCCAAACGTCAGGGAATAGACCTTGTGCAAGGGATAGATTGAAGATTGACGCGACCTAGAGAGAGAAGGGGAACAGAGAGAGATATTCTATAGTCTGATGAAGTGATGAGTTATAAAGCCATGAACTGTTTATCATAGTCGCCACGCAGTCTTACTACAAAGATGAATGGTTAGATAAAGGAAACCATGCAATATTGGTCGTTATTGGGTATGGGAATAGACACAGAATACGTCTTTGTAAAATTAGATACGTCATGCAATTGGACCTCCTCGATAGTATAGTGGTTAGTATACCCGCCTGTCACGTGGGAGACCGGGGTTCGATTCTCCGTCGGGGAGCCTCTGGCGCAAGACTAATGACCTTGCCCGGAAAAAAACAAATCATTATGGAAAATTTAACAAGCCTCAGGACTTGCTAAATAAGATAAGACCGGTTCCCGGTTATAGTGCCGATGATGATGATGATGCAATTGGACCCTCTTGTGGTACTGACTACGTTCTACTGATGACGGTGTTTGAGAGCCCATATCAACCTCGGTGTGTTGTGTTTTGATGACAGGCAGGATTAAGTGCAGGATAAACTTCGCGCTCATGAGAAGGGTTTGTTATATTTTCAAAGCTAGTAAAAGTCTCTTTCCGCTATTCTTTTTGTCAGCAAATTAGGCAACTACATTAATTTTGAGTCGTTTTGAAAAGATTCAATTTACTCGGTTCCCCATTCTCAACTCTCTAAATACAATTAAATTTTCCAAGTTCACTTTATTTTAAATACGTAGTTCTAACAAAATTTTCTTTGATTTTCAGAGTGTTTCCGAACAGAAACTTATTTATTCCGGGCAACTTCTTAGTGATGAACTGATCCTCAAGGATATCTTACGTAGCTACAAAGATGTCGAAACTGAAAATCATATATTCCATTTAGTTTACACACCAAAGATGAAACCTAAATCGTTAGAGCAGAATCACCTTAGCCAGAAGTCATTACAGAAGTCGCAATTCCAAAAAAACAAATTGTCGATTGAAACCCCCTCGACATCCGCAGAGGGACTTCGCCAACGTAACATCACATCACGGAAACCTGTTTCAACGGTGGAAGCAGACAATAGTGCGTCACAGGCACAACAGTTGATATCACAAGTTAATCCAACAACTGTTCAACAGACAGTTGATCCAGTGAATGCTGGCGGATGTCCGGCAAATTTTCCGACAATCGGTTTTGGTACCCCGAATCCGATGCAGTTTATGTTGCCTGGCCAAATAAATGGTGATACTCCTACACAGCATGCGGCTGCTTACAACTGGATGCAGCAGATCTACTCTAACTACATGGATCAGTGTTTGAGAATGTGAGTACAGTCATATGAAAAATAACCACCAACTAACTTATCTTATAATTTCAGGGCCAACATGTCTGTGGACGTAAATCAGATGGCAGATTCGACACCAAATGCGCCAATGTTTATGCCAATCCCGCAATTTATGCCGCCGTCCTCTCCAATCAGCATGAGCGGTAGTGGAATTCCGAATGGGAATATACCATCGGTGAACTTAGATGGCCCTAGTACTAGTCGGTCTGCCATTGCTAACCTTACCCCTAGAATTAAGCCTGTGATACCAGCTGCCGGTCTAGCTACAGCTCAGCCGCAACAGGCTGCTGGGACGGATGGTGCTAACCCTACTCCAAACCCGGAGCCGGCTCAGGCGCAAAATGAAAACATTGAACAGCCGCAGCCTCGTTTTCCTAATGTTATTCAGGACGAGCAGGACGATCGGGATTGGTTGGACTCCTTCTATTCGGTTACACGACTTATGGCGCTTCTCACATTGGTATATTTTTATTCATCGCCAATCAGATGTTTCGCCGTCGCCTCGATTGCCGCTGGAATTTATTTGTACGCATCCCACAAGGGATTATCCTACGAACTGTATCTTCTATTGTTATAGTCTTTTCAGATATCACATTGGATTCTTCCAAACCCGCAGGGTGGTAGTTGTTAACAATGAAAACAATAACAATAACAACCGAAATGTTAATGCCCCAGCAGAGATTGTCGCTCAGGATCAAGATGCAAACAATGCCAATGCCACAAGGGAGACGTCTTCAAGTTCAGAATCTGCCAGTAGTTCGGGGCCAGAGTCGCATGCCACATCAGTTATATCATTCGTCCGTACCTTTGTGGTGTCGTTTTTCGCGTCGTTGCTACCAGAAACGCCGGCATTGTAACTGCTGTTAATGTACTGATTCCTGTGTGACTTTGTTGTTGTTTCCATTCAATTAATCATAAAATGAATCGAATGTATGTGTTAATGTGCGTCGGTTGCCTATGATTATATAGTATTTAATAGCAGAAACAGAAAACAGGTAACGCTCAATCAACCTGCTGATTCACTTTGCACATGTTTTGTGAATATATTAACCATTCTTTTTCTGGCTGTTGTTGTTAGCAAGGATGTGCGAGATCGCGAATATTACCCGTTCTTCCTCTCTTTGTCAGGAAATTAATTTATGGGCAGGCATTTGAAAAGTAGTATATTATAGCTAATGTGATTGGTTTTGCTTTAAGGACAATAAAATTGACCTTCGTAAAGATATCTCATAAATCGTTTTGTAAGGATCGGCATCGCATATTTTGTTTCTATTTGTTTTCAAATTTATCATGCATTTTGTTTATGATATTCAACTATTTATGAAATAAAAATTAAAATTATGAAATGTGTGATTTTGCTGGACTTCATTGTGTATTCGGGAATTGGGGTTTATGTAGAGGTTAAAATATTTTTAAATTTGGCTCACTGATTTGTACGGTAAAGAGGTTGTGATTGAGCATACGTGCATACAACTCACGTTGAATGGGTAATAAGCCTGTAAAATTGTAATAAAGTTTTAGACATAAAATGTTTTTGATTCTACGTGTTGTGTGTTTGGATTTATTCCTTTCACCAATTTCAGTTTGTTTCTGAAAAATGGAGTGCCTTTTATAAAAGAGCAATTAACTGAGCAATCTCAGTTTTTGTAGCGAATTGAAAACATCACCGTGTATATGTGGCCGTGATTTTATGCATCGGTGCTTTGGTTCTAATCTCTTCTAACCTCATACTTCATTACCTCCGCAACACGCGATACACTCCGTTCTGCACGAAATACATGCAACAGATTCCTACGCATTCAGAATCATCAGCGCAGTCTAAATAAACTCAGCTCAAAGTAAGCATTTCAAGAGAAAAACCTATTAACTTTGGAGTACTCTCGTTGCCTACTATAATAGACCACGGTTAGACTTTCGTCGATTACTTGATAGTCTACCATCATCTCCCCTTCCCTTTATGTCACCGCGTTCGCACTCCTTATTGCAAACCCTTCTCCGCACTCTCCCGTAATAACGCCTTGTTCAATATCAGCCCGACCGCTCTTCCCACATCATATCTTGTCCCTAACCCTAGTCCCCTTCCATTTATCGACCTGAAAAGAAGTGCTAAGTACAGCAATTTCCATAGATCACATATTCTCAAACCAATAAGCCTCTTCCATGAAAGGACAGCCCACTTGTCTTCTGAACTTAGTTCAAGATTGAATCTCGCATCCACCTGTTACGTGCGGTTTCCGCCACCACCATCATTTGATAATTTCTATGTAATGTAATTTGTTTTAAAATAGTATGATGGTAAGGTGGCGGAGGAGTTGCACGATCCACAAGTGAGTTTTCGAACACGCCCCGATTCGGGTGTGGATCGTGCAGCTCTTCGAGTTCGAATTCGATTTTCGGAGTGGACGTTGAGGGAGAGCGAGAGAGAGGGAACGCGTGAATAGATTGCAAAATTCGGTTTTTTTTTGGTTCCGTTGTTCATTGTTCTTGATATATACGGTTTTTGCAAGTCGAGTTTTTCCTTTTGAAAAATTGAAAAAGAGTTAGAGTTGAGTGGGGCCGGAAAGGGGGGAAAAGGAGTAACGTCCCCGTTGCGAAGAAGAAAAGATAAAACTTAAAAAGCAATTTTCGATTTTTTGTAATGAATAAGAAATAAAAGAATATTGTTTATTCTGAAAACAAGGAAAGAAAGTCCGAGTTTTTGCTTCTGTGGTATCTCCTTGTTAACGTGAAGAGGGAACGTGGTATCCCCTACAGCTATTTGAACATTTACCAGCGATTACAGGACTTGAGATCGAAAAAAGGAATGAAATATGGCGACTCTTAAGTGAAGGCTATTAGTAATACAGTGCTGGCAGTGAAAAGGTTTAACAAATGATCTGGAATACGTAATCGTCACAGAAAGATCGCTACGAAGGAAAGGAGACTTAAAGAGGCTTCCGGCACACAAAAACAGGTAACCCGTTCATTTTAAATTACCCCCGTTTTTCTGTGGCGAAATATACAACAACTGGCGTTGCGGACAAACGCTGCAAACGTATCGGAAGAACCACAGCAATTGTGGTAGCAAAACAATTCATTGCTGCCGCATTTTGGAGTTACGAGGATCAACAGAGGGAAGAGACTTTGACAATTTTGCACACTAAGAATAGCATCATTGATCGGCAGCAGTTATATTGCAACGTTTGGAACATCAGAAAGGGAGAAGACATCAGTTATCACCAGGTGGATGGCGGTGGTTCCGCGGATGAGTGCGAACAAAAGTGAACATTGTCTCCGTTTGTTTTTTTTTCCTTTCTTTTTTTTCTCTGTTTTATTTATTTATTTTTTTTTCATTTTTCTTGGATTCCAAACTTGATGTTAGATGTAATTTGATTTTGTTAAGTAATTTATATTGAATCATTTGTATTGAGAATCAGACATGACACGTTAATCAAGGTATTTGTAAATTGTTTAAGTTCCATATAATGTAAATGCATATAGATTTTTTGTATTGAATCTGTTGTCTGAGTTCCTGAGATGAATTCTCATATGAATTAATTTTAGTAGCGTTGTAAAGATCGTGATTTTATTTGAAATTTGTTTTTGGAATGTATGAAGATTTATTTGGAAATTTGTAATTGCAATTTTGTACAGGTTCTCTCTCCTTCTGCTTTTCTTTCCTTTTTCAGCTGCGCATTGGATTTTGTTTGTTTTGTTTTTGTTGCTGCGTTGCAAATTTACCATAAGGCATATATTGCTTTTATACGCGTTTGAAATTTTCTTCCCCCTTTCTCTCTCTCTCCCCAGGCGGCGTCATTCGTGTTGCCGGCCGAAGAGTCTGATAGTCGTCGACGGGAGGAGGATGGTTTTGTTCGGGGGCGGTCGTACGGACCCCATGATTATCGTACGGATGCTGGGACCTATACTCCGGCCTCCTCTGGCGAGGGAGCGTGGTCAAATACCGTGTCTTCCTCGAGCCGGAGTGAAGGGTCGCAGAGCTTGGCTAAAGGGACGTAAGTGCCTGAGGATCGATCGGGTCGGGACAATCCGGTCCGGGATTCGGCTGGTCGATCGGCGCACCCCCTGGAATCCCAGACAAGATGCAGCTTCTGCAAAGTAAGGGGTCATGTGTACGACGAGTGCCTGAAGAGAAGGAACACTCCCTTCTGTCGCGAGTGCTGGCGGTATGGCCACGATATAGTGGACTGCTCGGATCGTCCGAGACGGACGCGCCAACCCCAGGCTCCATACGGGGGTGGTGGACAACAGGGCGGATTCGCGCCACATGGGCCGCAACATCAGCGGCCGCAGGCTCAGCAGAGAGCCCTACCAGAGCCGCAGACCCCGTCTACGGGTGGCGGGCCGGTGACATCAGGCCCCAGGATATTCAGCGTCCGGTGCTGTTGCGAGTTTTGTGGCCGACAAGGTCACAGCTTGCGCGGGTGCGAATACAAGCAAAGGTGGGAACAGCAACAGGGTTCCCAGGGCTCTCCCCGCAAGCGACACGCCGGAACAGCACCTGTTGCGAGCCGAGAGCGGGACACCCGTGTGGAGACTCGGGGAAGCGCGAGAAATAGGCGCGGAAGGCGTCGGAGACAGCGCCGGCGCAATCGAGGAGCCGGTAGTAGTCGCGCGGTGGGCTCCCGGGAGGTGAGTGAGGATGGTAGGCGACGGACCTCCGTGTCGAGCGGTGGCGGTGAGCGACCCGACTCCACGGACTCGAAGTCTTCGAAAACGGATGCGAGGCATGACGTCGCATCAGGCAGCGCGGGGAACCGGGAATGGCGGTCCCGGCGCATTGGGCCCAAAGTGGGCAGAAAGAATAGCTCCAGTTCCGCTAGTTCGGAGTCCAGTGGGACTCCCGAGCAGAACATTCCTGGACGGAGGAGCGGAACATTGTGCGAGTTTTGCGGTCGACACACTCAAGGCGGCAGAGTGTCGACATAAGGCAAAATGGGAGAGTTCGGGAAGCTCCCAAAGGTCGGGTCGGCAAGATCTAACCCGACCGCACTAGAAACGCAACCCAGTTCCAGCTGTTCTCAGTTTTCGCCGACTCAGGTCCCGATTGTCACTGTCCCTTTAGACATTGGCCGTAGAAACTCTACGCGCCTAATCGTGGACACCGGCGCTGAGATCACCCTGTTGAAGCTGAAGGCACTCCATCCCTGGTATGGCATGGATGTGCATAAATCTACAACGCTCCAAGCGCTGTTTGTCAAAGGCAAGTCGAGGGGATGCTGCACTGGGAATTTCAAGTTGCACCATGAGATTCCCTGCAGTTTCCAAATAGTAGACTCCTTGCCGGGATTGGAGGAAGATGGACTGTTGGGGTACGACTTCCTGTCTCGTAATTGCAAGGTAGACGGGCTGGGTGATTGTTTGGCTTTTCCCCGAACGACCGTAAATCCCGTGCCATTCTCCATTCAATTTGTCAACTATGAGACGGGAAGGGTTGAGCATGTGGCAGCCGAACGAGGAGACGTGCCAAAGGGACCTGTCAAGGTCGATACTGCGGCAGGTACTCGCCCGGAGACCCTACCCATACAGGGGAGGGCTGCGAAAAGCTGTTCAACCACGTGCTACCCACGTGGTCATCAGGATGAACCCCAAACGGCGGACGTTGATAACATATAGTTATAGACAACGTTTTTTTATAAACAAACAAATAAGGAAAGGATAAGCCTTCCTGTATCTTGGAGTCCCTGATCCTAGCTGGCCAGACTCTGGTTACCCTCCGGAATCTTCGTCCTTGTAAAGGACCTTCGTCGCAGGGATACCAAATGGAGTCTGACGAAAAGGTCTTTAAGGCCAGGTCTAATGCTGCAGGCGCAGTCCCAGCGCAGACTGCAGAGGCAAACCCCAGTGCTGGGGGTTGGATCGCAAATATGAAAATGCGAAAGCGCATTATAATGTCGGGTGATGGTAGGTTTTGCCGCCGGAACGGGGCAACCCCCGATCTGCCAACCCATGGACTGGGAGTAAAGGAGTCCAAGAGGAAATATATAGGAGCGGGACGATTACGTGCGGTTTCCGCCACCACCATCATTTGATAATTTCTATGTAATATAATTTGTTTTAAAATAGTATGATGGTAAGGTGGTGGAGGAGTTGCACGATCCACAAGTGAGTTTTCGAACACGCCCCGATTCGGGTGTGGATCGTGCAGTTCTTCGAGTTCGAGTTCGATTTTCGGAGTGGACGTTGAGGGAGAGCGAGAGAGAGGGAACGGGTGAATAGATTGCAAAATTCGGATTTTTTTTTGGTTCCGTTGTTCATTGTTCTTGATATATACGGTTTTTGCAAGTCGAGTTTTTCCTTTTGAGTGCGGCCGGAAAGGGGGGAAAAGGAGTAACGTCCCCGTTGCGAAGAAGAAAAGATAAAACTTAAAAAGCAATTTTCGATTTTTTGTAATGAATAAGAGTATTGTTTATTCTGAAAACAAGGAAAGAAAGTCCGAGTTTTTGCTTCGGTTGTATCCCCTTGTTAACGTGAAGAGGGAACGTGGTAACCCCTACAGCTATTTGAACATTTACCAGCGATTACAGGACTTGAGATCGAAAAAAGGAATGAAATATGGCGACTCTTAAGTGAAGGCTATTAGTAATACAGTGCTGGCAGTGAAAAGGTTTAACAAATGATCTGGAATACGTAATCGTCACAGAAAGATCGCTACGAAGGAAAGGAGACTTAAAGAGGCTTCCGGCACACAAAAACAGGTAACCCGTTCATTTTAAATTACCCCCATTTTTCTGTGGCGAAATATACAACACACCCAGCCCCCCTCCTCATTGCGCCACGGTCGTACACACCAACCCTTCCAGCTATTGATCCCCCCCCCCCCGCAATGATCACAGCAGTCTCTTAAGTCATCTGAATGCCGCTATGCCCCCTCGAAGCTTAGAAATAGTCGGACATACGAAAGCGTCCGCATCTATCTTGGTTACCTTCATGGGAAATCTGATTAAGTCTGCTATGAAGGTAAAACGAAAACGAGCGTCCTGGTTTCCATTCAACAGGAAGGTTTACCCACCGACATCCCTAACTTTCGTAATCTGTATATAAAATTCCACGAACATTTCAATATTCCCCCATTTAAAGTATCAAAAGACCTCTCGGATTTTCGTCATTCCATGTACATTAGCACGGAAATGGCTTCTGGTTCCCAACACAGTGAAACCGTAAATAATAACTTTTTCGGCCCTAATCGATGGCGCCCCACACACTCTGTGGAATCTCCCAACAACACCCCCCCCCCCCCTGACCATTTACTATTAGAATGTCAGAGGACATTTGATCTTACAAAATACACACTCCCCCCCCCCCATTGATATTTACGCTCTGACCGAAAGTAACCTCATCCCCAGTATCAATAGCCAAAACAGTTGCCCCCCTCCTTCAACATTTTGAATGCCGATGATGTTCCTATCTCGACTCCCCCTGCCGAGACGTGCTGCTTGCCATTCAACATGGACACATCTTCCCTTATTACCATTTCTTCTTCCGACAACCTCGACTATGTCGCAATAAATATTGAATATTGCTTAAAGTCCTTATACGTCATTTGTTTTTACATATCGCCTTCGCAAACTATCGAGACATACGAACTCACAATTGCTGGAGTCGACCGCTTAACTAAGCTGAGTTCTTCCCAAGATGACATCGTAGTCCTTCGCGATTTTAGCCCCCCCCCCCCTCCCTCTTCTCCAATGGACGCCGTCAGACGATAAATCCCACTACATCTCAAACCCCTCAACTGCCAACGAATGCCTTGTAGACAGTCTCACCGACTCTAGCCCTGGTCAAGCAAGCAATATCCTAAATCATCTGGGCAGACAAGTTGACCTTATGTTCACGGCAGACCCTTATAATGCGTCAGTTGCCCATAGATCCCACACCCTCTCAACTATTGACAATCACCCCCCCCCCCCGCCACTCCTCTTATCCTTATACCGCTACTGTTCAGCCCATCCCACACCTCCCCCCAACTACTTATAACTTCCGTAAAGCCAGCTTCCGCCTCATAAATGATTACCTTGGCAATAGCACTCTTCGCTTTAACGATATAAGTGCAGAGTTCGGTGCAGCCTCTCTCTATACTGAAATCTATAATGCTATATCCCTATATGTTCCATTTTCCCGACACGAGATATCGTTCTTATCGCCCCCTTGGTATAACCGCAAACTCTGTACCCGTCGTAATAAGAGGAATAAGGTGTGGAACACTTTCCTAAAAAATGCGTTCTCCCCTCGATCATTCCAACTATCTAGGTTTCTTTTATAAATTCACAGAGATCTACAGCTTCCTCTACCACAATTACCTCACTAAAGCACAATACAACTTGATCAACGACTCCAAATCATTCTTCCACTATATTAACTTTAAACGCAAATATGATTCCTATCCCAACTCTCGCTGCTACGGCTCGACTACTTCAACTGACTTCTTTACCATCGCCCTTCTTTTCGCGTTCTTCTTCAAACACTCCTTCACGGACAACTCTTTCGAGCCTAACCCTTTTTACTTCACTGGCTTGCCTTAATTCCTTCTCATCCCTCTACACATGCAACAACACCAACTTATAGAGAAACTAGAACAACTGAAAGATGCGTTTAGTTCTGGCCCAGGCGGGCTCCCTGCTATCCTCTTAAAAACAATGTCCCTTTTCTCTCTCTCTCTCCCACTTTAATCTACAATCTATCCCTTGTACAAGGTGTATTCCCTGACATTTGAAATCCTATTATATCACCCCCATACACAAAAATGGATCACAAAACAATATATCCAATTATCGTCCCATTGCTAAGCTTTCGCACTATATGAGGCGCTATGTTTCCGCTGCAAACCGATCACCTCTCCGAACCAGCACGGCTTCCTCTCCGGCAGGTCCACTACTACCAACCTTGAGGAATTAACATCCCACACACTCCTTGCCTTAGAACACGGTGATGAAGTCGATGTAAGCACTATCGATTTCAGCAAGGCCTTTGACAAAATCCCCCACAACCTCATCTTCTTTAATTATCTTCCCTCGGTTTTGATCCACCGCTGATTAAGTGGATTTCATACTGTCTTAATTTGCTCCTCGATAGTATAGTGCCAAGACCGGTTCCCGGTTGTAGTGCCGATGATGATGATACTGTCTTAATTATCGAACCTGCCGCGTGCGATTTAGATCCACCCACTCCGATACCTTTTTCCCACCTTAGTGGTTTCCCAGGGCGGTCATCTCGGTCCCCTCATATTTATTCTAACCAATAACGACATAGGCCCCAGTATCAATCACTCCTCTATCTCACTTAACGCAGATGATATCAAACGGATTGTCTTTTTTCAAAATAATCTGCTCTCCCCTAGGCTCACTTCTCCAATCTGATCTTGACAACTTTTCGATTTGGCGCCAAAACAACTGCCTAGAATTGAATATCGCCAAATGTCACACAATTACCTTCTCTCGGAAACGGTGCCGCACCCAGCCACGTCTCTACTTAACCAGCCGATAACATCGGATAAATCGATTCATGACCTGGGCATCCTATGTGACAAGGAGCACAATTTTACTGCACATATTGACGACATAATCCTCAAGGCCAATGCCGCCCTTGGCTTTGTGAAACACTGCTCGGAAGAATTCCTAAATCCTTACGTCACACGATCACTTTATATAAGCTTTGTCCTTCCTGTTCTCGAATATGCTTGTCAGGTCTGATCCCCGTATCATTTGTTTCACATTCGCAAATATAATATATAAAATATAATAAAGATACAAAATATAAACAATAAATTAAGAAATTAGAGATCGCGATCCACATTTCGAACTGACTCGTTAAAAGCGAATGGTCGATCCTGCTTTCGTTGGGTTGTGGACTCCGCGGAACCAGCTGCGGCGAGTTTCTCTTCGGAGTAGTGGCGGAGTGAATGAGGAGAGAGAGACGGAAGTAGTCGGAAGATAGAATTCTGTGACGGAGGGAAGAAGAAGAGACGTATTAGTGAATTGAAAGATGGAGTTGATAGAAGTAAGTTGTTGAAGTACGGCCACGGAGAACCGGAATCAAATTTTTGTTAATTGAATTAAAATGTATTGAGTTAATTGAATTAATTGAAATAAAAGAATGTCCATGAAGAACCAAAAATTGTGTTCCCGATGCTGGAGTGGGGCAGTTTCTTTAAATGAAGCAAGGGCCCGTTATAAATCTATATAAATTGTTTTTGGCACCGCAGAGATTCGGAACTGTTGCGGCGCAACACCGGTGCACACGACTGTTAAAACGGTACTTGGAAATCATACAACGATACACAGTGACCGAGTGCGGACATGTTTTCGGTTCGGCGATCAAGTTGAATGAAAAAAGTTGCTTCTATGAGTCGCGAGTGGCTGAAGTGCTATAAAAAACCTATTTATAAACAAATAAGTTCCAGTATATAGAAACGGTCAATGCAAAGTAAATATAAATAAATAGAATAAAATAAAAGAGAACGAAGCCACGTGTTGTGACAGTCAAAACGAAGAACACAGTTCAATACAAAATGTGTGTGAGTAACACGTTAACGGTGTTTAAGTGTGAGTGCGCGAACATTGTGAGTGTGTGCGCGAGGCCACAATCTGTTTGTCCTTCACGCAAAAAAAAAAACAATAAAAAAAAGTGAGAACACGTGGTCCATAATATGAACGAAAAACCAATGGATGCCAAAATGGCGCCTCGGAGAAAGCAAAATTCAGACGTAAATCTAAAGGCTAAACGCCTTAAAACAAATGAAAATAAGAATACAGACACGTCGATTGTAACCAGCGATGACGAAGAAAACACCCATGGTGGCCAGTACTCAGGGGCTGGAAACCAATTCAAAGAACTAGCTGTCAGCAAAAATAATGCAGACGCTAGCAATTAGATCGAGGTCCTCAACAGACTCATCCATGAGATTAGTCGTAAAAAAGAAGAACTGGATAGACAAATGGAGGAAGTTGTTAAACTAAAAAACAACCTGACCCAGAACGAGCGAAAATCGAAAATGGTAGAACAACAACAGCAAGAACAAAGACAACAGCAACCCACAAAGGCAAAGAAAACACGACAAGATAAGGGAATTCAACAGCAGGAACCACATCAACAGCAGGAATCACACCAACAGCAGGACACATCTCGGCAGGAAACATCTCAGCAGGTGCCAATCAAAAAAAGGGAGAAAGTACCTCCTATCTGCGTCAGCTACATGGAGACAAAGGATCTTATAAAATTGGGTGAGTTGACATGCAAAACTTTTAAAACAAAACGAATAAATAATTTTAAGATAAGTTTAACATGCGAGGATTTAGAAGGGTATAACAAAATTAAATCGGCATTTTACGTACACCCCTAAATCGGAGAAAACTGTCTCCATGCTCCTCAAAGGAGTTGACCCTTCCTTTACTCCCGAAGAGGTGCTCGAAGAACTAAAAAGCTTCGAAAACGATACCTTGAAATTTACAGGTGTGAAACCATTTTCTACAGCAAATTCTAGAAATCGCAACCGTAAGTTGCCTTTCTTCATTGTGTCGCTAAGCCCCAATAGTAAAATTGATGGGCTTAGATATATTAAATATATTAATCACCAAACAATAAGTTGGGAGAGAATAAAGAAGTCCGACCGCGTATTGCAGTGTATGCGCTGTCAACGCTTCGGGCATGTGGCAGCGAATTGCAATATGCATTTCAGATGCGTCAAATGCCTAAACATGTCCATTGGGCAAAGAACAGCTTCCCGATAGAAGTAAACTATCCTGTGTCCTCTGTAACAACTCAGGTCATCCTGCTAACTTTAGAGGTTGCCCAAAGTACCAACAACTAAAATCAAAGTTGGAAGCCAAAAAGAAGCAAGTTGAAGAAGAGAAAAGGATGAAAACTCGGTCTTACAACAACTTCGTGGTACCAAGTGTGTCATACGCCCAAATGGCAGGTGGAGTAAAAAATGCACCAATCTTAGAACAATCGCGTAATATCATCAAAACGCCTGCTCCAGAGGCACAAACTGATATAACAGCAATATTACTGTCCATACAAGGACAGTTTGCTGCGTTTGATAAGAAATTAGAAAAGATCGGAAAAAAACTGACGGAACAAGTGGCTCGAACGGACGTTATATATTCGACCCTGTTTCCAGACGAGCTCACACTCTAATCATAACGTTAACCGCGACTGAATTAACCCTAAAAATTATTGACGTAGATTAGACGAGATCGTCCAAATTCCACTCAGGGGGGCGGGGACACTGTCTTAGTTAAAAATGGTCTACAACACAAAGTCGTCTACAGTAGAGATGTATACAAGTTCCAGGTACTAGAAGCCCGCGTTATAGATATTCCTTTGAAAAGTCAAAGGCATCTATATGTGATCTCTGCGTATGCTCCCGAATCTCCACAGTGTCTACAGTTTATCAATGAACTTGATACCCTTTTTCGAAGTCTTAAGTTAGAGTCGGAAAATAATTATTTCTTTATGGCGGGAGATCTCAATTCCAAGCACAGTACTTGGGGTAACCTTATCACAAACACAAGAGGCAATGCGTTGTTCGACTGGTGGCAGACAAACGCTATCGAACATAAACTAGAATTGTACGCTACAAGTACGCCGTCATATCCAAAAGGAAATTCCTTCTTGGATTTACCGTTGCTCGACGAGCGAATACAATTATTAGATACGGATCTAACTACTCGAAATTGTCGTCGTACAATCGAGTACGATAGCGATCATTACGGACTTGGTGCTGTAATACATCTCCCAAACGAACATTTACTACTTGAGCAGTACAAACAGATACATTCTTTTTATTTCGGAAAAGCTCACTGGTTGCGCTTTGATCGGATAATAAAAAAAGAATTACGCTCCAATGGCATAGATCCACCAACTGACAGAAATCTTCATAATGACGAAATTGATCATTATCTTTCGACGATGAACAACATTGTTACTAATACAATGAATCGTTCTATCCCAAAAGTGTCTCACATGGAGAGCCATACAAACCGGTACAAAAACGCAACGATCGACGAGCTGTATAGGCAAAAGAGTATTCTGCTCTGTAAGTTAAAACTGCTCTACGGACAATTCAGCGATCCAAATAGCCAGGAAATAAAAACAATTAAGTCATTAATTAAAAATCTTCAAAAACTGATCCGTGACAACTATATATCAGTAATTAATGAAGACTGGAACAAGAGAATTCAAGCCATTAAAGTTAGTGGACCGAATATGTTCCCACAAATAAATAAAGTCTTTCGAAGGAAAGATTATAATGACATTATAGCGTTAACCAAGGATAGTGAAGAAGGTGAATTGAACACACGATGAAACGATTGAAAAGCGAAGCAGTGAAGCATCAGACTACGGACCGTGTTTAGAATTTGATTTCCAAACTCGACTATACTCCACTGGTGTGAATTATTTTTATTATCGCTTGGTATACGGTTCTGATGTATTTTTCTTATTCGATTTTTTTCGTTCGGTGTTCTTCACTAGTTTTGCTTGCTTGTGAATTGTGTGTATCTGTTAGAATCGCTACAACATCCCATGTCTGCGAGTTCCGCGGACTCCCGAGAATTGTCAAACTTTGCTGAAGGCAGGACTTACCCTGGAACACATCAACTCTAACGAAGAGTTCATAATAGTCGAGGATCCGCAAAAAAAAAAAGGTGAACTCAATTGGCACTTGTTTCGAAGCAGTGTATAGATTGAACGAATCTGCTCATTCTAACTTTGACCTGGAAAATAGGGCTCTCCAAAAACATATTTCGCTACAAAATGAACTTAACAATTGGCGTATCTTAAGTCGAAGTTTCACTATCTTTAGTGAAAATAATAGAGCGGATTTCCCACTTAGAGATCTAAACACTAGCATATTTGTATACAAGGATGAACTGACGGACATTCTTAGATCTATTAAGAACAAAAAATCTGGAATAGATAGTATTCCAAACATTGTTCTAAAGCATTTACCTCTTGAAGTAGTGAAGGTTTACACCATTTTGTTCAATAACGCTCTAAATAATGCATAATATCCAACCCAATGGAAATCTGTAGTAGTCCATCCCATCCCCAAAAAGGGCAACGACAGGAGCAATCCAGCCAATCTTCGCTCGATTAGTTTGCTTCCGAACATCAGCAAGATATTCGAGAAAATTATAAATAAAGCATTGACTAACTGGTGTGAGGAAAATGGTATTATTCCGAACAATCAGTTTGGTTTCCGTTCGCAACATGACACAGTTCATGCTGCGACAAAACTTGTTTCCGACATACAATGGAACAAGGCGAAGCGACAATGCACAGGGGCCTGTTTGGTTGATTTTGAAAAGGCTTTCGACACCGTATGGCTAGAAGGGCTGGTATATAAGTTATCAAATCTAGGTATGCCCGAATATTTATTATACATTATCTACGATATGATAATGGGTAAACAATTTATAGTGAAATGTGGTGATATAATCTCTAACAAGACTTTCCACATCAAAAACTGTCTACAACAGGGAGCAGTGAATTCTCCCATTTTATTTAAAATTTACACTAGTGGTCTAGTGGGTTCTCTCAACCATGCAATTGCGTATGCCGACGACATTGTGGTGTATAGATCTGGAGAAAAGATTGATGTCATCAACAGACTTCCGCAAGATGATTTCAACAAAATCAAACGTTTTTGCGACGACTGGAAATTAAAAATAAATTTCCAGAAAACAGAGACTATCCTTTTCAGAACGCCGTCCAGTGCATCAAGGGATACAAACCGGAATTGGAAAACATTTTCCATTGCAGGAAGTAATAATCTTCCTCTACAAGTAACAACTGTAGTAAGATACCTTGGAATCTGGCTTGATCAGTATCTTTACTTTGATAAGCATACAGCAGCTGCTCTTACAGCAGCTAAAAACGCATATGCAATGACACGAAGACTCTTCCGTAGTAGTCTGCTGGACCCCAAGGTGAAAATAATTTCATACTCAGCATTCATTCGACCAATATTGGTGTATGGCTGCCCGGTATGGTACAACATATACCCATTTTACATGGAGAAGTTTCGGGTGTTCGAGAGACAGTGTTTGCGCTCCTGCCTCGGAATGTACAGAACCCAGAGTCGCAGTATAAGAAATACTATCCCAATAAAGTCCTGTACGACAAATCAGGACTAAACAGAATAGATAACTTCATTATTAAGATTATTCGTGGTCACACAACAAGGGCAATGTGCAGTGAAAATGATCTTATAGCGGGAGCATTCTATCCCAATGATATGTATATGGAGAGTACTGTCCAGAATGGGTTTATTCCCCCAGAAGCGTTCCCTTTCTTGGATAAAAGTGGACTTATCCAAGACAAACGCGAAGACCCTATTATTTACCACGCTTTCCGTGGTGCCAGGGATAAACGAATTCTCCACGATAACAATATCTCTAATTTTCCAGAGCGCCTGCGTTTTAGTATGGTGATCGGTGAATGAGATAAATCAACAAAAGATCGATCCCATCCCAACTGCTGGTGGATCAGTGATGAAGAAAGGACTACACGTCCCCAAACATAGTATGCCTCTCAGGCGCACCGCTTACCTTCCCCCTATCCCGAATTCGCAATTATTTTATTTTTTTATTTTTTTTATTTTCGGTTTTAATTTAATTTTAATTTTTATTTATATTCCTTGTTTATGTTTGTCCGTTTTGTTTCATTATTTTATTTTTTAGTATTTTTGTAGCTGGGTCTGTTACCAAATTAAGTGTGTTTTGGTTTTGAAATATCTGACAACCCACAACAAGAGATTATGTAAATTGCAACTTTGTTAAGCTGGTAATGAGGGTCCAAGATTCAAGAGTGTAACAAATCAAGATACAAAAGAAATCAGACAGACGAGGCTTGTCTACGCCGTTGCCTGTTGTTGGGTCATTCCATGCAATGGACCTATCTGACGCGACACTGGTCCAATTGTTAACTCCTTTTGATGGCCCCATCAAATTTTAAGAAATCTCGGATGGATATATTTGTTAACGAACTTATTGGCTCTTTGTTTTGGAGTCTCCCTGAGGCATTAAATTTCTTCGACTTGGTACAGCAATTCAATGTGGTCGAATGTGAAGAATGCACTTGACAACGCGCCTTTGTTGTCTCTATCTATTCAAGTCGGGAAAGGTGAACTTACTGCAGAAGTACATTTTTTTTTGGTTGTTTCGTTTCAATGCAGTCCACAAAATGTGTGATTGGCAGGGGAAAACCATAGCAGAATTCTACTTATTGAGAGAGAACAAAGGCTTTCAAATTGTCTTTGGAACCATTCTTTTCTGCTTTTCAACAGGTGAATTCGTGATTTGAACACCAAAGTCACATTTTAAATTACATCCGAAAACTTATTCTGTCGATAACTTTGTGGCGGTTCCGCCAAACCCCACGGACTACTTACCTCAAGAACCCCCATCCCTACAACCCAGTCTGTATCAACTTTCTGCTAATGCAATCGCATTAAGCACCTGTAAATTCACGCAACAAAATTCACCAAATGTATTTACCTAAAAGCTCCTGGAAGAGAATTCTTACCTGCATTCATTTATTCGAATTCAAAATTCCCCTTAAGAATTCTGTTCCAAACAGCATATCCCTGAAAAGAAAACTTATCGGTTCACATATCATGTAACCACCCCAACCAGGGATAATGATCATTGCGTCGCATATTCCCAGCTTCATTTATGTGTACAGCAAATCCCTTTTCATACACATTGGCTGGCGACCTTTTCTCCCAACAATAAACAACCCATAATTAGCGCAATAGACGCTGAAACTAATTTCCTTAGCACGCAATGTGCAAACAAAAGAACGCTGTCCTTCAAAGGTTTTCTGGCGATAACATAAACAATCCACATCGTTTGTGGTATCCCAAATGCAATTCCCATTTAATGAGTTCCAGCTTATTTATTTAGCTGACTCTAATCACAGACCGATGCATTAGGTCGCTTCTCCTTTGTTCTTTTTCCCTAGCTGTGGGTTTTCCTTGCTGGAATGCATCGATAAACACGGTGATGTATACGTTCACACATACACAGCACTGTATCAAAAGATCGCGTTTCCTTGGTGGCCACACCCTTAAGAGAAAAATGTTCTCTCTCTCTTCCTTTCCTTAACCCTAACCGAGGTTGGAATTCAAACCAGAGTTCTATCCTATATATGTAATTAAAAAAAAAAAAATTACATGATGTAGTAAAAATAGAATACATTTAAAAAAGAAAACATATCAATTATTATGATATGTTATAAAAACAGTTGTTGTACGCCGAAAGGCATAAGAAAAATAATAATGTATAATTTAGAGTGCTTGCGAAGAGCCAGTAAGTTAATGTAAGAATGTTATTTGTAGAATAGAAATTAACATTTAGTCTTAAGTAAAATATGTAATTAATTTGTTTAATAAATGTGGATATAAAACAAAAAACAAAAAACGGTACTTGGAAAACCGTACCGGAAGTGAGAATACGGTTGCATAAGAGAAAGGAGTGGCACCGTTAATCAACAGAATTAAAACCGAATAATATAACAATTAACATCATTGAACAGAATATAGCGACGAATACAACAATTGGCTTGAGGTCTCGACGGCGCCATCAGAGAATTCTTTACCGCGTCAGTGGCGCAGCTAAGCTCCCCGGACTCCTTGTGAAGCAAACTATATTTACGGCAAAACATCTGGCAACCATACAATTCTTCTTACATTACAACTGACTACCAACGGATATAACCATTTACAACAAAACACAGCCGGTAACCACCACTACCAGCTTATTTTGTTACAACTCTTACATTACAACTATACATTCATTTTACAGTACAACTCCGGCCAATACAACTCATTATACATTACAACTGGCGCAACGACAAAGCATTTGATAAACCATCATTTTCATCTTCTGTTACAAAATTAAATTCAAAGTTGTCAAGTCCCTATTGGAAAATCCGTTATATTGAAAAAAAAGCGGAATGCGCCATATTTACTTTTGCAGATCACATTACTCATCTCCTTCCGTTTGTTGACGAATTCCGCATGTAGCTGTGGGTAGATGTGATGTTTTCTTGCTCTTTGTTGGAAGCGTCGTAATCTGTTGCATTCCGTTCGAACCTCGAAGATTTCGTGGCTCCACCAATGCTCTGGTTTGATAGCCCCTGCTGGTTGCCTTCGTTGTGGCATAGAAGCATCGCATGCGATAGTAACCACTTCATGACTTTTCCAGCCTGCCTGTTCGCATCGAATTGTTCGATTGGGTCTTCCAGTGTATAATCGAGCAGTTCCGCATTGGGGTCATTCTCTTTCCATCCATTTTTCTGTACTTTCTTCACCAATCTGCTAGTGATGAGTCCCCTGTGTGGGAATGTTTCCTACATCACGGTTTGGTGGTCATTATGGATGTAGGTGTCCAAAACTCGTCTCTACATATTTCTTGCCAATATGGATCTGGCAAAAGTGAAGGTGATTTTAGACCGCCCTCTAGTTTATAAAGGTGCCCTCAGCGCCGTCATTAGGTAGCACTGCATCTAGGACTGTGTTGACGTCCGTTGCCGTGCTTCCTCGGATGAGGGAAGAGCGGGGACCTTTTATTATTATTGTCTGCTCACAAATTGCTTTTATTTCATTAAATTAGGGATAATTCAAAGTATTTCTTTTTAGAAGATTTATTTTATTTATTTTCTTCTTCTTAGTGTTACTCTTCAAACTGAACTGAACTAATTACTTAACTCAATTGCTACTTGATTTGAACTAAACTTCTACTTGATAACTTAACTCTTAAAACTTTCTAACTCAACTTTTTAATCTCAACTAGTACTTAACTCTACTGTTTCTGATACTCAACTCGAACTGAACTGATTTTACAATTGAATTTTTTCTCTACTTATAGAACATTGTGTTCTAATTTACTGTAAATTATAATATGACCAAACTAATTTTCTCAAAGTATTCCTTTAGTTACTGTGACTTTTAAATTGAATAAAATTTGAACGAAAATCAAAGTGCTCTGTTTTGAAATAAAAAGGGGCAAGTTATTAAAAAGGGGCATGTTATGAAATGTACTGTAACTGTAACTGGCTTGATATAATATTGTGAATGTTTATGAGTGGTATGTATTAAGTGAGAATGTAATATATGTTAAGGGAAGTTTTTAAGCATGTGTACGGAGATTCAGTGTTAAATTTAATAAAGGGTAGTATTCTGGAATACAACAACTGCGAAGGGTTCGGGTAGTGCCTCGCCTCTACTGTTGGACTTGGTGGTTCCCCATTCTGCTGCCCAGGCGTTGAAATCTCCAGCAATTATAAGTGGGCTCTTAGTCTAGCTACTTGAGTTTGTTCGCTTCAAAAAACATTTGAATTCTTCCAATTCTCACCTTGGTGGAGAGTAACAATAGCCGAAATGATTTCCTCTGATCTTAGCGTAGGCGAATCCTTCCTGCCGCTGGTCAACTTTGTGTTATATGGGGGGAATTTCCAGCTGAAGAATTTTCCCATGTAATTGTGCCAGCCCCAGGCATCCCGTACTGCTTGTTGAGGCGCACCATGTCGGCACCATACTCCTTAACTGTTTGGGAAAGGAGATCTTGTGCGGCTCCACAACGGTTTGAATGCACTTAAACCTGTCCATTCTTATTCAGAAGATTGGCCATCCCGTTTTTAAAGGCTCGGCATTTGTAACTCCCTGTTGAGTGTTCCTTACCGGCTTCGCACCCTGATTCGCAGAACATGCGAACAGGTTGAGCTTTAAAGCCCATAGCTTTGTGGCTTTTTCCTCCACATTTCAAACAGATCTCCGAACGATCTTCTTTGATAATGTACGATATCGTTGTTAATTTTAATTTTTGTAATTAAATTTAATCAATTCTTCTGTCTCTTCTTCTCCCTAATCACCCATAAAAACTACTTTTCGGGAAGAAATTATGGGGATAAGATGAAAGTAACTCGTATACTCCCTCGCAAAAGGTATACCTATCATTCGCAATCGGAGTATAGGTGGTTGTTGTGTCCTACTACGTTCCTTTTCCCTATTTTGATAGGGGAGTTAACCTGGCCTTTGATTGCAATCATACTATAGGGATGTCAGTGTGGTCGAAGGAAGAAATTGGGGAAGTCCAATACCGGAACTCGTATGTGCAATCAAGTATATAAATTCATAAACACATTTCATTACCTCTCTCATTTCCTGAATAGCGTTTGTTTTCCATAGCATTTGCGGAAGTTCAGTGTGTGTTTGCCTGGTTTTCACATAATCATTTTTCACTAGAACGTGAGTGCACTGTTGAAGTGCAATCGCTGTTCAAGGTTCCAATTATATTTCTGTTGAGATCTTGAACTATTACGTCAACATGATAAGAAAAACCTCCTGCGAATTGAATACCATACGGCGCCATAAATAACATTGGGTGATTTGTGTGTTTATGAACCTCTCATCCTAACAACCTGACAAATAGGTGCTTATCACGTCCTTATCGTAATACTAGCAGAGCTTTAGATAATTTTTTACAATGCAAAGAACATGATAAGGACCCTCAACCACCCAGTTCACAGTATAACTTATTTATTAAAATCTTTTCGTGTATCGTGTGGGTTGCTCTATCGCTTGCGTTGTTCTACGTAATTGTATGCTCTACTTTTCAATGGATTAAACTTTGGTTTTGCGATTCTTTTTAAGTCATCAAGTGATAACAGTTTGCCAAACCCAACAACACAGCCATCCAAATCGTTATCAATGACATCCTAAATTTAGCCAGTGTCTTACTTTCTTTCCGATTCACTGCTGTGTTACATTTTTTCATCGGAGATAATCTTATCAGAAGTTTGTAATTAAGCAGCGGGCACTGGAGGGATGAGTTAAGGGATCATTTTATCATCAACTGTTGGTTAAGTTAAGTCGAATAGAGGCTGTAATATAAATATAGACATATAAAAACATTTCGCATAATTGCAGTTCAAAATGATGCGCATATTACGCGGTGGCGATCCACTGGCTACTAGTTTCGTGACAGATTTGTTGCGTGGCGACTCAAAAAGATGGCGACATGTAATACCATTTGAATTTTGTTTAGTTTGTTTCGTATTTGAATTTGTGAATTTTATTTCAGCAAGGTAAGGTGATCGCCATTCGCCGAGAGGATCAATCGGTATGGGAGCGACGAGCCCCATTCGCTCCGCTTCATGTGAAAAAGTTGGTTAAGAGTGGTGTGAAAGTTATAGTGCAACCCTCCAACCGACGGGCGTACCCAATGCAGGTGAGTTGTATTATGCGTGGAATGTTGAATGATACAAAGTCTTTGCTTACCAACAATGGTTACGCATGTTCAAGTGTTTCGAGTGACATAGATATTTACACAAACAACACTAAACATTTCTCACAATACACAGAAGATGTTGGGATCGAAACCTCCTGACATTACTCACAGTTTCTGGAATTTGTAAACTTTACCAAAGCAAAGTTTAAGACTTGATCCGGAATAAAAGACAAAAAAGAAATCTGCCATTTTTAAAGATTTAGGTCTCAGTTTCTTTATTAAATAATATCGTAAAATTTGTTGAAAAATATTTTTACATTCAAAATACTTTTCTGGAAGGAATTAAGAGGATATGATGAGAGTAACCCCATATGTAAACCCTGCGAAAAGGTATACCTATCATTCGCAACAGGATTTTATGTGTACTACTACTTTCCTTTACCCTATTTTGATGGCGAAGTTAACCTGACATTCACATGGGATGAGAAATTGTTTTTAATATTTATTTGTTTAAATTTCGATTCTTTGTGTAACCTAAAGTGGGCGCCTAAATCCTCGCAAAAGTCCCCATCCCATTGCGTACAGTTTATCTTAGAATTGACAAGTCAGAAAAAAAAATGAAATGGCATCTTAAAGAGGAGGGTTTCGTAGCAAGGAATTCATCACCATTTATTATAAAATTGTGGAGGTTATATTTTTGTGTATTTATCTTACCTCTTTTGGGGAGATCCGATTGTTTCCGGTGTCCAATATTGAAAGACGATTTTATTAATTTATATTATTATTTTATTTAATATTTTTTTATTTGATTTCTTAATTTTACTTCTGGCCGTTGGTTTGGCCTCTGGATTCCGACTGATCCAAAATAAAGTAGGGTGAAGATCAGAACTAATCAACCTTGGAATATGGTTTCAATCATTTATTGCTTATTTTTATTGATTTTTTACCAATTTTGATGGTCGTATTATTCGGCTCAGTTATTCCTGTAATGAGGAAGGGCCCTTCCAGATGGGTGTTTCTTTGCCCTAGCGGTTTTTATACCTTACTAAAACTCTGTTTCCCACTTGAAACGATTGTGGTTTCGTTTCACGTCCGAAGCATGCGGTTTCCTTCAACGAACGGCATTCCTCGCATTGCTTTTTATATCTCCTAATGTCGGAGAGCATGGACGGCCACCAGTATCTTTGTCGTATTTTATTATACCATTTGGTGATGCTCTGATGTCCACCGGAAGGGGAATTGTGGTAAACCCTGAGTATCGTCGCGATCTCATTGAGGTTTGCTATTTTTTCAGATGTTGTAGGCTTTCGCAATAATTTTTTTATTTTGAGAGGGGCTAGGGCACGGGTTTGTTGAATTTGCAGACGAAGTGTAAGTTAATTGATTAATATATTTGTTATTACCACGTGACTTCTTAAGGTTCCTCTCCTTATGGCTAAGATTTAACCTGAAGATTTTGCGCTTACCTTGGGCTTGCTCCCGTTTCCCTTTAGCGTATTTATTTTCAGGTGCCTTTTTCTCGACGTGTGAGAACTTTATTGGCACACTAAATACTTTGGGGTTTATTTCCGTGCGAGGAAAGTGACGCGTTGTTTGGGCCTATAGCGTTTGAAATGATAGTGAAGAACGTGTGATTCGAACTGACGCCATGACAGTTAGAATCACAAAAAATTGAACCTAAGCGTTACCCATCAGGCTACTGGCCGTGTTTAGAATTCGATTTTTAAACTCGACTATACTCCACTGATGTGAATTGTTATGTTATCGCTATGGTATACGGCTCTGACGTATTTTCTTATTCGATTTTCGGTCGGTGTTCTTCATCACTTTGCTTGTGAATTGTGTGTGTATCTGTTAGAGACGCCACAGGTCCTTCCACATTGCATTTTTTTGACAGGAAGTCATTTCCAAGCAGACAGTCTCTGGTAAACCGGACATACTTCTTACTACTTGGAACTTGCATGGGAGTTTAGACCTACCTTTTAACTGGAAGTTCACCTTGCAGCTTCCCAAGGTCCTAATACTTCCGAACGGCGTCTCTAAAGTGCAAGCCTCTTGCCGATTTATTTTGGCGTCTGATTTGTTATGGCAATTTTTGCTGATCAGACTCATTTCAGCGCCGGTGTCCACTACTAGAGTTGTGTTTTTGTTCACACCTACATCTATAGGTAGTTGGACAGTTGGAACGCTGGTTATCGGCGCGCGTGATCCTGATAAGGTAGCTTCTTTTTGCCACCGAGGGTTCTTCTTTGTTCTGGGCTCGAAGTGGGGGAATTCTTTGCAGGTTGACATTGAATTCGCGACTCCTATTTCAGCTTTTACTGACAGGACCCTAGATTATGACCTTGTTGGCCACAGAAGTCGCAAATCTGCCTTATGTGCAGAATCCTTGCTCTCTCCCTTCATCGCCGGCAATCACGGATATCGTGGTTTAACTGCTAGCAGTGTGTGCAAAAGGGTGTGTTTTTCCTTTTCACACAATCCTCATAGACATGCCCCCTTTTGTTGTAGGTTATCCTACTGAGGTGTGTCAATGATAGGTTGGGATGGTCTGATTCGATTACCCCTTCGGTTCCCCTGTGTGTTTGCTCGGCTTTTGGTATTTGTTCCTGGAGTTGAGTTGAGTTGGAAATCCCCTGTGCTATGGGTTGTCTGCATGAGAACTCTTCTACAGCTGGAGTATTGGGCATTAAAGTTTGTCCCAACTCGGTACCTAAACTTGGTTTATAGGCTTCTGGAGGTGCTATTGGTGTTTAAGGCGAAGGAGAATTAAATGAAACTTGCGAAGAGATTAATGGCAGTTGAGGTTGTTGGATTTGTTCCAATTCCAATGTGTTTTCCGTTAAGGAATCTATTGGTACATCGCCCATCAATAATAAAAATTGCCGATGGTACGGATATATCAACCCCTTCTTGTAGATGTTTTTCGCAAAGTCATCTAATTGTGCCTTTACGGCCTCAGATAATATGGGACCGTATTTTAATTCCGCGGCTTTCTTACATTCCATTAACGACTTCTTTAGTCGTAATTGGAACAGGATAATTGCTTCTGCCGGATTTTGCCGAGTAGCTAATAGCTTCTTTACCAGGTCCTGATAGTTTTCTACTGATAAATAAACCTTTCTTAGCAAATCCTCGGCGATGCGAACGAAGTGGACACGAATAAGGCAGAAGCTTCTCCCCGCAGTCTAGTATGGAATATTTGTAAGAAAGCCCCGTGTTCTTCGGTCTTGAGGCAGTTTAAAATCCCCTTGCAGCAATTCAGAAACGTTTCCAATTCCGCACCTATATGGGGATTTGGTTCCCCAGAGAAGATGGGGATTAGCTGTGCTGACAGCTTCGCAAGCTTTGTGTAATCAATAGCCATTGTTTCAAAGGTTGCGAGATCCGTTTGGTGCTGAGGAACTGAAATTTCTGACAAGGAGGAGCTGGGGCCGCGAGTTTTGATCAGAGGGTTTCCTTCGATTATGGTTCCGCTACGGAGTCTTTTTGGTGACGGGGGTACAAGGTCGCGGGAAATATTAGCGTTTAGGGTGGTTCCCGGTTCCATAGACCAAAAGAGAAAAAAAAATCGTAGTAGCAATATAAACGGGAGAGAGGGGCACAGGTATATGGGTTTCAGATGTTTGTTGTCAATATTATTATTGTGTTTTTTGATGTTGTTGAACTTATTTGTTTAGAAGTTGAAATTCTTCCCTAGGATAGGTAGGTGTGCAGCGTTTGGGATGATATTGAAGGACGTGTGATTCAAACTGACGCTATGACAGTTAGAATCACAAAAAATGAAACCAAAGCGTAACACATCAGGCTAGTGGCCGTGTGTACGAATTCGATTTCTAAACTCAAGTACATTCGACTGATGTGGATTTGTTATGTTATCGCTATGTAATATTATGATTATGAATATTATGATGATGATGGGTATGGTAACTAATTATTCAGTGCGTGCCTTGCACTTCCGCTGTGGAGATATAGTGGATTAGATTTATTACCTAATTATTCCGCTCGTTGTCCCGATGCTGAGCCACGGCTCCAACCGGTTTATAGAATTCTGTCTTCTGCTGTTAAGGGATCCTTATGTGCCGTCCTTTATCCTCGAAATGAGTTCTAGCTTCTCCCTTGTTGAATCTGCAGCATCAATTGCAACACAATCTCATAAACACTGAGTCGTACATCCACTGAGATCGTCCATTAGGTAACACAACGTTAAAGGTCTTCCTGTTCAAGTCCAGCAATGTTTTCCATTGAATCCTCTCAATTCAAAATACTGCTTCTAGTCGAATCAGGCTTCAATTACACCTTAATTCCAACCGAACAAAAAAACAAAACTTAAAACAACTCCACACTTTATTCAGTACACATTAAATTGCGCTTTCATTTACACCTCAATTTCAACCGAACAAAAAATTATCTCCGGTAACAAAAACGGTTAACAACAGTTCGGTGTTTCGGCTTTTTCTGCCCTTTTTTCCACAAAACATTTTACGGGACTCCTCTCGATTCTTCTTCTGACAACGGAACGTCAACCAAAAAAAAACCGTACCTCAAAACATTGACCCCCTGTCTCTCTCGCTCCCCATTCACGTCCACTTTGAAAACCAAATTCGAACTCGAAGAACTGCACGATCCACACCCGAATCGGGGCGTGTTCAAAGAGTCACTTCTGGATCGTGCAATTCCTCCACCACCTTACCATCATATTACCTTAAAACAAATTATGTTAATAATTAAATACAAAATGATTAGTTGATGGGGTGGCGGACGCACGTAACATACCCCCCCCCCCCCCTCCACAAGACTGCGGGGCATTCTTAGGAGAGGAATGTCACGCCGGAGAGTGGACGGCGGAGAGCAAACAAACAAACAATCAACAAACCAACCAATAAATAAATAAATACACATGCTTAGGTGTTAAGGTTAGTAAGGATTTTCTATATATTTAGTACTACTTATATATTAGGGTTAGTGAAACAAGATAAATAATGCTTAAGTGCTAATGTTAGTACGTTTTAGGCTACCTATATACTAGGGTTAGTAAAAATAAGTAAATAAATAAATAAATAAATAACACTTAAGTATTAACCTAAGAGGGGGAACAACAGACAAACACTCCACAAAACCAAGGACAACACAACCGCCCGCGGCGGGTCCGACACTTAATCCGATGGTCCGACCGAAAGCTCGACCGCCCACACGATCCGGTTAGGACCCCCCCCGCCAAGGCGAGGTGATCCCCTCTCGTTCAACCACCCCAAAATGTCACCACACGCTTTTAATTATTTTTTGTTTTTTATTATTTTGTTTATAGCACTGTTCCTGGTGTTTTAGCCCCAGGTACGCTTTATGTTTATTGTCTTTTTATTTTTATTATTTTAAACATTTTGACTTGAAAATTTTTATTACCAATTCGTACCTCCGAAGCCAGACTCAGCTCCGGACGCAGGGTAAGGGTGTCTTGCCCAGTACGATTGGATTTACATTATTGTATCGATCAAGAGTTTTCAAGCACTTACAAGTGTTTAACTTTGGCTTCCCTGATCCTAGCGACTGCGCCAGTTGTGGAGGTTATATTTTTGTGTATTTATCTTACCTCTTTTGGGGAGATCCGAATGTTTCCGGGGTCCAATATTGAAAGACGATTTTATTAATTTATATAATTATTTTATTTAATATTTGTTTATCATTTGATTTCTTAATTTTACTTTTGGCCGTTGGTTTGGCCTCTGGTGCCGCCCTTTTATACTCTCTGATGACAGAGATTGTATAAAATTTTGCTTAAAAATTCCAAGCAGCAGAAACAAGATTTTGTGTGCTTCAGTTGGAATAGGATTCTGGGAAGTGTATAGGAATTTACTTGAATAAATTCCCGGAAGGAGAAATTATGAAATGCATTTAGTATTAGGCATTTCATAATTTCAATGGTTATAGGGAATTGAATCAATGCAGGACAAATGGACTTTTGTTTAAATTTATCGTGCATATGATTTAATTCGATTGGTACGTAAGATACTTGAAATTGAATCAATGCGCGACAAATAAACTTTTGGTTTAACTTGTCGCTCATATGATTCACTATGGGAATTGGATTGGGATGATAGGTAATTGGGTGAGAGTGGTGATTTAGGATCACTACAAAATCAATTCAACGCAACTAGCTGTTTGGAAAAAGTGAGATAATCAATTTTTTTAAACTTTGTTAATTTTTTCTTAGCTTTTTTTTTATTTTTTTTATTCTTTTTGAAAAATTGTTACGAATCACTAGGAAGGACATGTTAACGAACAAAATGCACCAATATTTATTGAAGGCGGCTTAGCGGAATAGTCAGCAGCTATGAAAAACGTCGCTTCTGAAAAACACATTTAAACCATTTCCTCATTTTATTTATTGAATATCATTTCCAGCGGAGATCGGAGATTACTAATACCATAGGTTGTTTGTTTTGGAATTGTTCAAAAACGTTTGAAGCGATGACTTGTAGCGTTTCTAATAGATACACACACAGTACACAAGTCCAGTAGTGAAGAACACCGACAAAAATTTGAATAAGCAAAAGCAGAAGAGCCGTATACCACAGCGATAACATAGCAATTCCCCATCAGTTAAATGTACTTGAGTTTAGAAATCGAATTCGCACACACGGCAGTGGCCTGATGTGTTGAGCATTGGTTCCATTTTTAGTGATTCTTTCTAACCGTGATAGCGTCGGTCCCAATCACCCGCTCTTCACTATCGTCGCAAACGCTATAATTGGTGACCCCGACACGATCTGTACGACATAACACACACTTCCATACGCACACAGAGGCTCACTCGCCTGCTCTGATATTCTCTCGATCGCTCTCTCGCTCAGTCGTTTGCAATGCATAAAAACAGAAAAGTTTTGAAAATTTTATATCGTACTAGTTCTACTATTTACCTCCAATCATAAAAATATCAAATAGGTGTCAATTGGATGTCTTAATAAATAGCGTCTTTGAGGTTCGAGACTATTGATTTGATATATTTAAAAAAATATATATAAAAGGATTTGTTTGACCAAGCTACATACTTAAACAAAGAAATGTATCTACTTTATAAAAAACTTATCTCCTAGCGACAAAGAGATCGAGAATAGAGTCGGAGCATGTCTATCAAAAAGATATTAGTTGTACACTTTATATGAACTAACTGAGAATTATAAATCAAGTAAAAAAAAAGACTAAATGAAATATGGAAGCACTGTTGCAACATCTATTAATTACCTAATGTTTCGTGGAAGAGCCGTAATCTGTTGCATTCCGCTGGCAGCTCGGAGATTTCGTGGCCCACCAATACACTAGTTTGATAGCCCCTACTGGTTGTCTTTGTTGTGACATAGAAGCACCGCATGCGTTAGTAATCACTTCATGGCTTTTTCAGCCTGCCTGTTCGCATCTAATTCTTCGATTGGGTCTTCCAGTATATATTCGAGCAGTTCCGCATTCTCTTTCCACCCATTTTTCTGTACCTTTTTTGCCAATCTGCTAGTGATGAGTCCCCTGTGTGGGAGTGTTTCGTACATCACGGTTTGGTGGTTATTATGGATGTAGGTGTCCAAAACTCGTCTCTACATATTTCTTGCCAATATGGATCTGGTAATGGTGTAGGTGAAGGTTATTTTGGATCGCCCTCTCGTTTATAAAGGTGCCCTCAGCGCCATCATTAGGTAGCACTACATCTAGGACTGCGAAGGCTTCGAGTAGTGGCTCGCCTCTACTGTTGGACTTGGTGGTTCCCCATTCTGCTGCCCAGGCGTTGAAATCTCCAGCAATTATAAGTGGGCTCTTAGATTTAGCTACTAGGGTTTGTTCGATTAAAAAAACATTTGAATTCTTCCATTTCCCACCTGGTGGAGCGTAACAATAGCCAAAATAATTTCCTCTGATCTTAGCATAGGTGAATCCTTCCTGCTGCGGGTCAACTTTGTGTTCTAATGGGTGAATTTCCAATTGTCCAGATGGGCAGTGTTCAGCTGGAGCCATGTAATTGAGCCGGGCCCAGGCATCCCGTACTGCTTGTTGAGGAGCAACATGGCGGCACCATATTCCTTAACTGTTTGGGAAAGGAAATCTAGTGTTTCGTTTAGAAGTTTTAAAATTGGAATTTAGATTAATAAAAATAAAATAGGCATGGGATCTTTGAAGAAAGTTATTATACCAAAAGGCTGCTGGCGATATCGCAATTAGGAGGTTGGCGAATGGCTACTCTCAGGGGCGAATCCGTCTAGTAATTTAAATTAAAATGTATTTAAAGTGAAAGGTATGATCTTCTCCTATAAATATGTCATATCTCCGAATTGTTTCGTAATTATTATGTAATAAAAATCCAACTCTATTCTATACTAAATCAAGACTCTTGTGATAAAATAATCTGTTAACACTGTACGCGTTAAGTACATCGTGTGTTATTTGTACTTTTATGTGCGAAAAAACAGATGAAGCGTGTTGTGTTGTACATGTAATGCTGATAACCTTTTAAGGAAATGGATCAGTGAAAACACCTGTTATAGAATATCAACTTTGCAAAGCGATAAAGATTACTGAAACCGAATAAACGATAAAAAAAAAGTAAAACACATTTTTATTTAACCCAACATATTATGCCACGAGTGATATGATAGAACATTTACTCGTAAATAGGGAAATGAAGTTCGCGTCATAGTGAACTGGCTATTCACCTTTATCTAGTAGTACTTAGAAGTGTCATTATAATGTGCTTATCACAGTTGCGTATTCCCATATTCACATGAGTGCGGGAATAGCGATTTTGTGTTCTAATTATACACAAGCACTGAAGTGATTTCGATTACCCCCTTTGATATCAAAAGATAAAGCGCGACAAAGAAAAATATTAGGTGCACAAAAGGCCGTTTGGCAAAAGATCGCCCCACCAGCAAATTAGAAATTGTCAGATGTCAAACGTAATATTGTGACTTTGAACACGTAATAACATTATTATTATTATTATTATTATTATTATTATTATTATTATTATTATTATTATTATTATTATTATTGTTATTATTATTATTTTTATTATTATTAATATTATTATTTATTGGTCTGTAGGAACCCGGAAGTTCATGACCTCACCGACTCGACTCCGCCATCGTTCCCTGTCCTGTGCACTCTTATTCCACGCTTGACCATCTAATCCGATCTCCTCAAGGTCAAACCTAACATTGTCCTCCCATCTCCGTCGCGCCCGTCCTACCGGTCTCTTTCCCGTTGGTGTACCGTCAAGAATTCTACGCGCGGTCCTATCGTTGCCCATTCGCGCCACATGTCCGGCCCATCTTAGTCTTCGCGACGTGATTACTCTCACTATTGTAGGTTTGCGGTATAGCTCTTCCAATTCTTGGTTGTGGAGTTTCCTCCATTGTCTTGTCTCCTCGTCATATGTACCTCCAAAGATACTCCTTTTTTCTCGAATACGCGGAATTTGTTTTCTTCCCGTTTTGTGAGAGCCCATCTTTCGCATCCTATAGAGCAATCGGCATGATTATGGTTCTATAGACACGGAGCTTTATGTTACGTGATAGCAGTTTACTGACTGCGTGCCAACTAGCGTTGCCGGAGTGTAGTCTTTTATTAATTTCATTCGACATTTCGTTACTGGCCGTCAGAATAGTTCCCAGATATTTAAATTCTTTAATTTTTTCAAATATCTTGCCTCTGAGGTTTATATGTGTTCCCTGAGGTCCACCTGCTCTCGCCGTAATCATGTATTTTGTTTTGTCTATATTTATTTCTAGGCCCACCTCTTCTGCCGCTTGCATGATGATTTCACAGTTTTTACTTACAGTTTCGAGATTATCGTCCAGAACGGCGATGTGATCCGCATATGCGAGCACTTGTGTGACCCCGTTTAGGGATGATCCGGCCATGTTGTCGTCTTGCACCTTTCTGATGAACAACTCGAGCACAAGGTTAAAAAGACACGGTGATAGGCTATCTCCCTGTTTTAGTCCGTCCCGGATTTCAAATGGTTCTGAAAGGTGGTTTTCTATTCGAACTCGCCCTTTGTTTTCATTCATGCAAATTCGAATGAGCTCGACATATTTTTTAGGGATTCCCAGCTCAACTACAATATGATAGAGTCTTTGCCTTGCGACTGAGTCAGTTGGTGATCCGTCTCTCCGTATTCCCACCTTTTTTTCCAGCAGTTGCCTTAACGTGAACATTTGGTCGCTTGTTGACCGGTTCCTACTGAATCCGCATTGGTAGTCTTCAAATATTTCTTCTGCGTACGGTGTGATTCTCGTCAGTATGACATTTGTTAATATTTTGTATGTGGTTGGGAGCAATGATATTCTTCTGTAATTTTCGCAGTCAGATCTGTCGTCTTTTTTGAAAATGGGGACTACTATTGAGGTTTTCCATTCTTCCGGAGTGACTTCCTTATCCCATATTGTCTTGATGAGCTGGTGGGTGTTTCGAGCGGTTGCCTCTCCTCCATGCTTCACAAGCTCTGCCGGTATGCAGTTGACTCCGAGAGCTTTGTTGTTTTTCAATCGATTTATTGCGTCTAGAACTTCGTTGAAAGAGGGCTCTGGGATCTGAGGCTCGGCTGTATGTACGTCTGGTGCGTTTATTTGTGGTTGATGGGTGCGTACATTGAGCAGGTTTTCAAAGTATTGCTACCATCTTGTCACGATATTGTTTGTTTCTGTGACCAGACAGCCGTTTTTGTCTCGAATTATTTTGGCTCTCACTGGGTAGCCATTTCTAATTGAATTTATGCCGGCATACATACCTCTGATGTTCTTTGCTCTGGAATTTTCTGGGATTTTTTCGATCCGAGTCTTCTCCCATTTGCGTTTTTTTTGCGTTTGAAGAGTCTCATTGTGTCTCCGAATCGTCGCGTATCTTTACGCGTTGATTATATCATATCTTTCTAAGTGGAGCATTCGGAGGCGTTTACGTTCTTCGATCTTCGCCCTGCACTCATTGTCAAACCACGGTTTGGACTTAATTGTTTTCTTAAATCCTAATACCTTTTGGGCTGTTTGTTTGATTGTGTCTCTGATCGATTTCCATTTAGTGTCCACCACTACTGTCTTCCTCTTCCTCACTGCACTCATTCTCCAGGATGCTAAATTTATTCGTTAGTTCGTCTTGATATTCAAGCCTTTTGCGCAGGTCTTTTAGTTTATCAATGTCGCACTTTTTGTTCGTCTCCCGTGACTGCCCATGTGCGAGCCGACTCCTGATTTTGCCCATTACAAGAACATGATCGGAGTCGCAATCTGCTCCTCTATATGATCGTACGTGAAGTATATTCGAGTGGTGTGTTTTGTCTATGAGGAAGCGGTCTATTTGGTTACGCCTTACGGCGTCGGGTGATATCCATGTGGCTTTATGAATTTGCTTGTGCATGAACATCGTATTGATCATTCATTTCATGGGTTTCAGTCCGCCATATCAGAGCACCTCTTTGATATGGTAAGGTCTGCTTACTGTTCTGATTCGACCCGGTGTCAGAGAGGCGCCGTTATAATACAGCCGGTATACCCCTGGCTGCAAACCATACAATGGGCACGGTGACGCGTAATACCCTGGATTAGGGGCGGTAGATCTTTGTGTGTTACTCCTCGGTAGCCTGTCTGACATGGGTGCCCCTACCGGAAGCGTATGCTTCCGTCAGCAAAGCCTGAGTGATTCAAGTAATCAAGTCGCGTAGATTAAGATGGGCCGGACATGTAGCGCGAATGGCGAACGATAGGACCGTGCGTAGAATTCTTGACGGTAGACCAACGGGAAAGAGACCGGTAGGACGGGCGCGACGGAGATGGGAAGACGATGTTAGGTTTGACCTTAAAGAGATCGGATCAGATGGTCGGGCGTGGAAGGAGAGTGCACAGGACAGGGAACGATGGCGGAGTCGAGTCGGTGAGGTCATGAACTTCCGGTTCCTACAGGCCAATAAATAATAATAATGAACATCGTACTTTCACTACCAGATCTTTTGACGCTGCGAACGTGATAATTCGAATTCCATTATCATTTGGAACGTCATGTAGGCTTTCTTTGCCTATAGTTGATTGGAAGATATATTCCTTTCTAATTTTCGCATTCAGGTCCCCGAGGAGGATTTTAACATCGAATGGTGAGATCCCATCAAATACTTCCTGTCGGGTCTCGTAGAACGTGTTCTTCGTTTTTTCGTCCGTAGATTCTGTTGGGGCGTGTACGTTTATAAATGCATAATTGTATCATGGACTCTGTATTTTTAGCACCGACATTCGGTCATTAATAAATTTCACATCTTTTACATGGGGCGTAATCTTCTTGCTTATGATGAAGCCGGTTCCGAGGTTATGTGTATCGGTACCTCCACACGCCAGTGTAAACCCGTTGGTTTCGATTACTTGATGTGGGAGTCGAACTTCCTGAAGCGTGATGATGTCCATTTTATATTGTTTCGCGTTTTCTACGACCGTCTGTATCGCCCCTAGTTTATATAACGTTGGAACATTCCACGTGCCGACGCGTATATCCCACTTTTTCCGTTTTTCCCTATGTCTTCTTTTTGGCGGGTCGGTGTTTCCTTGATGATTTGTTCCCTTATGGTAGTGTCGGCTCATCACACCTACGCCTACAGGGTTTTTCGTGGGATTGTTTTTATAAATTGATTATTCATTTCGTGGGAACAGTCTTGGGGTCTCAAATAGTTTGCCATATCAGAGCCCCTCTTTGATATGGTAAGGTCTGATTGCTGCTCTGATTCGATCCGGTGTCAGAGAGGCGCCGTTATAATGCAGCCGGTATACCCCTGGCTGCAAACCATCCAATGTGCACGGTGACGCGTAACACCCTAGAATAGGGGTGGTAGATCTTTGTGTGTTACTCCTCGCTAGGCTGTCTGACATAGGAGGCCCTACTGGACGCGTATGCTTCCGTCAGCATAGATTGAATGATTCATTGTAGTTTAAGGCCCCGCATCAGGTCAAGGTTTCTACCAAGCGGAGGATATAAATAAATATATATATATAGATAAGTATATATATATATATATATATACTTTGCTTCCGGGCTCCTCGATAGTATAGTGGTTAGTATACCCGCCTGTCACCCAGGAGACCGGGGTTCGATTCCCCATCGGAGAGCCCCTGGCGCAAGACTAATCACCTTGCCCGGAAAAAACCAATCATTATGGAAAATTTAACAAGCCTCAGGACTTGCTAAATAAGGCCAAAACCGGTTCCCGGTTGTAGTGCCGATGATGATGATGATACTTTGCTTCCGCCGTTTTTTTTCCGAAATTCGAGGCTTTATTGTAAATACTAATACAAGTCCTTCCATTTAAATCTAGTGATAATTTATTTTAATGTAAATTAAAAAAAACCATTATATTAACAAATAAAGAAAAAAAAACGAACAACTATTAGGTGTACAACTTTGCTTCCACCGTTTTTTTCCGAAATTCGAGGCTTTATTGTAAAAAAAAATCGCCGTTCTTGAAACGTTGAAACCGCTCTCGGCACGTTCTTTCATTAATAGCGGCCTCACCATAGGTGTTTGAGAGCATTCGACGAACCTCAGCCCCAGATTTCTTCATATTAAAGCAAAGAATTAAAACCTCCCGCAAATGACGAGAATTTGGCTCGTAAGCTGACATGTTTAATCGAGAATAACTTTATGATGATATTAACAAATCGACTAATATTTCGATGGCGTTATGTTTACAAATACCTAAGCTTATTGTATGACATCTATGATCTATTTATTTCAACTACCACTTACCGCTACAGCCATATATTGCAAAATGGCGGCAGCAAAGTTGTACATATATATATATATACATATATATATATGTATATATATATATATATATATATATATATATATATATATATATATATAAACAAAGATTTTAATTAATTAGTTTTTTTATAAATCAACAAGTATATAAAAATGTACATATATAAAAAAATTATTTAATAATTTACACTTTATAGTTAATCTATCCTTGTTAAAATACATTATATGTCCTGTCCTGATGATGAGAGAACTCCTATTAAATTAGTTGAAAGCTGAAAATTAGCTTTCAAAACCTCAAAAACCATTTGTTCTCCAAATTCCTTTTTGACAGAAGTTCCACAAAATTTGATACAGGCGATTAGTGTTATTGGTTTGTTGTTGGATTACCATGTTTTTTAGTTCATTGCATATTTGCATTACAATGTTTCTACCCGTTCTTAAAGAGACAACTGATAGACAATCACTCTATAGTGATTAATGTGAATGAAAAATGAAAGTAATACCTTACAATGGGTACATGTGCTAAAGTGTAATAAAGACGCTCTAGAAGGAAACTTTCACGTATTTCCAAGAATGAAATTAAATTGACACAATTGAATTACACTTTCCATAAATAAGAATCTAAGTATATGTGATGACGTTACCCCACAATGTCGTCGTATTCGTCCCCAATGTGTTACCAAGTGGCCAACTTTTTCTAACCGGAATCTGCAAATATTTTAAAAACGCTGATATGACTTTTACATTCAGTGTAATAATGCTCCCAAAATTTCATTCAACATTTCCATTCTCTCATTCAACATTTTGTCGAACCCAGTCTTCATTTTCTGTGTTGTAGATGTCCCCGTTTCCGACTTTTATTCACCGAGTGCTGCACGTTTTCGAATGGTGCCATGTTTATATATTGCTTTAATTTCGTGCCATTTGAGCAATACGATTAATTTAGTAACTTTCATTCCAACGATTGATGAAGGTTTTCAATCAAACATTCAAGCATGATAATAATACCCTTTGTGTCACTATCACAAATTCATGAAGTTTCTATTTGTCATATCGCGATTAAGGTGACCGTAATCACCTTTTGAGGCAGTAAGTTGTATAAAGCTTTTTGGCAAATACATAATGGGAACGAACCCCTCATTCATCCTGTCTCCTTATCAACAGCAGGATAACGTTACAAGTGCTCATTACAAAGTTATCACCCACTTAAGATTATTAAAAGCCTTGTGTTAAGGCGTATTTCATTTTCTGGCATCACCTCATTATCATCACGTGCCATGTTTCGGCTTAAACCGTGCCAACAGGACAGACGAGATACTTTGTTATTACAATATTGACTCACTGGGGTTAAAGGCTTTAGGCTGCAACAGAAATGACTCTTAGCGATGTTTTCTTTCCAGTGCCCTTTTTATGGACAGAACGTGAAAATTGCAAAGTTATCTTTGCACACGACCTTTGGTTTTATCTCGTTTTGGGGAATAAACATTGTATTTAGTGAAGGGCAGTACTTAATGTATTCAAAACGAGGGCCTTGTCTTCTTGGTCTTGTGTACTTTCCTCTTGTCCACGAGAATGTCACATTGTTTACGAATAACGAGCCATATCTTCAAGAAATCTTTCCCTAGTTTGCTAGTACATTTCCATTAAGAACCCCATTTAATCACTATGCGCTAGCTGAAGAGCGGGGGCTCAACAAGTCTTTGCCACTCGCTAGGATAGTTAGAGATAAGCCGTACTTCTTCGTGTAGGGGTTTTCGAACCCGAATTATGTAGTTCCTGACTATCTTCAGCAGCTGATGACTGGTAAACTGATGCATCTGATAGGATTTTATACTGAAACGCATTTTCATTTGTGATACTTGCTCTTTTCAGTATAACCATACAAAACGTAATAAATGTCTCCACCTAATTTAAGCTAATTTAGGTTATTTCGTTAAACGAAGATAAGCACTCATGTGAACGACATGTGTCATAACATTTGGATTATCGGGGTTGTGTCTGGTGGCAATTTTAAAGCACTTGTGGACGGAATAATAATGGATGGAAAAATTTATATTCGGTTGAGAAAAAAAACATCCAATCTTTTTATGCTAGCTGGCGAGTATTGGATTCTCCCTCCTTTTGGTTTTTAAAGAATGAAATGATATAATTTTTTTTCATATAAAGAATGAATTCAAATCAATGATACATATAGTGTCCGTTTTTATTGGTGACCTTTTGCTTAGCTTCCTGTAATTTCATTATTCCCCCGTGGTAGGTCTTGGGACTAGAGTCGAAAAACTGGTCACTGAGGCATTTTCCGTAGAGAGAATTTTATTGAGAATTATACAAGTGACAGTTTTGTAATACCATAAAAAAGGTATCCACATAGATTATGTATTTGGCACCAACAGTATGTATACCGGCTCCACCAAATAGTAAGGTTACTAATTAATACCTTACCTGACTGGTTGAGGGCGGTCCGCCCTTTCCGTTCCAGGTCTCAGTGAAGAGTCGAAAGGAGTAGACATATATTTTTTTTAAAGTCTATTTTGTTTTGTTTAATTAAATTAACTTAGTACAGTAGGTTATTATTTTATTATTTTATTTAGAGTAACAGGCCCGCTGTTCCAATGCTAGACTGCAACCTGTTACTTATAGTTTATGACTGCTCCAATGCCACCAACAGAACACCTTTTATATACCCAAAATCAAATCCGAATTCTACATTCCTTCCCACGATTCATCGCTCACCTTGAGGCAGCCACCTGATGCTAGCCCCAATCGAAGGCCATGCCAACGACGAAGGAAACTGCAACGTTGCAATTCACTTTGTGCACTCCAGAAAGTTTTCACATCTTAAACGCAGTAATCCCGACTATGAAAATTTCGACACAAAGTTTTCCTAGTTTTTCTTTGTCATACAAATAGTCACAAATACAGCCACAAACAAAGTTCTGTCAATGAAAGGCAAATTATACACTAGTCATCTAATGTGTAGCTTAGAGCGTCTGCGTAGGACCAGTAAGTTACACGCGAATTAAACTAGAATTTCAGCATTTTTTGTTAAGCATATAATTTAGAAACTTAGAATATAAAAAGAAAATAAAAAATGAAAAAAAAATGAAACGAAGGCCGGCCATAACAAGATTTGGTTTCTAAGCCCCTATCGCCCCCGCCCCCCCCCCCCCCTCAAGCCGCCACCAAACCGACAGTACCACTCCCCTTATCTTCTATTATCAAAACGTAAGAGGTTTGCGCTCAAAGACCCAATCCATTTCGAAAAACTCCCATGCCCTACCCATTGACGGACATTTCCCTTTAAGCAAAACGACTTTAATCCCCAGGATTCATAACTTGGAACTGTTTCCTCCCAGGCCCACCATCTTCCGCGATGACTTCCTCCATTATGCCACTGACTTTTCCCAATCATCATCATGTTCATTGCTGTCCACAGCAGCCTCGATTCGTCACTTATCGCTTTTCCAAACTAAGGTATCATCATCATCATCGGCACTACAACCGGGAACCGGTCTTAGCCTTATTTAGCAAGTCCTGAGGCTTGTTGAATTATCCATAATGATCTGTTTTTTCCGGGCAAGGTCATTAGTCTTACGCCAGAGGCTCCTCGACGGGGAATCGAACCCCGGTCTCCCGCGTGACAGGCGGGTATACTAACCACTATACTATCGAGGAGCACAAACTAAGGTATAATAAATTTAATTACGTAGGCAAAAGGAGGCATTAGGGAGAGGACAAAGGTATATGTAGTTTAGTTTAGTGGGGCTGTGGGGGCTCTTTAAACATACGCAAGAACCACCCATAATTCCATCCCAACTCCCTTTGTGAACCTGCAAGCATTCCCTTCATCAAGGACATTTAATGCACCTAATGCATTACCCAAAATTCCCTGTAAAGAATTCTCTGATATTCATGCATTCAATGCATCATCCTAAATTCCTGAAAATAATTCTTTACACACACAATTTCCTGTAAAGAATTCATTACCATTCATGCATCCAATGCACCTTCAAAATTTTCTGAAAAGAATTCTTTACAGGCAAAGCATCATCCTTAATTAGAAAAACATATCGGCGCCCCTGTTAGCCAGCGTTCCCTGCCACCACGGGTGACAGTGAAGTGTTGGGGGGAATACCAGTGGACCCGTCCCCGTGCCGGCACATCTACTTTTACCCCCACAGGGCTCCCATCCCAAAATGTTGTTGAGTAACTGTCAAAAGATGCACAACTACATTCGCTTTTATTCACGAGTGCTACTACTCGTATCTCCCATGCATTTCAGGACAAATGGGGCTTCTACGCCTCCAGCAGAAAAAAAAAAAAAAACACTCGACAATTACTAGGACTGCTGGACAACAGGTAAAAGCCGAAAACGTTAAATATTATTTTATTTGTTTTAACATATTACAGATGCATTTTGCTTTTAGTTATTGAATGGTGCTATGCTTTAACATCAAATAATCCCAATGGGAGAAGTTGATGCGGTAAAATCACATGACCTTGGTGGTCTCGGGTGGCCGCCTTGGACGTTAGTGTTTGAGACTTCCAGCTTAGGGCGCCTATCGTCGTTTTAATTACTAATTAACCCACATCCCGTCCAGATCCATACGATCCGATATCGGCAACAAAAGCTCCTTTCTCCTGCCGAGATGGCATTATCCATTCGCAGTAATTACTCGCTCAGCATTGTTTTCGAAGAAGTGCAGACCTTTGATACCCTCAGCCTAAACCAGCATCATACAGTATGGATTCTTGGGTTTCTCAACAATCACTCTTAGATTTTCATCTACCCAGATGCCACAATTTGATTGTTCTTGATATGCATGTTGCTTTTAGTTCTTTAATGGTGCTAGGATTTGACATCGAATAACCCCAATGGGAAAAATTGATGGGGACGAAAAACGTGTTTTCGGAGGTACGAACGGCACAGCCCTGGTACTTTTGAATCTTGCTCCGTCTTCCAAACTGTGAGCTCGACGTTGACCAAAAAAATCCTCTAATGCGCCAAATGCTTTATTTTAACTCTAATGTTCGTAAACCCTTTGTTCAATTTCAACGCTTTACTTGACCGTGTAGCGCTTAAGGGTTTAATTTGACAATGCTTAAAGTTCACAAATATCAAAAATTAAAAAAAAAAAATATTTGTAGTTTTCACATGGTTTCCAAATCAAAATGTCAACCCCTGGGATGCCAACACTCTAATAAATAAAAAATGATATAAAATAAAACAATTCAAACCGGAAAGACAACTAATCATGTCACTGGAAGCCAATGACGTCTGATTGGGCTAATTGAATCCGTTCTTTACTAGCTTATGTAATAAAAAATTGGTTATTGTAAAAAATGTTCCATTTATGTTTTGCCACCATATTTTGATTCTTTGGTCGAAACAAACATGCAAAACATCCATAAACAGCAACGGACGCCACCGGGGTAATTTCCATAGTATTGTAAAATAATTTCGGTGTTCATTTTCCCACATGTCTCAAGACATGCTCGCATACTACGTATTAAACCAAAAGCTGTCATTAATCCTGGTACGAGAATAAATAAAATACTTTTCTGAACAATCGCCTGCCACCCACCGTTTGTAACCTACTGTTGTCTGTTGTTACATGAATCAAGATCCCTCAAGCCTGATTGATGGGCGGGACGTTTTTTAATCCGCTGCTGTTTTTCAGTAGTTTACAGGATAACAGGTTGTTGCACAGTACTTGGCATGGCTTTGACAGTCTCTACGTGGGGATTAACGAGTAAAGTCTTTGTCTGCAACAGCTGAAGGCTGTTACAGTTTAATCCGTGTATCCCGCTAAATCCTTGTTTTTAATTTCACTGGTTTATTGCTGGAGGGCTCATTAAATCCACGCATCACTCACAGAGTATAAATAGGAAAAGCACTTGTTAATTTTAAGGCTCACGTTTTAAAATGGAATCACCTTGTATCCTTCAGGTGCACGAGAGATGCTTTCTGACATCCTTATTCTGGATATGATGTAAATATTTCATCCTTCAATTGGTTTTTATATCTTCTTCGTTCATTTAGGCGTACATAAGCTCGGGGGCTGTTATTCAGGAGGATATTAGTGAAGCCTCTGTCATATTTGGTGTAAAGCAGGTACCTGTCGAATCATTGATACCCAGTAAAACGTATTGCTTCTTCTCGCACACGATTAAGGCTCAGGAGTTAAACATGCCATTACTGGATGCTGTGCTTGAGAAGGTGAGCGTTAAACTGATACTTGTAATCCTTTAATTGAATTAATGGCTTTTGTAGAAAATACGGCTTATCGACTACGAGCGTATTGTTAATGAAAGGGGGTCTCGTCAAGTTGCATTTGGGAAATATGCTGGCATCGCTGGAATGGTTAATATTTTGCATGGCATCGGATTACGATTGTTGGCTTTGGGCCATCACACACCCTTTATGCACATAGGACCGGCACATAACTACAGGAGCTCATCTATGGCCAGACAAGCGATACGGGATTGTGGATATGAGATATCTTTGGGCATGATGCCACGGTCAATTGGGCCTTTAACTTTTGTATTTACAGGGTCAGGTAATGTATCCCAAGGAGCTCAGGAGGTGTTTCAGGAGTTACCCATTGAATATGTGCCCCCGGAAATGCTTAGGAAAGTTGCCGAACATGGAAGTAAGTACTTTCTTGATTATGTGTTGTATGAATAATGGATGTGTGAGTAATATGTCGGAGTTGGTTGACTCTGTCAAATGGTCTGTTGGTTTTAATTTAATGATGAAGGGTCCAGTGTTTGATTATTTAAAAAGTTGTTTTTTTTTTGGATTTGCAGAATTTATACGCAAACTTTTTAATTGCTTCGGGTATTTCTAGCTGAAGATTTTAGAAACAGGTCAAAGGTTGTGTAATTTTCTGAAAACACTATCTGCCTGAGACCTTGGCATACACAATTCAAAGTCTTGTATGTAACGTTCCTACTATTCCCGCAGGAATGATTTTGGAATTTCCCTTGGCGGGGCCGGTTACAGTCTGCTATTGATAATCTGCTATTTTTTTTTTTTTTTTTTCAATTTTTATTTGGTAGATAATTACATTTATGGTATATTTTACAACTAGTACTAAAGAGATTTAGGATAGCAATTCCTTTACAACTATAATATTAAATCTATATAACGACAAATGATAATCTGCTATTATTTGCTGCGACTTCTTGCTTTGCTCTTTCGAGTTCGCTTAGCTTACTCTCCACTAGAGAGATTTCGGCCAAACTCTCCTCTGACTTTACCACTTAGTATATGAGGTGCATTGGGTTCGACACAACTGTTACTCCCATCATTTTCTACATATGTTTTATTTATAGAGCGGCATATGCTAGTATCGACGTAATTTCCCTTCACAGGATAATTCTCTTACTATAGCTTGGTTTATCAATGCTCTGAATAGAACTGCGCAGTTTTGACGCGCATGCTATATGTGTGACTCAAGACGACATGACTACAAAGTACTTGAGACCTTCCTTTGATTGTATAGTCAGGTTTCCGATCTAGAAGATTGAGAGATTGTAGCCCATTTTTATTTAGTCGAATTGCTTCGTTAGTGGGCGCTTCCACCTTCTGTATATGGTTAGTAATTGTTACAGCCGCGGTGTCGTCGTCGAATCTAACAATTTTCTCCGCATGTGATATTCCATCGTACATAATATTCCATAATAATTAACCACATACTGCGGAACCCTTCGCGGAATGCCATAGAATTGCTTGCCTTCGTTTGTACCGTACATTGTCTTTCTATTCGTAACGCTTTGACTTTTTAAGTTACCAATGTACTCTTGGAAGTCACGTCTTTATCTCTTTCTCTCGGTCATTGTATTATTCGACGAGACAATAAGTAGTTTGTTCATGGTGTTTTAATTTTGTCCGTCCACCGGTAGCATGGCTTTATGCCATCCATATATCTCGACATTGTTGTGGGGGGCAAAGCCGTAGTGTCGGTGTACGACACGGGATTCTACCTCGTCCCCACAAGTTCCTCTAAATGTTCCAGCAAATATCGAAGCACCAAAATTGTCCACAAACGCGGAAGGATGAAAAGTACGCACTGGCAGAGAAACACAAGCGAAACTCCACAACGAGGAAAGTTGTCCACCGTAGATATTCGGAAATAAAACGCACAGATTTAATTGATGATCACCGCCTTTTTATTACTTTACTTAGAACTTATTATTAATATTAAATTGATTTTTATAAATTTTATACTAGATGAAAAACTTCTTTCTCGACACGACTTCGGTATATCTACGCTTCTCTGCCGCGCAACGGAGAGCGGGAGATCGCGCGACCGGCTCGGTCGGCGGATGGAATTAGACTCAGCGACAAACGGCTCGTGCAGAGCCGAGTCGCTAATGGGGCGAGTTTTCCCGAGAGAGAACGTGTTTCTCTCGTGGTGAAAAGAAGGAAGAAGGACTTGATAATGTATGTGTATGTGTGAGTGAAGATCACATTGGAGTTTCCATACACAAGGCCATGGGCAGGAATCTAAAATAAAGAAAGGGAAAATGCGCATCCACGAGATGTGAGTGCGGCTAGGCAAACGAGCCGAATCTCATTGGATGCTAATTGGGTTTGTGTTTTTTGCTTTTACCGCTGCTGATGAGAAGCAGATCCCGAAATATGGGAAGGCAAAGAGATCGGGTAGATCATTGTCTAAGCTATGCATTGCAGTTGTAACGATAGCCGCAATGCCCATGCACATGGTGCTAATTGATTCTAGCTTTTTTACAGGGCATTGGTGTTTATTGCATCGCTGCCAAGGGTAAGTATACCATACCTATTTGCATTTGCTTTTGCTGTAGGATTTAATTGGTGCCAAGAGACGCGAGATGGGTATATTTGTTTTGGTCCCTTGGGTGTAGGTCGCCAGCCAATGTGTATGTATGGTGATTTATGATACACTTGGTGAGGACGGGAAATTGGCGACGCAATGTTAATGGTCCCTGTTGTAATGGTTACATTGTATGTAAACCAAATCGTTTTGTTTTCAGGAATTCGTCTAAGGGGATTTGCCTGGCACCCAAGGTGCCGAATTGGTTTTGGGATTACAGATAAGTTAGGAAAGAATTCTTACAGGGAATTTGTATGCGAAGAGATGCATAGAAGGTAAGGATTCTTTGCAGGGACTTTTAGATTATACATTTGGTCTATTTGACGCGTGAAGCATTTAAGGTGCTAATGCGATTGCATTAGCGAAAACCTATGCAGACTAGATGGTGTTATGGGGGTTTTTCAGGTAAGTGGATGGGGGTTTTTCAGGTAAGTGGACTGTGGGGTTTGGCAGAACCGCCACATTGTTGCCTCGCATCTCCTGTTGTGTGTGTTCTTTTTCTCGTTATGTCAGCTTTCATAACATCCTTTTACTCTTAGGTTCCATAACATTATTTTTTTTTTTAAAAGAAATAAAAATTTGGTGTTTCAAGTACCTTAATGGTACAGAGTTGTTATTTGAACCTAGGCACATCCGTGTACATGTGTATATCACATCACTTAGCGGAGACCATTTAACCGATACATACATCATAAACAAAATGTCTGAATTATGTTGTATGGGTCATCTATATACTTATATGTGCATTATTGCTTGTTTATGTGTATGATATATTCTTTATAAATGTTAGACGACCGCCAAAGTCTTAGATATAAAATAGGAACTAACTAATTTAATGTTTCTTTTATGTCTTCTAGATCAGAATAAGTTGTACGGCTGCGAAGTAAGCCGTGCCGATCATCTTGAACGTCGAGAAGGAGGAGGATTTGATCACCAAGAGTACGAGCAGTATCCTGAGATGTACATATCAACATTTAACAAACGCATTGCCCCGTATGCATCTGTAATCATCAATGGAATCTATTGGGCAGTTGGAAGTCCGAAACTGATTTCGATCCCAGATGCCAAGAATCTTCTTCGACCAGCTAATACGCCATGGCTACCGACCAGCAAAGGTTCCCCGGGCTTACCTCATCGTATGTTAGCGATCTGTGATATTTCAGCTGATCCCGGCGGCTCCATTGAGTTCATGAATGAATGTACAACAATCGATACTCCGTTTTGTTTGTACGATGCTGACAGAAATAAAGACACAAAGAGCTTTAAAGGTCCTGGTGTGTTAGTTTGTTCAATCGACAACATGCCTACGCAGTTGCCACGCGAATCCACAGACCTCTTTGGAGAACTATTGCAACCTTACGTGTATGATATAATAAAGAGCGATGCCAGAAAGCCGTTGGAAGAGGAAACTTTTTTGGACCCTATCTATTCCGCCATAATTGCAAGCAACGGAAAACTAACAGATAACTACCAGTATATCCAGGATTTGAGGGATAGCAACTTGTGAGTGAGATAGCACCTAGTGTGTACCTCCACAATTCTAGTATTTTATCAAATGATTTTTTTAGGGTACGATCTCGTCACAAGGTTGAAGGCAGCGGAGAGAAACATCAAAAAGTATTGGTTCTTGGAGCCGGGATGGTATCTGCTCCCCTGGTTGAATATTTACACAAAGAGAAGGGAATTTCGATTACAGTTGCATCTGAAATTAAAGAAGGGGCTGATAGGTTGGCACAACTTTATCCTGGCATTGACGCCTTGTATCTCAAGGTTACGGAGAATACCGACCAACTTCGCGAACTCTGTGGAAATGCTGACGTTGTTGTTTCGCTTCTACCTTACAGTCTCCATGGTATAGTAGGGAGGTTCTGCGTTGATGAAGGAACCCACATGGTCACCGCAAGTTATGTAACGGATTCCATAAAAGAACTTCACGAAGAAGCTAAGAAAAATGGAGTAACCCTTATGAACGAGGTTGGCCTCGACCCTGGAATCGATCACTTACTTGCAATGGAGGCAATTCATGATATACAATCACGCGGAGGAGTTATAGAGTCATTGATTAGTTATTGCGGTGGTCTTCCTGCACCGGAGCATTCTGATAATGCGTTGCGATACAAATTCTCTTGGTCACCGAGGGGTGTTTTGATAAACACCTTATCAGCTGCTAAGTACTTAAATCAGGGCCAGATCGTAGAAATTTCCGGCGGTGGTGATCTTATGTCAGCTCCAAAAAGCTTAGATTTTCTACCAGGTTTCGCTTTTGAAGGATTCCCTAATAGAGACTCAACAAAATATGTAGAGCTCTACAATTTAGGGAAGGATATTCACACTCTACTTAGAGGAACTATCCGCTATAAAGGCTTTTCCGAGTGCATTAAGCCAATGCAACTGTTGGGTCTAATTGACCCTGAGCCTCATCCAATGCTGCATCCTAATGGACCTGACGTCACTTGGAGGCAGTGGGTGATAAGCTTACTAGGTATATCAGATAATAGTATTTTCTATGAGAATTTAAAACAAAAGTTAGTGGATCAAGTGGGTGATGCTGACAGTATTGAAAGCTTGGGATTACTAGAAGATACACCTGTTGTTAAATTAAACACCCCGCTAGACACACTGAGTCATCATCTGTCGCAACAGCTTGCTTTTGGTAATAAATATTTAAAAACCACCTTTCCTATGGTACGCAATTTATCATATGTTCAATGTTGTTATAGAAAAACATGAGAGAGACCTGGTTGTTTTGCGCCATGAAATTGTTAGCCGATGGAATGATGGGCGACGAGAAGAACGTGGTATTAACTTTGTTGCTTACGGTGAACCTTGTGGACATTCTGCTATGGCTGTTACAGTGGGAACTCCGGCAGCGATTGCAGCGAAGATGATTTTAGATGGTGAGTCTCGAGACTAATGTAAAACTCTGGTTTAAAAATTTAATTGTGCTTTTATTGTTTAGGTGAGATCCAGGAAAGAGGAGTTGTGCTTCCTTTTGCTCCAGATATTTATCGACCCATGCTTTCTCGGTTAAGGCAAGTTGGACTACAAGCTACGGAAACTACAAGGTGGCTTAGTTCGTAAGGTTTGGTCTTATGGTTAGGCTAAGTGTATTTATTGTTTGAGCACAATGAAACTAAAAAATTAACACAAAACAATTTAGTAGTTTGAAAAATGCCAAATCCCAACTGAAGAGTCTGATAAATAAGTGTGGTGGTTGTAAGTATTATGCCGAACATGGGCACGCGGTTCACTTCTTCCCCCAACAAATGTTCAACTGCGAGAAATGTTCACCGGGTATATCCAAGAGGAAAATTAAAGAAAATACTAAAATGTTGTCCTGCTGTGCTTTTTGGTTTCTTTATTGTTAATTTCTTTAAACGTTTATTTAATAATATACACTTTGACTATCCTTTTGTGTTGGTATACAGGTACAAATGGTGGGGCGAGAAAATAATTAGAATTAAGCTTTATTTGTAAAACCTCCCCTCGAACATTGGATTACTGAATGTCCCTGAATCAATCCACACTAATTTATTTACAAAATCATACGCTTCTAATTAAATAATAGATTTAAATTAAATTTCGCTTAGTACAATTATGTCAACACTACTGGTACTTGACAACTTGACGACTCTTTAAACGGCGGCGTAACCTTAGCGCGTTGTGGTTGAATAACGATTGATGGTGGTTGGAAAACGACTGATCCCAATTAGGGATGAAATTTGGATTTTTGATTTGCACCACAAGCAACCAATCGAGATCATCTTTTTTGCGCTCTCTCATGTTTCCCCCCCATCGAGGTAGATAAACGTTTTGGTTAATTCGATAGTCGACGGACAAGGGAGAATGAGAGAACCGGAACACAATGTGAAACGATCCCGGGGTGGATTTGGTTTTTGCGTGCATGTATCAATGTGTCAGTGGATAGCCCACTGACCTAATTCGGCGAATGTGGTGATCTCAGAGTGCATTGAACTGTGGGAAGATAAAATTGAGAAGGAGAGGAAAATGTTTTGTAGCTATTCACCTGCAAGAAGGGATCATTGATCCCCAGCGAATGTAGTGTCTGGGGAAAGTCGAAGTGACGCTACTTTGGCTAGGGTAATATTATCGTGGGAAACACGCTGAGGAATTCGATAATTACCCAAGCCGTTGGATAATGGTGCAACCGCGTCGTTTGATTCGACTTGGTTGTTGCTAACCAACATGAATTGGAATTTACGGTGGAAATCTCATGGGTTAGAGGAGTTACCGTATGGCGAAAAGGTAGCTAAACTCAATTATGCATTATCTGCAGGTAGAATAGCTTGTAGGGGAAATAAGGGTTTCTATGACACCGAAATATGATTGAAATTTGGTTGAAATTGTGGGTTGGTTCTCCATGTAGTATAGAGAACCCTCACATAAGTATGAGTCGGCGGTTGACGAACCCCACATTCCTGTGAATTTTAGTTCCTTTCAATCAACCAATAACATTGCAACTAACTTAGGATCAAGTACCTCGGAGTTTTCAGATTCCATAACTTTACAGGAATAAAAGGTAAGTTTACTACCCAAACATCTGTTCTAGCTCGGATTTGTCGATTGAACTTATAATCAGTCGAGCGTATGATATTAGTTATTTTAATTTAATCTTATGAGTAGGACATTGGAATATGCTCCCAATAATACCAGTTTGGCGTAAAAGGAGACCCAGTGCCATGCTGCCCAGTGTAATACCATCCCATTAAACTATAGGCTTCGTAAAATGGTTAATCGAAATCTCTGACCTCCTTTCGGAGCTTGGCTTATCGACCCGATCGAAAAAAGTTGAAATAGGTGGTAAATCGAGTCCAAGGGAAGATACTACCCCATCACACTGTCGGAAGAAATCTTCGATTATGTTTCAGAAGTTTGGGTGATGGCCGGGACTGAAGATCAGATCGGGCATGATGGTACTCTTGGAGATGAAAAATTCTGTAGGTAAACTATTTTGCTATTCGGATGTCAGGTGGAACAACATTCGAATATTTTGGTAGAAGACCAAATTGTAAACCACTCGTCTCAGCGCAATCGAGTCCGCTCACAAAAGTCGGTCAATATTCATCAGCTAAAGACATATTATAACGTCAGAGGCATCAATCACCGTGTACAAATATTTGTAAACAGCGAAGCTCGATATTTTGCCCCGTCAACCGACTTGACATATCTTCGCGGTCCGCAATACGAGGGTTGCCTTTTATATTACGGGATTAGAGAACAAAAACAAATATTGATCATCGAAAATCACTTTATTGTTTTTCAAAATATTCCCCATGAAGATCTATACACTTTTGCATGCGTTTGAACCAATTGTCGAAGCACTTTTGCCACTCTGATTGAGGTATCTCCAACACATGCATTCTGAATGCAGCAACCGCTTCTTCAGGTGTCGAAAAACGTTGACCTCTCAGTTTGTTTTTTACGTACGGGAATAAAAAGAAGTCATTCGGTGCCAAGTCAGGACTATACGGCGGATGACCCATCAAATCGATGTTTTGGGTGCTCAAAAATGCAGTTGTCGCAGCCGATGTGTGAGAGCTCGCATTGTCGTGGTGAAGAGTGATCCGTCTTCGGCGGTTGGTTTTCCTGATTTCTTGGAAGACAACTGGCAAACAAATGGTTGTGTACCACTCAGAATTGACTGTTCTGCGTTGTTCTAGTGGTACGGTTGCGACATGTCCAGTTTTTCCGAAAAAACAGGCGATCATTTGCTTGGAAGTGCTTCGTGCGCGACCAAGTTTTGTTGGATTTGGCTCATCTTGAAACACCCAGACAGTCGACTGCTGTTTACTTTTGGGCTCATACGCCTAAATCCACGATTCATCACCTGTCACGATGTCATAGACGTGTTTCGAAGCACCGCGACCGTATTTTTTGAGCATTTCTTTCGACCAATTGACACGAGCCATTTTTTGGGCGAATGACAAATTATGTGGGATCCAACGCGAACAAATTTTTTTGACAGTCAAATGTTTATGCAATATTGAATGTATGCTGGTCCCACTAACGCCTAAGGTTGTCTCAATCTCACGATAGGTCACATGACGATCTTCCAATATCAGTTCGCGCACAGCATCAATGGTTTTCGGAACAACAACTGATTTTGGACGACCTTCACGAAATTCATCTTGGAGTGAACAACGACCACGATTGAATTCACTATACCATCGATAAACACTGGTCCTTGATGGAGCTTCATCGCCCAAAATTGAATTAAGTTCATCCATGCACTGTTTCTGAGTTAATCCACGCCGAAAGTTGTAAAAAATAATCGCACGAAAATGTTGACGATTTAATTCCATTTTTGGGCCGAGATGAATCTTTTAAGTTACTGTAAACAACACAAATAGGGCGCATATGTCAAAACGTTCTGAGTGCGTATAACCTCAAAAATGTCCAACTTTACGACAGAGCTGTCAATTGCCGGATTGCAACACTAGGGTTGCCAAATCCCGAAACATAAGAGGCAATCTTCGTACTACGTATATGACAGATTTCGTTTTAAGGATGAAGTCTTTACCCGATATAATTCGGCTTGGTAAGTAGCATGGCTGCAAGCTAGTTTCTGTTACCAAAAGCACATCCATCAGATTATCCTATATGTAATTAAGGGCTATTAAATACTTTGACGGCGAAACAAGAGAATTGACATTTATAAGTCTTCGATGTTCGTTTTTCATAACGGGGTTGGATAAGCTCAATTAATTGAGAAAATCTAAGCGACTTTTAGAATCTTAAGAATTGCCCCTTTAGAGGCTTGGGCGCCGCTTGAATTCAAGATGTGCTATACAATAAATCATTTTCTGACTTAAGTATGTTCTTAGGAGAGTGGAGTTGGGAGACTTTTCATATTTGTTGTCTACGTCCCTTTAAGATTATTCGCAAATGTGACTTCATTTTGGAGAAAACACAGTGTCGCCTATTTACCAAGGTCTGACTTAGCTATTTACTTGGATTTGGATATCTCTTTATATTTTCGACAGTGTCTCTAATTGGTCGGGTTTCTTTTCTTGCCGCAGTTGGCAGAGATTTTTCATTACACACAAAATATGGGAATAAATTTTACTGGCAGCTATTCGCACTTGACAAGGCGGTTAATGTTGCAGTTTCTGGAGACGTATCTTCCTTCTCGGGAAACACCGGTTGTAGCTAAGGCTGTGGCGAGTTCATCTTTCAATACCTGAAAGAGATCGAAAATTCATTAATAAGAACATCTTTTATTAGAAACAAAATAAAACAAACGTAACTTAACGGGATCTAACTAGATAACCAAACTGAAGCCCAGATGGCGAAAACAATTCAAAGTTGTCTTAAACCTTAAAAACGGGACAAGATATAAATTGACAGAACAAAGTAAAGCAGGGAAAGGAAGGAACAAACGAAGACACTGGAGTAAAACCGCAGAAAATACAGAAATGTCAATTCGCGATCTAAGTTTGGGAAGTTAAGAGGGTATTCTGGTGTAGAGGGCCAAATTTGAATGGTTTTTGGAGTTGTGTTGAAAAAACCAAATGTATTTTTACTATCAGATTTTTGTCCAATATTTATTTAAAAAACAAAAAATTTAATCAAAAATGTCGAAATTTTCCAAAATTCCAGAGTGGTGAAATCGGGGCTTGAAACAAAAGCTTGCGTCCGGATTGACATAATTTTCACTCTTCTAATTATCTGAAAAAAAAACAGTAATGGATTCTTAATCAGTGAAGATGTTGTAATCGTCGAAGAAATAAAAAAATATTTTTCCCAAAATGGCAACTGTTTGAAAAAAATTTTGATTTTTCAAATTTTTTTTTCCGGTTATACATTTTTTTTTAAAATAGTAAAACACATTTTTTTTGAAATCTTGGTGGGGATTTTCGAGCGTTATATCAAGAAGGTGTGTACCAAATTTCAAGTCAATGGGTTCATTAGAACTTGAGATATCGTATCAATAGACTTGAAAATAAGTGGTTTTGCGAAAAACGCGTTTAAAAATTTCAGGCTATAGTATCTTCAAGTGACATAATATTGCGTTATACTTACACTTTGTTAGTCGGCAATTCCTGGTTCATATAACGTGCATTCTTCTTTTTCAAAAAGCAAATTGTCCAAACTTCTCTCTGATAGTCATTTCAAAGTCATTTTTCCGGGGCAAAGGGTTTGTATGGAGGGACCTCGAGCGCGCAGGTAGTTCGGGAGTATGTACCGTCTATGTTCGATTCGTTCTGGCAGGACCGGTCTAGTTGCTGCGTCATTAAAGCAGTTGTAATTTTGCCAATTATTGGAATTTTAAAATTTCTTTTGGACAGCATATTCTTAAAAGTATAAACTATAAGAAAATATAAAATCGATTTTTTCAAGATTCTAGACCAGATATCCCCGTGAAACCATTAAATAAAAAATTTTACTTGAAAAGGAATGTGTATATGGCGGCTACCCGGCCATTCTAGGCCAGCTTGAAAGGACTATCGCATATTTCCAATTAAATAAAACCAACTTCCATCCCCACCCTCACCCCACCTTATTTTACCGTTTTCATCTTATCTCTCTCCCCCGGGCTCATTAACCAACATTCCCCCTCCTTCAACTTCGTCGATACCTTTCTAATTGTCCATTTTGGGCACATCTTGGACCCATGCAGAACGACATATATATAACTCGATCATTCTAATAAACTAAGTATCTCTTATCTGTTAAAGGGCGCCCCTATAACCGCGAATTCTGATTGGATTTCGGAATTCCTAATACTCCCCGTCTCCAAAAACATATCTTGGTTTGTATTCAGCAAGGAGGTCTACTTACCGTCTTTCCTAGCCTTTGCAATTGATTCAGTAAAATACAAATCCCCCCCCCCCGAATATATACGCTCGGACCGAAACCAAACTTATCCTCAGTATTCACAGTCAAGAACTACTCCCTCCCTCCTTTAACGTTTTTCGAGATGACGATGTCCATCGATGCTCCTCGCCATCGAAAATAGACTCACCTTATCTCTTATTGCAATCTTTTCTTCCCTAATCTAATCTAGACTACGTCCCAAAAAAAAATTGACCATCAGCCAAAGTCTTTATACGTTATTTGTTTCTATATACCTCCTTCACAACCTTCTGTTGAGAGTTCTGTCATACGAACTCGCAATAGAAACAGTTTATCCCCAAACCGAGTTAAGTACTTCCCTAGACGATATCGTTTCTTGGCGATTTTAACCTCCGCCATCTCCAATGGACGCTGTCAGACGATTAATCCTTTTCCATCTCAAACACCACTAGTACCAAGGAATGTCTCTTTGTAGACGGTCTCATCGACTCAAGCCTCTGTCAAATAAATAATGTCCCAAATCATATGGGAAGGCAATTTTACCTTGTATTTACAACGGACCCCTATAATTCCTCGTTGCCCTTAGTCCTCACTCCTTCGCGACTATTGACAATTACCCCCCCCCCCCCCCCCCCCCCCCCCTTCTCTTATCCGTATATCGTGACTGCTTAGCCCAACCCTTACCACCTCATGAAGACTTTTCCTACAACTTCCGCAAAGCTAACTTCCGCCTTTTTAATGAGCATCTTAGCAAATTCGAATTTCGATTTGATCATCTAGAAGAAGCTACTACAACTCTCTACCATGAAATCTATAATGCCATTTACCTATATGTACCTTATTCTCGACATAGGGTATCGTTTCCAATGCCTCCATTTTATAACCGCAAACTCTGCACTCTCCGGTAAAAAAGGAATAATTTGTGGAACATTTTCCTAAGAAGGCGTTCCTCCCTGGAATACTCCAACTATCTCGCTTCCTTTTATAAATTTATCGAACTTTACAACTAGTCTTTTTCCATCTGCGTAAATACCGTCGAGTCGGGAAAGCGCGCTTTAAATCAAAATAAGTTTAATGTCTCATATGTTGTTTCTGTGCGTCCTTTTATCTTCTTTGATCAAATTAATTACAATAAGATTTACGGACCAATAAAATAATAAAATTAAAAAGCCAGCGTCGAACAACATACGCCGGTGTTTTATTTGTCCCGGTGATTACTTTCCGTGTGAACAATAGACGATGGGGATGGAAGTGCTCTACATAGCCGTTGTTCATTAACATAGAACATAGAATTGCATGTGGATGATGAACGAACATTTGGTTTGTTTATCACGTATTTATTTTAGCAATTCGGTAATTCCGCGTATACGAACCAAATGATCATTTGGTTCGTTTATCACGTGATAACTGGATATACAATGCATATGGAGGTATCCGTTGTGATGTTTGGATTTTAAGGAATTGAATTCAAAGTGCGACAATTGAACATATGGTTCACTTTTTTCAAAGTTGGATTCAATGTTGATTTGGGAATATGAATTAGGGGGTAATGTGTATGTGGATATTGATAAAATGAAATATGTGTGGCGGGGGGGGCGGGGGGGGGGGGGGGGGGTAAGGCTTTGTAGAGCACTACACCACGTTCAACCACATGATGTCCAAGTGATTGGGTTCTAACGCCTCCATCCTCTAGCAAGCCAGATTGGATCGCGTAAAGACGCAGACTCTGCCCTTTAAAACGGAATCTCGAATGCAAGTCCTATCTCGAGGAACGAAGATATGTCGAATCAGTTGATGAATCGACCTGGTTTTCAGTTAGGGCAAGGATATCAGGTTCCGTTGTTTGCAAATATTGGTGGACGGCGTTTACATTCGCATTGGTGAAACCGGTGTCCCCGATGTTACAAAATGCGGTTATCAGTCGAACGTCGACAGAGCCTCGAGAACGAACTCCATCACGCGATGACGAATTTCTTAAAGTTCGGTTATTTATCAAAATATTTGCATGATGTTCCCCCTGGCATAGTCCCCCCCGGAGATTCGAATGAGAAACTAGTTTATCTCCGAATTTCTTTATATCAGAAGGTACCGTCATGACTTGTCTCTGTGTCAGCCCGGGTCACCAGCCATACATCCGAAACATAGTCGAACATTTCTCAAGACGATATTGCGGAATGTACAGCGTTACGGGGTGGCATCTCACTTTGGGACCGACTACCACCTAAACCAACCTTTTCTCGAACCGGTCCACCGGCCAAGCTCCCCTGACATAGTCCAAAAGCTGGCCGTTGCATTTTTGAATACTCGGCATTTGTATATGCTTGTTAGGTGTGCGTTATCGCTTTCGCATTCAGTTTTATAGAGCATGCATTTAAGTTATGCTTCACAGTCAGAGTTTTGTCACATGTCCGTATTGCCAGCATCTGAAGCATCGTGCGGGTATGTTGTGTTCTTGCAGTATGCATCTCACCCATCACACCCGCGGGAAATTTGTAGTCTTCAAGATCTTAGTTTTTTTTCTCTGGTAATCTTCTCATGGCCGCCAATGTGTCACCAGGCTTCTTCATACTCTCTTCTTATGCGTATTGTTTATATTATTTTTTTCTTCAATCATTTTTGCGAGTCCCATAATCTGCTCACCCAATTGTATAAAGCAGGCTTTCTATGATTGTTCCCTTGGCTGTAGTCTACTTTTATTTTCCGTATAATGGATCTGCCAACGCTTGTTGACCTGGTATCGATATGCAAAGAAAGGTTCTAAGGCCGCGTGGGGAATAGAGTTGCAGTGTGGTGAGTATAGGTGTGATGTGTTTTCTGTGAAGTGCTTTTAGAGACACAAATACACATAAGTTCATTTGGAACTCTATGATGAATGCGGCGGCAAGCAATAGCCGAGATATGAATTAGGGGGAGCTCTCGTGCAGTAGCGACATCATCGATTTTGACTTTGTGACTTTTGGTCTCGTTTGCACTGTTTGCAGTTCTTCTCCATACGCGTTGCATCGACCATTTTGGTACCGGTGGAAGAACTAATACCTCCACACGCTGCAGGCCCGCAACAAATGGTATCATCCGGAACCAAACTTAGGAAATCCGGTCTTGGTGCTCCTGAAGGACGAGCAACTATCTCCGATCTATTGGCCCATGGCGAGAGTTATTAAGCTTCATCCTGGCAGAGATATCAAGGTTCGGGTGGCAACTGTAAGGATTCAGGGGGGCACCCTTAAGCGACCCGTCACGAAGTTAGTCCTACTCCTGGTTGCGGAAGATGAAACGGCTGAACCGACAGTTCAAGGTGGGCGGAATGTTGGAGACAGAGCAGCACACGACGGCTAAGTGTCCCAGATGCGCGCAGCCGCATCCATTGTTCCGATGCGGGGCATTCAGGAATTTCTCAGCTCTACAGCGATCAGTTTGTCCGCCGCCAAGGGCTATGCAGAAATTGCCTCAGTCCAGACCACAGCATTAACAAATATGAGAGAGGCAACTGTCGAGGGTGTAACGGACGGCACAACACTCTGTTGCATCAGTCGGTCCAATGTTATCACCAGATTTTGAACCATCAGAGGGATCTTGCGCGACAGTACAAGCCCAGGATTCACTACTACCTACGGCAATCCTAACGGTAGTGGGCGACAGAAACCAGTTGGTTCCTTGTCGGGTGCTTCTGGACTCCAGTTCGACCACATCCATCATTCTTTCGGTAGTTGGGCCTGCGTCGCAGGCGAAGGCGAAGATAAGTGGCATAGGTGAAGCGAATCCACAGCTCAGCTGAGGAAAGATCGAGATGTTGATGAAATGCTGAACAGGGGAAACAAGTATTCGGGTAACGGCATTGGTGCTGGGGCGATTGACTTCGGATCTGCCGTCAAGGTCAATGGAACATCACTGGAGAAGCTTTTCATCGCTGGCGTTGGCCGACCCGCTATTCCACAAATCAAGACGCAGTGACTTGTTGCTGGGGTCGGACACTATCTTCCAGGTCCTGCGCGATGGACGACTGATGGATCCTGACAGCAAAATGATGGCTCAGAACACCATATTCGGTTGGGTGACCGCGAGTAGACCAGCTCTGCCCGATCAGGAACAACATTGCTGCACTGTCACACACCAGGTCGACCCATTAGAAGGGCAGCTGAGGACCTTCTGGGAGATGGAGGAGGTACCCGACATGAAGGATCGCCTAACCGAAGAAGAGTGGAGGGCCATGACCCATTTTGCGGACACTCATTGGCGTTCAGCAGAGGGACGCTTCGAGGTGGAGATGCCGTTCAAACACTCCTCGCCGCCATTGGGCCATTTCAGGGAAGCCGCCATCCAAAGGCTTGTGTTCGATGCCTCTCTGGTCACCAGTACTGGAACATTTCTGAACGATCACTTGATTGTCGGACCATCCTTGCAGTCGGACCTCATCTCAATATAGACCCGGTTCCGCAAGCATCCCATGGCGTTTGCCGCGGATATCGCCAAATTCGAGTCCAGCCTGGTCACACCGACTTCCAAAGAATTGTTTGGCGGGACAACCCAGAGGAGGAGTACCAAACGTTCAAGCTGCTTACCGTGACATACGGAACGGCGTCTGCTCCATTTATGGCAACGCGTTGTTTGGTCCAGATTGCCGAGGAGATCGAACAATCGTGTCCAGAGGCAGCACGAATCATCAGAGAGGACTGTGGGGTAGAGGTCGCTACGCCAGCATGGGCGAGAGTTCTACCCCGTCTCCACCGTCAATAAATGTTCCACCGAAGGAAATCCGTTGTTCCGCCGACAAAAGAACAAAACTCCACCACTTTTCGTTCACAACAAGGAGGAAAGTAACACACACGATTTTTGTAAGGTCTCTTTTATTGTTCTTGATAATTGGTGTTTATTGTTACAAAACAAAAAAAAATTGAAAACATAACTTGATGAAACCACCACTTGACAACGTTAGTTTTACTTTTATTTGATTAATTGCAATCAATCACTTAAAAACTGAATCCTTTTGTGGTATGGACTCCACTGGCAATCATATAATATTCATGACAAAACTAAACGAAAAGAAGAAACAGCACGTTGAAAAATACGAATGATAATTTTTGTTCGATACTTGTAATTATTATGAACTCTATGAGTATTACACTCGACTATACTTCACACTGGGGGCGTGCACACCCCCGTGTGATCGCGGCGGTTACCAGACGACTTCCGATGTGCGCGCTCTGAAGGTTGTGATAAGACTCCAACGATATCCTCTCCAATAAGGATATCGTTTTTTACCTACCACCAGGGAAACGTAAAGTCTCTCTTGGTGGTATAGGAAACCAGATCTTGTAATACCGGTCATGGTGGTATGTGTGGGATCGTTGAGATCAATGCTATTCACACGTGCAGTGGAACAGCGAAACAGGCAGGCGGCAAGGACAAAAGAAAAGGCGACCAAATGGTTCGCTCTTTAATGAGGGTCATGTTTATACGATGCCTCGTCGCTATTTTCGACGTTAGGAGAAAAAGGTGCTAAAAGCAAATTGGATGTTTATGGCATCTCTGGCTGCAATAGAAATCGGGTTCATATTTGCATTAGGAAATGCTGGAGAATTTGGTTTCAGCGTCTATTGCGCTAATTATATGCAGCTGCTTGGGTTGTTTGTTGGTAAGACAAACAAAAAGGTTGCCAGGCAATGTGTATGAAAAGGTATATGACGCGGCTGGGAAAATAGACGGCGCGATATTTATGGTCCCTGTCATGACGGTTACTTTGATTGCAATCCGAATTATTTTGTTTACAGGAATTTGTCTGGTGCCGAATTGGTTCAGAATACCAAATAAGAAAACAAAGAAATCTTATGAAAAATTGTATGCGAAGGGATGCATGAAGGTAAGTTTTCTTTACAGGGATTTTAGGGTTATAATAATTGTGTCTGTTTGATGCGTGAAGCATCTAAGATGCTAATGCGAATTGCATTAGCGAAAGCTGGTGCAGACCCGGGTTATGGTTATGGGGGTTTTTTCAGGAAGGCGAGCCGTGGGATCTGGCGGAATCGCCACAGGACTTCTACATGGACGATTGTATATCTGGAGCGCAATCCGTGGAGGACGCAATCCGGTGGGTGGGTCAACTGACGGAGGCTCTTAAGAGCTCAAATTGCCACAAAGTATTGAACTGGCTGTCCGCCGATTCACCGGGTTCTGAAGAAGTGTACCAGCTCATCACGAGCGAGGAAACGAAGCTACTTGGAGTGAATTGGCATCCCGGGCCGGACTATTTGAGCTACAAGGTGCAGAAGATTCCGGAGATATCATCGCTCACAAAGAGGAAGGTTCTGTCACACGTCTCCAGGCTATATGATCCATTAGGCTTGGTCGCTCCAGTGGTGGTAGGTTCTTTTTGTGACTCACTTTTTGACACATCTTCTTCAGATTTTGGGGCTTGTTCAGTTTCTTCCCATTTCTCACCCTCCCTGGCTCCGTTCAGAAAGTGTATTCCATAATTTTAGGGAGGTGTACAATTATGGTATAACACTTTGAATTCTAAAGGCGGTGGAGTTCGAAGCTGTCACAGATACAGCAAATCTAACATTCGAGTGGAACGAGATCCATATAAATCCACCGCCACCACTCCAAAATAAGCATATCCAGACGAACGAGGGATGAATGAAGTCGATCCACCTCTATTTTTTGAGAGTTACTAGAAAAAAGAAGAAAAGGTCAAAAAGAAAGGTATATCATTAAAAACTAATTGAGCAGGGATTCTTGGAGTGTTCACTGAGATCAAGATATACATTTAATTCAGAAGTAAATTTTCTGCTTAATGGGTCGAATATAGGTCAATATCACTCGCCAATATACTGCTTCTAAATTTATCCTCACAAATTAGAAAAAGTTACGTAAAATACGTTTGAAAAGTTTGATTTATTGATATGATCGTCTAAAAGAATTAAGCATATAGCAATCAATAATTATATTTATAGTTTATTTCAACATATTAAGCTATACAAAGTTAAAGGGTCGAAAGGGGCCCTTGATATTTCTAATCTTATCTCCGAAGAAAATTTGATCTCCCTCCGCAGTTCTGCCTCATTTCACAACACTAGTTCTCATGACAACTGATTGCCGGCTCTATTACAAGCCGTCACTTCAAGGGAACTGATAAGCTGTTATCAGAACTCACGTGGGTTCATGTTTCATTGCCCTAGATGTCAGACGGACACATTTTTGAGAAAACACAATGACAAATCTTTTTCTAAACGTAGCGCTATGCCCGTGCGATGAGACATCTATTAATTTTCCAAGAAAATTACACTTGTACACCAGAAGTAAACAAGACGAAATATATTATTTAACCGTCTTGAAATGAAGATGAACCGCAGGGAAGCACCATTTGCTCAAAGCATCTCTCCCAGTTTCCATTTAATTTTAATTGAACCTAAATTAGCACCCTGTGCTATGGTGTGGGCGGAAGAGGAGTCCGTCAAAACATTATTTCATGGCGGTTCCTCGGTTCCTCATTCATCAAGGCTGAGCCACTTCACGTCTCTTACTGCCAGGGAAGACCCACGATTCCAATTCCAAGTCAAGGATCTAGGACTAACGAGATTTATGATGTGAAACAGCATTTGCTACTAAAGTGTAGAACCAGAAGCTCCATTTATATTTCGCTGGTACACTTTCTTACCAATTCATTTGCTGCATGATCTCGTGAGCTTTTGTTTCCTGTTCGTACTTCTAGAGTCCTTCAACACGTAAAACAAGCACATTCACATACAGGGAAGATTAAAAAAACACACAAAGGATAACCGAAAAAAGGAAGAAACCAGACTAAACGACTTTACCCGTTGAATTAAAGCATAGCGTTGGCCGGAATGGATAGCGTATGCCAGGATTCTGCAATATATATACGAATATGGCGCGGCTATATTGCAAGGATCTAACTTACCATGCAACTGTGAATGCTAGAGCCGCGCGGTGAAGAGATGGAAGGAATTAAGGCTTCCCATGTGGCGGTAGGCATATTTTTCATTTATTCAAATAAATCCACTGGACAGGTGCGTCGGCTTTCAACAGACCTGCTTCCGCGCTGAGCATTCCCGCTGCGGTCGTTTTTAATTGGAGGATTAGATGGTTTAGCCGGAATGAAATCCTCAAACAGGCGTTTGTGGTTTTCCCGATTATTTAACTTGGACGGTTGCCCGAATTCTCAGCAGAATTACCTGCTTCAGGGAATGGTTAGTGGAAAAGAATAGTGTTAAGAAACACTTAAGTCGGACAGAGAAGACTTTTGTCTGTGATGCAGATTTGTGAAGAATTATCTGTCAGGGATATGTCCTGGGGTGTGGACAGCCCAACCAGTCTGCACAGTAAATATCAATGTCCTGGGGGTGGACTTTGTAATTAAGCTTTATGAAGTGCGAAGAAAGTGAGCACCACTGCAGGCACTTTGTTCTTAAGAGACGTTATTTTAATTGTCAGCTAAATTGAGAACACTGTCTGGCCACCTGACCAGAAGACGTCTTCGTTTGCCTCGTTTGAATGGTTGTCGAGATAGTGGTACATCTGAAACAGGGTTTAATTATTTGACTCAAATTTAACAATAACGTTTGTAATTGGATTGTGATTGCCCAGAACACAACTTACAATTATTTATTAACATTAGTAGTATGGTTATAGCGGTTCTGGGACAATGATTTGTATGGAAAACCCCGGTTCTGGCACAGTTTTCTATTTATAGACACGATGACGTCATCACATCCGAAAGCTGTATGTCAAGGTTGAGATATGTTTGGTAGGTGGCGAAGGCAGTTTGTGGGAGTGATTCATGGTTGGCGGGGGGGTTGTGGGTTCTTATCAAGGTGTAGTAATTGCTGTTGTGTGTGTAGTACGTTTCTTATCAGGGGTAGTAATTGCTGTTCTTATCAAGGTGTAGTAATTGCTGTTCTTATCAGGGGTAGTAATTGCTGTTGTTTGTAGTATGTTTCTTATCGGAAGTAGTAATTGTAGTATTTTGTAGTGTTCTTATCAGGGGTAGTAATTGCTGTTGTGTGTAGTACGTTTTCTTATCAGGGGTAGTAATTGCTGTTCTTATCAAGGTGTAGTAATTGCTGTTGTGTGTGTAGTACGTTTCTTATCAGGGGTAGTAATTGCTGTTCTTATCAAGTTGTAGTAATTGCTGTTCTTATCAGGGGTAGTAATTGCTGTTGTTTGTAGTATGTTTCTTATCGGAAGTAGTAATTGTAGTATTTTGTAGTGTTCTTATCAGGGGTAGTAATTGCTGTTGTGTGTAGTACGTTTCTTATCAGGGATAGTAATTGCTGTTCTTATCAAGGTGTAGTAATTGCTGTTCTTATCAGGGGTAGTAATTGCTGTTGTTTGTAGTATGTTTCTTATCGGAAGTAGTAATTGTAGTATTTTGTAGTGTTCTTATCAGGGGTAGTAATTGCTGTTGTGTGTAGTACGTTTCTTATCAGGGGTAGTAATTGCTGTTGTGTGTAGTATGTTTCTTATCAGGTGTAGTAATTGTTGTTCTTATCAGGGGTAGTAATTGATGCTCTTATCAGGGGTAGTAATTGATGCTCTTATCAGGTGTAGTAATTGTTGTTCTTATCAGGGGTAGTAATTGATGCTCTTATCAGGTGTAGTAATTGTTGTAGTTTGTAGTATTCTTATCGGGTGTAGTAATTGCTGTTCTTATCAGATGTAGTAATTTGAGTATCGGGGATTTTTGTTAATGGATTGTCGGGCTTTTTGCTAATGGTTTGTGCTTTTTTTTTGTTGAGTCATTGGATAGAGTAATATATATGGGAATTTTGTGTCCGTGGATTTTGTATGGAAATGGTTCATCATCGTCATGGGAATTTTTGGTGATTCTTTATAGCGATTCTGAGACACTTTTTGTATAGGAAAAAAGCCATGTCCATATATGGTAATTCCAGAAGTGCTCCCCTAGGAAATGAGGTAATCGGAGGGAGGCGGATGATTCATGATCGTTGTCTTTGGGTGATCGATATTTTTTTTAATTTTGGGTTGTGATTAATGGTTGTTATCAGTAGTTGGCGATCGATATTTTTTCAATTTGAGGTGTGTGATTCATGGTTGTTTGGCTTGTTGGGTATTTGTTATCGTTTCCGTACATCTTCAGTGGGTTGTGGATTTGTACTTATTATCAGTATTTTTTTCAATTTGGGGTGTGTGATGCATAGTTGTTTTGGCTTGTTGGGTATTTGTTATCAGGTGTATACATCTTCAGTGGGTTGTGCGATTAGCGTTCAAGGTTAATTGTGTGACATGAGCAGATGGTATTTTTGAATTGGGTGTGTGAATAGGTGATAGGTGATTCATGATTGTTTGGCAGTGAATATATTATTATTTAGTCATTGGGTTTGAGTAATATATAAGGGAATTTTTTTAGGATGATTCTATCGTGAAATGGGTGTATGCTTTAGCTGTTTCTTAATATATGGAAATTTTTTGTGATTCTATCTGCTTTTTGGCTTTTGTTTCGGTTGTCGAGAGCTTTTTCAGTAACTCTAAGCTGTTTCTTAATATATGAGAATTTTTTGGTGATTATAACTGCTTTTGGCTTTTGTCTCAGTTGTTGGGGGCTGTTTTCCTTTTTATGACTATACCACTTGGTAGTAAATCTAATTTTATGAATATATACCACTTGACATTAAATCTGGTTTGAAGTGGTTTTTGCTTTTGCTAATGGTTTCTGTCCTTGGTCGCTAGACTTTCGGATGGGTTGTCTCAGTTGTTGGGGGCTGTTTTCCTTTTTTATGAATATACCACTTGGCAGTAAATCTAATTTTATGAATATATATATATACCACTTGGCAGTAACTCTATGCTGAAATGGTTTAATGCTGTTGATCTCTAGACTAGCAAGCCTTTTGCTATATATATATATTGAATATAGCCTATTTTTAAGGCCACAATTTTGAGTTTTTATATGGATATATTGTTAATTGCATACTTTAGGGCTACGCATTATCCATATAATATATTAAATTCTTTGTGCTTTTGGTTTTTTTATGAATATACCACGAGTCAACGAATGATTATTCAAGTCCATATTGGTCAAAAAAAGTGTTGATATAAAAAAAAGGGTGTTGTTGTCCAATCCCTTGACCTTGGAATCTATATTAAATTCTTGATTTCTAAGTGTTTTTTAGTGAGTCGCCATTACTCTTATCTTATTTTGCATCCAGTATCACGACCAAATACTGATTTCTATATAGTAAGTTGTTGGTCATTATTCTGATCCCTTGACCTTGGGTGCTATATTAAATTCTCGATTTCTAATTCTTATTTTTCCATAGAACAATTTTTTCTAAGTACAAATGATTATTCAAGTCCATAAAATGTGCTGTTATCAAAAAAAAAAACATGTGGGGGTGCTTGCCCGATCCCATGACCTTGGATGCTATATCAAATTCTTGATGTCTAAGTGTTTTTAATAAGTCTCCATTATTCTTGTCTTATCTATATGAATAAAACCGCTGATCATTGTTCTTTAAACATTAAAATTAATTGAGGCAATTTTTTTTTTCCAGGAGTCTTAGAATATCAAATATAGTCCACCATAACATCTCGATTTCTAATTCTTATTTTTCCCATAGAACAATTTTCTAAGTACAAATGATTATTCAAGTCCATAAAATGTGCTGTTATCAAAAAAACATGTGGCTGCTTGTCCAATCCCATGACCTCAGATGCTATATCAAATTCTTGGGTTTTTTTTTCCCATAGAACAATTTTCTAAGTACAAATGATTATTCAAGTCCATAAAATGTGTTGTTAGCAAAAATATTAATGCTTACCCGGTCCAATGACCTCATATTTAATCATAAAAATTGTTTGAGCTCTAAGAAATATTAATTGAATCCCATAGTTCTCTTATCAAAAATATAAATGCTTACCCGATCCAATGACCTCATATTTAATCATAAAAAATTGTTTGAGCTCTAAGAAAATATTAATCGAGTCCCACAGTTCTCTCATCAAAAATATGAATACTTACCCGATCCAATGACTTCATATTTAATCATAAAAAATTGTTTGAGCTCTAAGAAAATATTAATTGAGTCCCACAGTTCTCTTATCAAAAATATGAATACTTACCCGATCCAATGACTTCATATTTAATCATAAAAAATTGTTTGAGCTCTAAGAAAATATTAATCGAGTCCCACAGTTCTCTTATCAAAAATATGAATACTTACCCGATCCAATGACCATATTTAATCATAAAAAATTGTTTGAGCTCTAAGAAAATATTAATCGAGTCCCACAGTTCTCTTATCAAAAATATGAATACTTACCCGATCCAATGACCTCATATTTAATCATAAAAAATTGTTTGAGCTCTAAGAAATATTAATTGAATCCCATAGTTCTCTTATCAAAAATATGAATACTTACCCAGTCCAATAATCTCATATTTAACCATAAAAAATTGTTTGAATTCTAAGAAATATTAATTGAGTCCCATAATTCTCTTATCAAAAATATAAATGGTTACCCGGTCCAATGACCTCATATTTAACAACAAAATTTTTTGCTTTCTAAGAAATATTAATTAAGACGCCTAGTTCTCTTATCTTATTTTTTCTTTTTTCGTTATATTGTTCAAAAATGTTTTACTGGTCCGGTGATATGACTAAATAATGATTTCTATGTCGCTGGTCATTATTCTTATCATAGTTTCCATATTGTACAAAGAATGTCTCGTTTCCGGTATTAGAAGGGATTTCTTGTATAAAAGCTCGAGTGTTTAAGCCAGTGCGTATCACTTTACTTTGAACTACAATCTGCAAACAACGTAACAGTGTGAAGAAAAAATCAACATCATCATCATCAAACTAAATAGGAAAAAAGGTAAGTTATCTTATATTTATATTAATTATGAAAACATTTTTTAGAAACAATTACGTGGCGATAATGTTTCGCGGTTAAATTTTAGTTAATAATTACGCGGTTCTAGTGTTTTTGCGAATAAATTTTTAGTTAACAATTACGTGGTTAAATTTTAGTTAATAATTACGCGGTTTCTAGTGTTTTTGCGAATAAATTATTAGTTAACCATTAGGTGGTGCTAGATTAAATTTTTAGTTAACAATTACGTGGTGATATAGATAACAATTACGCGGTTTCTAGTGTTTTTGCGAATAAATTATTAGTTAACAATTAGGCGCAGCTAGATTAAATTTTTAGTTAACAATTACGTGGTGATATAGATAACAATTACGCGGTTTCTAGTGTTTTTGCGAATAAATTATTAGTTAACAATTCGGCGGTGCTAGGTTAAATTTTTAGTTAACAATTACGTGGTGATATAGATAACAATTACGCGGGCGGTTCTAGTGTTTTTGAGGATAAATTTTTAGTTAACAATTACGCGGTTCTAGTGTTTTTGCGGTTACATTTTTAGATAACAATTACGTGGCGATAATGTTTCGCGGGTAAATTTTAGTTAATAATTACGCGATTCTAGTGTTTTTGCGATTGAGTGTGTTTACCCTTTTTTGAACATTGTTTTAATGAAGTTTTTTGTTCATATAGGAATTCATCAAAAAATTAAAAAAATCATCGAGGAATTCATCAAAAAATTAAAAAAAAATCAACGAGGAATTCATCAAAAATAAAAAAATCAACGAGGGATTTATATATAAAAAAATCATCACCAAAAACGGTAAGTTATCTTATATATTAATTATTATTTTTTTTTTTTTTTTGTTGCGGTGTTAGTATTTATTTTGTTCTGGGTTTAAATGTAGAGCGCAATATTTAATGAAAATTGTTTTGTTCTTAACAATAATACGGTGTTATCGTTATCGAGGAAGTAAATATTAATATGAAATTTATAGTGAAAAAATATATATAGCAAAAATTATCACTTTTTAATAGACAATCGCGGTCTATCGTAGTGATGTTTTGTAATAGTGATTTTTTTCTGCTTTTTTATTCGTTCTTATTGCTAAAATGACACCGCCTAATACCTACTCAACCTCTCTTCCAAACAAAAAACTGTAGTAGTAACAATAAAATTTTATTCATTCCTTTTTAGATAAAAAAACACCAACCAAAAAAAAAAATTTTAATTTAATAACATAACAAAATATTTAATAATATGAAGCGATCAGGGCAACAACAACAACCACCAACAATGTTAGGAGAACAACCTGCAAAAAAATCTAAGCAGTCGACATACAAAAGATGCTTGTTTTGCTATGAGAATGTTGAAGAGCAGCTTTGGGTTCAACATCAAAGAAAAAATACCCATAAAGCAAACGCTCAACAATCTCTAAATGAAAATGTTTCCTTGATAGCAAACGCATTCAAAAATCGTGTAAAAACATTCTCCATCACCAACAAAGATGAGAGTATGATAAATGTGAATAATCTGTTTGAAAAAAATTTTCCATTGATTAATGAATTATTGAAAAATCAATTGGAAATTTTGAACACATTTAAATTTAGCATGGAGCTTTTTGCTAAGTTTGCGAAATTCACCAAAGAATGTGATGAGTTAATGCAAATAGATATAAAAAGCATGCAAACTAAAATGTACACGATTGAGAAAGAGGAAGACATAAGGGAACATTTGAGCACGGCAATTGAAAATATCAAAGCAAAATTGGAAGAGTTCCAAGAAAAAGATAGCGGATGGACGTTGTTAACATTTCAGAGCATTGAAATTAATATCAACAAATACGATCCACTTCTAGCTTCTTCCCATTTTAGCCTGCCTAAACAAATATTAAAGAAAAACGCATGCATCAATGTGAAAAACAACGATGATTACTGTTTTAAATGGGCCATTATATCGGCTTTCACTAATATTACAACTAATGCTGATAGACCATCGCAGTATAAAATTGCCAACATTGCAAGCGAAACAATAGTATACAACGATCAAGTACTTTGTTTCAAGAATATGCAATTTCCTCTGGCAATCAAAGACACATACATATTCGAAGCAAATAATCCAACCATTAGCATAAATGTTTTTGGTTATGAGATTAATGATAAAGGGCAATATCAGATAATTGGACCCTACTATCATACTCGCGAGGAAAAAGCAAAGCATATTAACTTGCTTTATTGCACAAGTAGCGAAGAGAATAAAACGCATTATGTGTTCATTAAAAACATCTCGCGTTTATTGAGCAGCCAGATTACCAAATATGATCATCGAATGCATCTATGTAACGGCTGTTTACAACACTTCACCACTGAATCCGGACTGCAAAAACACAAGAGTGAATGTCGCAAAGTAATTACAACCATGTCTGAGGGAAAAAATAGAATACAGGAATTTCCGGATCATAGTCGGAATGAATACACCCCACATTTTAATTTGCCCAAACAAATAACAACCAAAAAAGCCTGTATCAATGTTCAAAATAACGATGAATATTGTTTTAAATGGGCCATTATATCGGCTTTCGCGAATGATACAGTTCATACAGAAAGACCATCGTACTATAAAATTGACAACATTGCAAGCGAAACAATAGTATACAATGATCAAGTACTTTGTTTCAAGAATATGCAATTTCCTCTGATAGTCAAAGACGCGAGCATATTCGAAGCAAATAATCCAACCATTAGCATAAATGTTTTTGGTTATGAGATTAATGATAAAGGGCAATATAAGATAATTGGACCCTACTATCATACTCGTGAGGAAAAAGCAAAGCATATTAACTTGCTTTATTGCACAAGTAGCGAAGAGAATAAAACGCATTATGTATTCATTAAAAACATCTCACGTTTGTTGCGACCTCAGATTACCAAATATGAACATCGAATGCATTTATGCAACGGCTGCTTGCTGCGATTCGCTTCAGAATCTGCCCTACAAATGCATAAGAGCGAATGCAAAAAAATAATAACAGTTATGCCTGATGAAGGTAATAAAATACTTAAATTTAAAAAGCATAATCGCAAATTAATTGTTCCTTTTGTGGTGTATGCGGATTTTGAATCCATTCTACGCCCCATTAGCCAATGTGCACCGAATCCGGAAATTTCTTCAACAACAGACGTTCAACAACATATCCCGTGTGCTTTTTCATACCATATCAAATGCTCCTTTGATGATGATTTAAGCAAGCACCGCATATTTGTTGGTAAGTCAAAACATGTTTAATAAGAAAAAATCATAAAACTAATAAAACATTTTTTTCTTTTTTGCAGGAGAAGACACACCAAACCGTTTTGTGCAGATGCTATTCAACGATTTAATTCATATTCACAAGGAAGTCATTGGTCGACCAAAGCCAATGGCTCCTTTAACAAAACAACAGAATCAGCATCAAACAACATCGCCAGTCTGCAGTATTTGTAAGGTTAGATTTAATGAATTAGATGTAAGAGTAAGGGACCATTGCCATTTCACTGGTGTCTATAGAGGACCAGCCCATTCTCAGTGTAATTTAGATTTTCGCGTTCCAACCTTTTTCCCAGTCTTTTTCCATAATTTGACGGGTTATGATTCACATCTATTTATGAAAAGTCTGGGTTGTATTAAGGGAGAAATACGTATAATTCCACTAAATAAGGAAAATTATATATCAATATCCAAACGCATATATTTAGATGAGCACAATTCATTTGAGATTAGGTTTTTAGATTCATGTCGATTTCTACAGTCTAGCATAGATTCGCTAACTAAAAATTTATCTGAAGACGATTTCATAATTAATAGGGGATTTTACAAAAACGATTCCTCTTTGAAGTTAATGATGAGGAAGGGGGTATTTCCCTATGAATATGTTAATTGTTGGGCTCGTTTAGATGACTGTTCTCTTCCTCCAATTACAGAATTCTATAATAGACTAACGAATGAAGATTGTTTAGTTGAAGATTACGATTATGCTCAAAAAGTGTGGAAGCATTTCAATTGCAAAACATTAAAAGAGTACATGCTTTTATATCTGCAGAGCGATGTCTTATTGCTGGCAGATGTATTTGAGAATTTTCGTAAGGTTTGTCTAGATATATATGAGTTAGATCCATGTCATTACTATACATCTCCCGGCTTATCTTGGGATGCAATGTTGAAAACAACAGAAATCAATCTGGAACTTCTAACAGATGTTGAGATGCTTAATTTCTTTAAGAATGGCATCCGTGGCGGATTATGTCAGTGTAGTCATCGACATACCGTTGCGAATAATAAATATTTGAAAAATTTCGATGCTAGCAAGCCAAATAAATATCTTATGTATTTAGATGCAAATAACCTGTACGGTTGGGCAATGTCGCAACATCTTCCAGATGGAAATTTTCAATGGAGTGATCCACAAATCTTCACAGCCGATTATATTTTAAATTGTGATGGAAACGATAAAATCGGCTATGTATTGGAAGTAGATTTAACTTACCCAATTGATCTTCACGATCAGCATAATGATCTTCCATTTTGCCCAGAAAATATGATAACGCCTGGGTGCAAAACTCCTAAGCTTGTCGCTAGTCTACATTCAAAGACAAAGTATATAATTCATCTAAAGAATTTACAACAATGTCTGAAACATGGGCTGATTCTCACTAGAGTTCATAGAGTGTTGTCTTTTACACAATCTGAGTGGTTGCAAAAATATATAACCCTCAACACGGAGTATAGAAAAAAGGCGAAAAATAAGTTTGAAAAAGACTTTTTTAAATTAATGAATAATAGTGTGTATGGCAAAACCATGGAGAATGTTGAGAAGCGACGAGATGTAAAAATTGTCTCTCAATGGGAAGGAGAAAGAAATTCACACAGCGCCAGAAAACTGATTGCTCATCCCAATTTCCATAGTCTCTCAATATTTACACCTCAGATGTGTGCTATTGAACTGAGCAAGGCGCGAATAGTATTTGATAAACCCATTTATTTAGGATTCGCAGTATTAGAACTATCAAAATGGCTCATGTATGACTTTCACTATGATTACATGAGAAAAAAGTTTGATACGGTGATTCAGCTGAATTACATGGATACAGACTCTTTTATCTATACAATATCAACTAATGATTTTTATTCGGATATATATAGCGATATTGTTGATCCCGAAAAATCTAGGTTTGATACATCGGAATATCCAATAGATAACATTCATAATTTCCCTCAAATAAATGGAAAAGTTCTCGGAAAATTCAAAGATGAGAACAATAGCAAAAACATGACTGAATTCATTGGGTTAAGAGCTAAAATGTACTCTTTTGCTTTAGACACCAGTGAAGTAACAAAAAAGGCCAAGGGGGTAAAGAAGTCTGTTACCAATAGTTTAGATATAAGAGATTATAGAAATTGTTTATTAAGACGTAAGTTATTATATAAACCTATGTTAACATTTAGAAGTAAGTTACACAATATTTATACGCAGTCTGTAAATAAGTTAGCATTAAGCGATAGCGACACAAAAAGGTATATTTGTGAAGATCGCGTAAGCACATATGCTTGGGGGCATAATAGATTAAGTAATGTTTAAGTTAAAAAATTATGACTCATATTTATATTTAATAATAGGATTGTTATATATTTTTTTAAATAATAATAGGTTAGATATAAGAGATATTTGTAGTAAAAATAAAAAAAGTAATAAATTATAACGTTATGAGAAAAAAAATTAATTATTGTTTTCTTTATTGATTCGCTTGTGTGTCCATGGAATGACTGTTTTAGACTAACTGGATACATTCGATAGTCTATCATTATAAATAGGACTTTATTACTCGTGCTGATTACTGTGGAAAAACTAATGTTGATGTCAATGGTTTAAAAATAAATTCTTCAAACTCATTTGGTCATGGTACCGGAATCCACCCATTTTTAACAATATGGAAACTATGATAAGAATAATGCTCAACAATTTACTATATAGAAACCAAGAATTCTTCAAACTCATTTGGTCATGTATGGAAACTATGATAAGATGAATAGGATAACCACCTAACCCCAAACAGGGTGGGTTCTTCAAACAGGGCGGATCCAAACAGGGCGATTCCAAACAGGGCGATTCCAAACAGGGCGATTCCAAACAGGCTGTTTCTTCAAACGGGGCGGTTCCAAACAGGCGGTTTCTTTAAACAGGGCGATTCCAAACAGGCTGTTTCTTCAAGCAGGGTGGTTCCAAACAGGCGGTTTCTTTAAACAGGGCGATTCCAAACAGGCGGTTTCTTTAAACAGGGCGATTCCAAACAGGCTGGATTATAACTATCCCTCTCTGATAACTCTTCAATGCTGTAAGCAGGTCTTGTCATATGATGTTATGGTGGACTATATTTGATTCTCTAAGACTCATGGAAAAAAATTACCTCAATTAATTTTAATGTTTAAAGAACAATGATCAGCGGTTTTATTCATATAGGTAAGATAAGAATAATGGATACTTATTAAAAACACTTAGACATCAAGAATTTGATATAGCATCCAAGGTCAAGGGATCAGAATAATGAACAATAACTTACTATATAGAAATCAGTATTTGGTCGTGATACTGGATGCAAAATAAGATAAGAGTAATGGCGACTCACTAAAAAACACTTAGAAATCAAGAATTTAATATAGATTCCAAGGTCAAGGGATTGGACAACAACACCCTTTTTTTTATATCAACACTTTTTTTGACCAATATGGACTTGAATAATCATTCGTTGACTCGTGGTATATTCATAAAAAAAACCAAAAGCACAAAGAATTTAATATATTATATGGATAATGCGTAGCCCTAAAGTATGCAATTAACAATATATCCATATAAAAACTCAAAATTGTGGCTTTAAAAATAGGCTATATTCAATATATATATATATATAGCAAAAGGCTTGCTAGTCTAGAGATCAACAGCATTAAACCATTTCAGCATAGAGTTACTGCCAAGTGGTATATATATATATTCATAAAATTAGATTTACTGCCAAGTGGTATATTCATAAAAAAGGAAAACAGCCCCCAACAACTGAGACAACCCATCCGAAAGTCTAGCGACCAAGGACAGAAACCATTAGCAAAAGCAAAAACCACTTCAAACCAGATTTAATGTCAAGTGGTATATATTCATAAAATTAGATTTACTACCAAGTGGTATAGTCATAAAAAGGAAAACAGCCCCCAACAACTGAGACAAAAGCCAAAAGCAGTTATAATCACCAAAAAATTCTCATATATTAAGAAACAGCTTAGAGTTACTGAAAAAGCTCTCGACAACCGAAACAAAAGCCAAAAAGCAGATAGAATCACAAAAAATTTCCATATATTAAGAAACAGCTAAAGCATACACCCATTTCACGATAGAATCATCCTAAAAAAATTCCCATATATATTACTCAAACCCAATGACTAAATAATAATATATTCACTGCCAAACAATCATGAATCACCTATCACCTATTCACACACCCAATTCAAAAATACCATCTGCTCATGTCACACAATTAACCTTGAACGCTAATCGCACAACCCACTGAAGATGTATACACCTGATAACAAATACCCAACAAGCCAAAACAACTATGCATCACACACCCCAAATTGAAAAAAATACTGATAATAAGTACAAATCCACAACCCACTGAAGATGTACGGAAACGATAACAAATACCCAACAAGCCAAACAACCATGAATCACACACCTCAAATTGAAAAAATATCGATCGCCAACTACTGATAACAACCATTAATCACAACCCAAAATTAAAAAAAATATCGATCACCCAAAGACAACGATCATGAATCATCCGCCTCCCTCCGATTACCTCATTTCCTAGGGGAGCACTTCTGGAATTACCATATATGGACATGGCTTTTTTCCTATACAGAAAGTGTCTCAGAATCGCTATAAAGAATCACCAAAAATTCCCATGACGATGATGAACCATTTCCATACAAAATCCACGGACACAAAATTCCCATATATATTACTCTATCCAATGACTCAACAAAAAAAAAGCACAAACCATTAGCAAAAAGCCCGACAATCCATTAACAAAAATCCCCGATACTCAAATTACTACATCTGATAAGAACAGCAATTACTACACCCGATAAGAATACTACAAACTACAACAATTACTACACCTGATAAGAGCATCATTTACTACCCCTGATAAGAACAACAATTACTACACCTGATAAGAGCATCAATTACTACCCCTGATAAGAACAACAATTACTACACCTGATAAGAAACATACTACACACAACAGCAATTACTACCCCTGATAAGAAACGTACTACACACAACAGCAATTACTACCCCTGATAAGAACACTACAAAATACTACAATTACTACTTCCGATAAGAAACATACTACAAACAACAGCAATTACTACCCCTGATAAGAACAGCAATTACTACACCTTGATAAGAACAGCAATTACTATCCCTGATAAGAAACGTACTACACACAACAGCAATTACTACCCCTGATAAGAACACTACAAAATACTACAATTACTACTTCCGATAAGAAACATACTACAAACAACAGCAATTACTACCCCTGATAAGAACAGCAATTACTACACCTTGATAAGAACAGCAATTACTACCCCTGATAAGAAACGTACTACACACACAACAGCAATTACTACACCTTGATAAGAACAGCAATTACTACCCCTGATAAGAAAACGTACTACACACAACAGCAATTACTACACCTTGATAAGAACAGCAATTACTACCCCTGATAAGAAACGTACTACACACACAACAGCAATTACTACACCTTGATAAGAACCCACAACCCCCCCGCCAACCATGAATCACTCCCACAAACTGCCTTCGCCACCTACCAAACATATCTCAACCTTGACATACAGCTTTCGGATGTGATGACGTCATCGTGTCTATAAATAGAAAACTGTGCCAGAACCGGGGTTTTCCATACAAATCATTGTCCCAGAACCGCTATAACCATACTACTAACATTGTACGAGGGTTGCCTCTTATGTTTCGGGATTTGGCAACCCTAGTGTTGCAATCCGGCAATTGACAGCTCTGTCGTAAAGTTGGACATTTTTGAGGTTATACGCACTCAGAACGTTTTGACATACGAGCGCTATTTGTGTTGTTTACAGTAACTTAAAAGATTCATCTCGGCCCAAAAATGGAATTAAATCGTCAACATTTTCGTGCGATTATTTTTTACAACTTTCGGCGTGGATTAACTCAGCAACAGTGCATGGATGAACTTAATTCAATTTTTGGCGATGAAGCTCCATCAAGGACCAGTGTTTATCGATGGTATGGTGAATTCAATCGTGGTCGTAGTTCACTCCAAGATGAATTTCGTGAAGGTCGTCCAAAATCAGTTGTTGTTCCGAAAACCATTGATGCTGTGCGCGAACTGATATTGGAAGATCGTCATGTGACCTATCGTGAGATTGAGACAACCTTAGGCGTTAGTGGGACCAGCATGCATTCAATATTGCATAAACATTTGACTGTCAAAAAAATTTGTTCGCGTTGGATCCCACACAATTTGTCAATCGCCCAAAAAAAAGGCTCGTGTCAATTGGTCGAAAGAAATGCTCAAAAAATACAGTCGACTGTCTGGGTGTTTCAAGATGAGCCAAATCCAACAAAAGTTGTTCGCGCACGAAGCACTTCCAAGCAAATGGTCGCCTGTTTTTTCGGAAAAACTGGACATGTCGCAACCGTACCACTAGAACAACGCAGAACAGTCAATTCTGAGTGGTACACAACCATTTGTTTGCCAGTTGTCTTCCAAGAAATCAGGAAAACCAACCGCCGAAGACGGATCACTCTTCACCACGACAATGCGAGCTCTCACACATCGGCTGCGACATCTGCATTTTTGAGCACCCAAAACATCGATTTGATGGGTCATCCGCCGTATAGTCCTGACTTGGCACCGAATGACATCTTTTTATTCCCGTACGTAAAAAACAAACTGAGAGGTCAACGTTTTTCGACACCTGAAGAAGCGGTTGCTGCATTCAGAATGCATGTGTTGGTGATACCTCAATCAGAGTGGCAAAAGTGCTTCGACAATTGGTTCAAACGCATGCAAAAGTGTATAGATCTTCATGGGAAATATTTTGAAAAACAATAAAGTGATTTTCGATGATCAATATTTGTTTTTGTTCTCTAATCCCGAAATATAAAAGGCAACCCTCGTATAAAACAGATTGTTTTAAAGAATGTTGTCTAGAAAGTAATGTGTCTTATACTCAATTTTATTCGCGTTTGCTTTTATTATTATTCTCTGTCTCTTAAAACATTTAATTTGCTTATATTTATTTCTATTTTTATCCATAATCATTGCCGGTTTGATGCCCAACCGTATACCATTAATTCTTCCTCCAGGAGTTACCTACGTAGTTGCAGATAACAATTTCAATCTGCCGCTTATATATGAAATGATATTCCTTACAGCTTTTGATACATTATGTTCCTTCTTCTAACCTAGCATTTGACGTTTGATTATTTAAAGAGGATTGATGACATTGGTTAATCGTGTTTGACTTCACGTTTCCGTTGGATGAGGTCTGATGGCTTTCCATTATAAAAAGAATATTATAATACTCAAATGATAAATATTCGTTATACGAAGGCTGCCTCGAAATGCATGCAAGGTTCTAATGTTGGGCCATTAGCGCAGTAAATAGCTGCTCTTAAAAAAAATGAACAACGTGACAGTTGACAGCCACGCAAAGGCACAGCCCGGATTTTCTGTTAATGGATGTTTTTTAAAGGGGGAAAACACTTCGTTAGAATATACTTACAGCTAGGCCGGCTTGTCGTAAGAGGCGACTAAAAGCCGAGTGGTAGCCGGGGTCCCAACGTCCTGTGCGCCCGGTGAAATACCACCCCATCAAGCTTTAGGCTCCATGAAATGGTCGGAAGAAATCCCTGGTCATCTTTCGGAGCCTGGCTGATGGACCGGTCCGAGAAAAGGTTGGTTAGGTGGTAGTCGGTCCAAGGTGAGATACTACCCCGTCAGCTGTACATTCCGCGATATCGCCGAGAGAAATCTTCGACGGTGTTTCGGATGTGTGGGTGATGGCCCGGACTGACACCGAGATAAGTCATGATGATAAAGAATTCCGGAGGTAAACTAGTCTCCCATTCGGATCTCCGGGGGGGACTATGTCAGGGGGAACATCATGCAGATATCATTATAAATAACGGAACTTTAAGTAGTTCGTCATCGCATAATCGGGCTCGCTCGCGAGGCTCTACCCGCGCTCGGCTGGTGACGGCATTTTGTAACATCAGGGGCATGGGTTTCACCAATACGAATGTAAACGCCGTCCACCAATATTTGCAAAAAACGAAACCTGATATCCTTGACCTAACTGCGACCCAGGTCGATTCGTCAACTGACTCGACATACCTTCGTTGCTCAGGATACGACTTACATTCGAGATACCGTTTTAAGGGCGGAGTCTGCGTCTTCGCGCGGTCCGATCTGGCTTGCCAGAGGATGGATGCGTTGGAACCCAATAACATGGACACGATGTGGTTGAGGGTCGTGCTGTTACGTGCGACTTCCACCACCCCCATCATTTAGTTGATTTTGGATAATTTGGTTTTAATATAATTTGATGGTGGTGGAAAAAGCGCACGATCCACATGTGAGTGTGCGAACATGCCCCTGTTCGAGTGTGGATCGTGTGCAAGTTCGAACTCTGTTTTCGGAGTGGATGTCGATGGGGAGAGAGAGAGGGAAACAACAAGAGGATTTTTCGATTCCGTTTGTTTTGATGTTGTTTTTTAAGATACGGTATTGAAGACAGTTGATAGAGAGTTCAGTTTTTACGGTTGAAGGAGGAAGAGGCAAAAAAAAGAAAAGTTTTCCCGTTTTGAACAAGAAGTAACATTTTTGGAGAAAGAAGAAGATTGTGAAGAGAAGTTTTTGGAAATTGAACGTAAAACAAAAATTGGAAATTAAACGTAAACCTAAAAGTTTGTTAAAACTAAAATTGGAAATTAAACGTAAAACGATAAGTTTGTTAAAGTTAAGTTAAAATTGGAAATAAAACGAAGAAAAAGAAAAAACTCTTTCCTTGTGTGGAGCGTCGTTTACTGACGCAAGTGTCCAAACTTGGATTGGCCAAATCTATCCATCGTGCTTGTCTCAAAAGTCGCCAGTTGGCGGTGGCCGCCCTGGACGTGTAACCTGAAGGAGAACCAGGGTGGTGAAGCAGCCCCCGAAGAGGAAGAGGAGTCCTAATTGACTAACCACAGGTAACCAATTTTGAATTTAAATGTCCAATTTTCTGTGGCTGTATATGCTACAACTGGCGCTGCGGACAGGATTTAGCAACTACTGCCAAGACAAAACTACAGCACCAAGCTGTGCTTAAGAAATCGACGCGAAGGAAAAATCGAGTTGCGGCACCCATTACTGCCGCCATAACGAAACCAACACCAGCAGGAGGATCAGCTAACAAAGACGAGCCTCCAGTCATAGTAAAGCCAACTGAGTCTAAAGCAAAGTCAAAGACCAAGTCCAGTAAAGAACACAAAGAGGTCATCGATTATTCCACCAGGTCATCAGCCAGTGGCCATATCCGGGGGAATCCAGCATCAGCTCCGGAGTAGCAGCCGAAGAATTTGTTTCTGGTGGAAAAACAGGAGAGAAAGGGAAGAAGGAACAAAGGCGAAATATATATATTTTTTCCTCTTTATACTAAATCTATGTTTTGCTTAGTTCTTTTTAATCAGTTTTTCCAATTGTTATACTTACTTTTGTATTATGTTACATCTTCTTATATTTTCTTTTTCCCTTTTTTCTTTGTTGTTGTTGTTAGTTTGATTTTTTTTTTCGTTCAATTTATTTGTTTATCTATTAATAGATTGTTTTATTCATTTTGTGAAACGGACATTGTTGGGGGGGAATCTGCTTTTCTTCCTTTTTTCAGCTGCGCGTTGGATTTTGTTTGATTTTCTTGCTGTGTTGCAAAATTTATCAAAAGGTGGATATTGTTTTTATACGCGACAAGCGGCACGTTTGATTTTTTTTCCTCTTCTCTTTTTGTGCCTAATTTTTCTTTCCTTCCCCCTTTCTCTCTCTCTCTCTCCTCTCGGGCGGTGTAGTGGGCATTTGTGTTGTGCGGCCTTTCGCGCGGTCTACAATTTTGTGGCTGCGAGAAGAGTGGTTGTCACCGTTAAGAGTGTTTGTTTGTCTGTTGTAGGGGCTGTGTTCCTTGTTGTTTTACGCGCCCCCTCGGTCCGTGTGCGGCCTTTGGCAATCGGAAGTTTCGAAATAAAACACTAATCAGCTCAGACGTTCCGATATACAGCCGGCTTGTGTGCGGATTGGTTCTGTCACGTTCGGGGTGGTTCTCTTGTCGGAGGTGTTGTATTTATTGTTATACTTCTTGTCGGATCTCGGGGTTGGTCTGTTTTTTTTCCCGGTTTTGCTGTTGGCGATAGGGCTTGTCGAGGTTTGGTCTTGGTATCGTGAGATTTTGAGTTTAGTTGGACGGCCTGTTGATGCAAACGAGGCAGCGACAAAGAGAAGTCCGAGAGGGCACCCGTGCCCGTACGCGGCCCGAGGCCCTCCCGAGCCGCCGGTTGACGAGGTGGATCCGGAGGCATTCCACGATTCGCGAGACGAATTTGTGGACGAACGATCACCAATGCGCTCTCCTCCCACCGTTAGCAAACAGCCTGTTGAAAGCATGGGGAACACACCGATGCCCTCGTATTTTAAACTGGGCCCACAGCCATGTCCTGTACGGACCATGTTGGGCACAAACAGGGTTTTCGACCTCGTGTCGAAGGCGGTCTCCATGTTTTCGGGACAGGAAAGTCCGGATACAGCCGAGAGACTCTCCTCGTTTCTCAAGGGCTGCAGGAGGACCTTGGATGGTCTGGCGGTGGAGGAGGAACATACCTTCCTCCGGTGGCTGCCCTCTAGGCTAAGCGGCGAGACCTATCGAATGTTCGAGGGGAGGCCACCCACGACCTTCTTCGAAGCGGGGCAGCGTCTCAGGGAGGCCTTTAGACCCCGGGTGTCGTATGAGGGGTTGTGCGCGCAACTATCCACAATGCGACAGCTTCCCTCCGAGGATGCCACGAGTTTCGTTTCCCGAGTGAAGCGGGCCGCGGTACGGTGCGAGGAGGCCGCTGAGCGTTACTATGGTCGGCAGGGTAGGTCCGTCTTCGCAAGCCAGCTTGAGGGAATGGCGAAACCGGTGTTGGTAAGGGGCTTACGGGAGGAAGGACTAAGGCACTTCCTCCTCACTTTGTGTGATGTCCCATTTCACAGTATGGTGGACCACCTGACCGGTTTCAAGCGAGCAAGGAGGGAAATGTTGCGACAGGAAGACCTGTTTGTAGATGCGCGGCCCGGAATCGCCGATCGAACGTCGGAATCGTTGAATGTAGCACCGGGAAACTCCTCAACCTTTATAGATGGCCCTTCCTCCACTTTTAGGGACTGCACCACGGCGCCGGCGCCGGTTTGATCGAATCTTAATCCCCGGGCGGTGTCATTCGTGTTGCCTGCCGAAGAGCCATACAGTCGTCGACGGGAGGAGGACAGTTTCATTCGGCAGCGGTCGTACGGTGCCTATGTTCCGGCCTCCTCTGGCGAAGGAGCGAGGTCAAATGCCGTGCCTTCCTCTAGTCGGGGTGGAGAGTCGCAGAGCTTGGCTCGGGGGGCGTATGTGCCTCAGGATCGATCGGGTCGGGACAATCCGTTCCGGGACCCGGTTGGTCGATCGGCGCACCCCCTGGAATCCCAGACAATATGCAATTTTTGCAAGCTGAGAGGTCACGCGTACGACGAATGTCTGCAAAGACGAAACACTCCTTTCTGTCGCGAATGCTGGCGGTATGGTCACGATATAGTGGACTGCCCGGATCGTCCGACAAGGACGCGCGAACCCCACACCAGTTTAAGAGGAGAGCCCCACCGGAGCCGCAGCCCCCGCCTGCGGGTGGCGGGCTGGCGACGTCGGGCCCCAGAGTATTCAGCGTCCGGTGCTGCTGCGAGTTTTTTGGCCGTAAAGGTCATAACTTGCGCGGGTGCGAATATAGACAAAGGTGGGAACAGCAACGGGGTTCCCAGGTTTCTCCCCACAAGCGGCACGCCGGAACAGTACCTGCTGCGAGCCAAGAGCAGGACACCCCGGTGGAGACTGGGGGAAGGGCAAGAAATAGGCGCGGAAAGCGTAGGAGACAGCGCCTGCGCAATCGGTCGGCAAGATCCAACCCGACCGCACTAGAAACGCAACCCAGCTCCAGCTGTTCTCAGTTTTCGCCGAAACAGGTCCCGATTGTCACTCGTCCTTTGGACATTGGCCGTAGGAACTCTACGCGCCTAATCGTGGACACAGGCGCTGGGATCAGCCTGTTGAAGCTGAAGGCACTCCATCGTAGATATGGTATGGATGTGCATAAATCTACAACGCTCCAAGCGCTGTTTGTCAAAGGCAAGACAAGGGGATGTTGCACTGGGAGTTTTAAGTTGCACCATGAGATTCCCTGCAGTTTTCAAATAGTGGACTCCTTGCCGGGTTTGGAGGAAGACGGATTGTTCGGGTACGACTTCCTGTCTCGGAATTGTAAGGTAGACGGGCCGGGTGGTTGTTTGGTTTTTCCCCGAACGACCGTAAATCCCGTGCCATTCTCCATTAAATTTGTCAACTATGGGACGGGAAATGTTGAACATGTGCCAGCCGAGCGGGGAGACGTGTCAAAGGGACCTGTTAAGGTCGATACTGCGGCAGGTACTCGCCCGGAGATCCTACCCATACAGGGGAGGGCTGCGAAAAGATGTTCAACCACGTGCTACCCACATGGTCATCCGGATAAACCCCGAACAGCGGACGTAACATAGTTAAAAAATATATATAAATATATAAAAACAAATAAGGAGAGGTTAAGCCTTCCTGAAACTGGGAGCCCCTGATCCTAGCTGGCCAGACTCTGGTTTCTCTCCGGAATCTTCGTCCTTGTAAAGGACCTTCGGCGAGGGATACCAACTTGAGAGTCTGACGAAAAGTCTTTAAGGCCAGGCCTAATGCTGCAGGCGCATTCCCAGCGTAGACTGCAAGGGCAAACCCCAGTGCTGGGGATTGGATCAAAAATATATAGGAGCGGAAAATCGGAAAATCAAAGAAAATATATAGGAGCGGGACGATTTCGCCGGCCGGGCGGCACTGGAGTGGTTTGTTGAGAGGGGATCACCTCGCCTTGTTACGTGCGACTTCCACCATCCTCATTTAGTTGATTTTAGATAATTTGGTTTTAATATAATTTGATGGTAAGGTGGTGCGAAAAGCGCACTATCCACATGTGAGTGTGCGGGCATGCCCCTGTTCGAGTGTGGATCGTGTGCAAGTTCGAACTCTGTTTTCGGAGTGGATGTCGATGGGGAGAGAGAGAGGGAAACAACAAGAGGCATTTTCGATTCCGTTTGTTTTGATGTTGTTTTTTAAGATACGGTATTGAAGACAGTTGATAGAGAGTTCAGTTTTTACGGCTGAAGGAGGAAGAGGCAAAAAAAAGAAAAGTTTTCCCGTTTTGAACAAGAAGTAACATAACAGAACGAATTTTGTTAGAATCAGAAACGTGTGCACCCAGGCGATTGATACCGCGAAGAAAGCTCACAACGACCGACTGACCGATAAGCTCCTTCGGTGCCCGACTGGTTCGCGCTCCTTCTGGTCAATGGCAAAAGTTGTCAGCGGTAACTTCGCATCCTCCTTCTTCCCTCCGTTGGTGACAGACAGCGGGACGTTGGTCACGAATTCAAAGGTTAAAGCTAATGTGTTCGCGTATTTATTTTCCGCGAATTCAAACCTGGACCCCGGCCTTTTGGAGCCACGTGTGATCACGCCGGTACGGTCTTCCATGTGGGATGTGAGATTCCGTCCGCGCACTGTTCAACGCATTCTACGTGAACTGGATTGTAGGAAGGCAGCCGGCTCGGACGAAATACCAGCAATAGTCCTTAAGAACTGTGCTCCAGAACTATCGCCGGTTGTTGGCAGACTCTTCCGCTTATCTTATGCCCCGAGGACCTTTCCTGCTTGTTGGAAAATCGCTCGAGTTCAGCTAATCCCAAATATGGGGAAGAAGTGTCTCACAAAATTAACGCCCGATAGCATTACTGTCTATTTTATCTAAGGTGATGGAAAAAGTCATTAATACTGAGTTAGTTAAGTATTTGGAGTGCAACGGACTTCTGAATGACCGTCAATACGGATTCCGTGGCAGGCGGTTCACGGGAGACCTTTTGACACTTATAACCGATATATGGACATCTGCGATTGAGCGGCATGGTGAGTCAAGGGCGGTCGCATGGGATATCTCCGAGGCTTTTGACCGTGTCTTGCACGAGGGATATGCCGTTCATATGGACTTTCCTAACAACTTTGCGACTGGACGAAGAGCTTCCTTGAAAATTGATCGATCCGGGATGTTGTGGACGGCGAGTGTTCGGATCTGTATCCTGTTAACTCGGTGGTGCCCCAGGGTGCTATTTTGGCTCCAACCTTGTTTTTGCTCAATAGTTGTCCCTAGTTGTGCTATTTTGGCTCCAACCTTGTTTTTGCTCAATAGTTGTCCCTATTTTCAAAAAAGGCGACAGATCTTACTGCGAAAACTACAGGGGATTATCATTGCTTCCAACTACATACAAACTACTAACAAATGTCATACTGGCGAGAATCACACCGTACGCAGAAGAAATACTGGGAGACTACCAATGTGGATTACGTAGGAACCGGTCAACGAGCGACCAAATGTTTACAGTAAGACAATTGCTGGAAAAGAAGTGGGAATACGGAGAGACGGTTCTCCAACTTTTCGCTGACTTCAAAAAGCCTACGACTCAGTCGCATGGCAAAGACACTAATATATTGTAGTTGAGCAGGGAGTCCCGCAAAAATATGCCGCCGTCATTCAATATGCATGAATGAAAATAAAGGGCGAGTTAGAATAGAAAACCACCTCTTAGATTTATTTGAAATCAGCGACGGTCTTGTTGGGGGTTTAGTTGGTGGCGAGACACGGGCACAGTTTCACTTAACTCCCCGACGTGAAGATCCACCGCAAGAATTCTTCGCCAGCGAAAGTGTCCACAGGCGCAAGGGAAAAAAATGGGTTGGCCGAAGGGTCTTTTTATTACTATTAACGTTATTAGATGATTTTCGCAAACTAGGCGCGATGTGAAACGTATATTTTTTGGCTTTCCTTTCTTTTCTTAAATTTTATTAATGTTATTAGATCGGCTTTTACGAACTAGGCACGAGATGAGACACTTCTTTCCCGAAACCATGACCGCGGTAATAAAAGGGGAACGTTCGGCTCGGGGTAGGCGTGCTTGGCGACGTATCGAACTCGACTTAGGTTGGGACTCGCGCAGCAGACTCACGCGATGCGACTCGACTTTACTTTACAAACAGGGGCTTGCACGCCCCCGTGTGATCGCGGCGGTTATAAGGCGACTCTTGATGTGCGCGTGGTGGTGGTTGGAGGACGACTGACTCGACTTTGTCGGGGAGTAAGAAAAGGAAAAAGGGAAATTTATTACTGGTGCGCACTAGCCAGCGGATGTGATTGCGCTCTCTCTTGTGCGCTCTTCGTTTCCCCATGCGCCCCGGGGTGAACAAGCGCTGGCGCATTCGTTGCACGCCGATGTGCGCAGAGCGGACGAAAAGCACGAAGCGAGGACCGATATAACTCGGGTTGATCTGGCTTAGTGTGCGTGTGGTAATGTGGCCTCCGAGGTGTTTCACACTGGGGTAGTGTGGTGTGGTGATTATCCCGGAGGCGCATGGCTATAGAAAGGAAGAAATGCGGAGGAGAGCAAAGTGAGTTTTACGCTATTCACCTGGGTAAAGAGATGTTTGATCCCCAGCGAATGGAGGAACTGGGAAGGCCAAGTGACGCTAGGGAAATATTATCGCGTGATTCAATCGAATGTTTTGATAATTTTCCCCAGCGGTTCTGCAATGATGCGACAACTTCGTCCGGCTGGATTTGCTTGTAGCTAATCGACATGAACCAGAGTTGCCGTATGGCGAAAAAGGGAAGCTAAACTCTTTTATGCGTTGTCCGCATGGAAAAATGAGTTTAGCTATGCGCCCTTGCTGGTAACATTCTTTGCAGGTGGACAGGTAAGTAGGGGGGAATGGTGTTGGTTTGACGCGCTGTGGCGGTCGAAATTGGATGGGCTTGGCCGGGAATGGCGGGTGGTTCTCCGTATAGTTTAGAGAAACCCCCACAGTATAAAATAGGGGGATGACCTCTCACCATCTGTTTTTAATCTTGTGTTCAAGTATGTCATCAGAAAGGTACAAGACGGCAACATAGCCGGATTATCCATGAATAGGGTCACACAGGTGCTCGCATATGCGGATGACATCGCCGTTTTGAGCGATAATCTAGAAACTATAAGTAAAAACAATAAAATCATCATGCAAGAGACAGAAGAGGTGCGCCTAGAAATAAATGAAGACAAAACAAAATACATGATTACGGCGAGAGCAGGTCGACCTTAGGGAACACATATAAACGTAGGAGGCAAGATATTCGAAAAAGTTAAAGAATTTAAATATCTGGGAACGATACTGACGGCCAGTAACGAAATGTCGAAGGAAATTAAAAAAAGACTGCATTCCGGCAACGCTAGTTGGCACGCAGTCAGTAAACTGCTGAAATTCAAACTGCTAACACGTAACATAAAGCTCCGTGTCTTTAGAACCACAATCATGCGGATTGCTCTATAGGATGCGAAACTTGGAATCTCACAAAACGGGAAGACAATAAATTCCGCGTATTCGGGAATAAAGTTTTGAGGAGTATTGTTGGCGGTATATATGACGAGGAGGCAGGACAATGGAGGAAACTCCACAACTACGAATTGGAAGAGCTATACCGCAAACCTACAACAGTGAGAGTAATCAGGTCGCGATAATTAAGATGAGCCGGATATGTGGCGCGAATGGGCAACAATAGGAGGGTGCGTAGAATTCTTGACGGTAGACCAACGGGAAAAAGACCGGTAGGCCGGCGGCGACGGAGATGGGAGGACAATGTAAGGTTTGACCTTGAGGAGATCGGATCAGATGGTCAAGGTGGAAGGAGAGTGCACAGGACAGGGAGCCTTGGCACAGCCGAGTCTGAGGTCATGAAATTCCGGGTTCCTATAGGCCAATAAATAGTAATAGCAATTGTTTGGTTAGGCGCATCTCAGTGCTGTATGTCCTCATTGTAATCTAATAGCGAGCAGTGAAGCGTATATGGAACACTTGGGTAAATCTTTCAATTTAGTCGTTAGTACATATCCGAATGTATTCTGGATATCTTTAACCTGTAAGTATTATCATGGTCGGTACTCAACTGAACTGCATGAATATACAGCATTCCACGTCTCCAAAGATTTTACTGCAATAACTGTCAACCAAAGAGTATGCATCAGTTCACGTTGGAAATTAATTTCAGTCTTATGGGTAAGCACAGATATATAATTGTTCTTCAACCGAACCAGTCGAATGGAAAATGCTCTATGTTTCCTATCCTGTACTATTCAGGCATTCAAGATGATTTCTTTTCTATTCTCTCTTCAGGCCACACTATGCTTTGACATTTAAGGGTACCTTAAAAACACTTTGTGAGTGTATATTTATGTAGAAAAACAACACGCGCATACATCAAAAATTACAATTGGGTATTGCAAGTTTTTGTTTTCAGGACACATCATTTTTGAGAAACTGGAAATAAATTACTTCATAATCTTGTAAGTGCATTTTTTGTGAACAAAAGAAGTGTTATACTATGCGTATTTTTCGACAGTGCAGAAAATAAGAACTTCGGAAGATTGAGAAATTTTACTGCTAAACTGGAGGAAACAATTCATCTAAAATTGTAGATACTTAATTTAAAGTTTTTGGTAAAAACGATCAACGGGATCATTACCCTATATTTGCAGTTTCTTCAAGTGACAAGCGATCACTTAGATGAAAAAGAGACAACAGATCACACGAAGATCACTCCCTGGCACTGCTGATCGTGGAATCCTCGATGGTGCTACCATATTAAAATACAAAGCTTTAGCTGGTCGCAATTTGCAATGAACTGAATTTCATTTCATTTTAAAATTTCGCCAGGGCTGCCAGAGGGCAGCAACACAAAAAAGCATTAAAAGAGAAAAGAGAAACGATTGACGGCGATTTATTTTTGCAAGCATTCATTGAAGTGTATTTACTTATTGTAAAGTTATTTCTTCCATGACTCTCCATCTAAAAGTAGAATAATCAGTTTGGTGTCAGGATTTATAAGAGCTAGCCAAAAATTCGAGTAGCAGACCTTCCCATGCGATGGGTCACCGCTGTATTTGTATCCGCAAGGAAATTCTCGTGAACTACGACTTGTAGTTATATAAAAATTGCTTCTTTTTTTAATACAGCAGATGACTTGATTCACACTAGACGCTAGAGAGATTCAGCTCTCTGATAAGGCGTAGGCGATTATTGCCATTAATTAAATTTAAATACCAGACAACAAAAGAACAAAATGCGACAGCGACTTCTCTGTGATTATGGTTCCCTTTGCGTGTTTAGCCAGCTGTCGCAGCTCATGCCATAGTTCCACTACATTGCTCGCGCTCGCATGTATACTTAGTTGACTGTCGACCGGCTTCCACTTGAGACGTTTCTACACAATACTAATCTGTTTTTACTACCTTACACACCTTCTGGCATTCGTGATAGTTCGGTATTATTGTACAATTGGTGATAATAAATCAATAAAACAGAGGGTGGTGGTTTTGATACGCGCCCCAACATTTGAAGTTTGGACCAAAGTGTTTGTTTCGTTTAAACTTCCTGTCTCTTGCCGCAGGCTTATCAGTGCAAAGGGTATTTCGTGGTATAGTGATCTAAAAATAGCACGTGTGTCGAAGGCGACTGGTTCGTCCATGCGGATCGTCTGCTGCTGGTTGCTCACCATCAGATAAAGGAGTGACGTCGCGTCTTTGGGAATAATCGAAATTATCGTTTACCGACATCGAGGCATCGTAAGCAACATTGAACGGATGCCATTGAATATAATAATTTGAGTGGATCGTAGTGAAAGTTGAATTCGATTTATCTGACTTGTTGGATGACCGGCGTCGTCTAGAAAGGAAGCAGTGGTCGTCCGCATGTGTTCGTCTTCCCATACAAAGTAGGTCAGGGTGTTCGAGTGCACGACATACAACTAGCAAAATGTTTGGAATCAAATATCTGACCGAAGTCCACTTGAAGGGCTTCGAACGCTACAAGGTGAGCTGAGCCCTAATTAAGTCTTCTATCATTTGCATAATTCAATTACACTTCAACATATTGAATGAGGTCTGTTAGCGCGTTTGCTAGGTTACGTGTTACGTTCTGAAAACCTTACTGATAACAGCAATCTGACATTATTCTTGATTACAGAAAAATATGAATCTTTGAAAAAAAAAAAAGTTGCAAATCGTTATGGCTGAACTAATGTTTGGATGGATATGCCTGGAAATTAAGCAAAATGCTTGCCAGCTGTTACAAGGATTTTCTCCGTCCGTCGAATGTGTACAAATCGTACCATTAATTTATAACTTGGTATCAACGCATATTGCAGATAGGCTGGGGAAAAATGCAGGGTACATATAACATTGCATTTCGATAAGATAAACAATCAAACATCTGAATGTGGTGTGAGATTGAGAGCAAATATCACCCAATTGATAAGATTACAGTGCTGCTAGTGTACATGCGTTTATTGACTCCAATTACTGGAAGCCTCTCAATTGAATGAGATAAATAATGCTTTGAATGGAACAGCTTACGTTTGGAATGAACTGAATTTAGATTAAACTGAACATTTTTATAGGTTGTTGGTTCCACGATTGCTTTATGGATGACGCTGTATATTTTATAATAATCTAAAAATGATGATTACAGTTGCTACTGGTGGAAAGTGTTAGACAGATATCCTCTAAAAATAGGTTGTCGACGAAATAATTCACCACCTCTGATCTCTCTATTATAGGCAAACTGTCCATGTTCTGAATTTTCTATCAACCAGTTTGATTATTTGTTTTTCGAATTCTTTATAATCAATGAGCAGAAGAACTTGGTGATTCCAATTGTTCATTGTGAGGCGAACGTTCCAGAGACGAGAGCAGGGACAGTGAATTTGAGAGTGCGATGCATGAAGTTTTTACTCTGCGTGGCTTAATCACTTTCTTGGCGAAGGCCAAAACGGAGCACTGTTCGCATAAAAAGTGTTTAATCCCATTTAAAACCATTTCATATATAGAGTTATATTGCAATAACTATACATGTTGGAGACGGAGCAGCACACGGATTATATTTACGAGGAACAATTAGTTTCAAAAGGGGTTTCCGGCACATTCTCCATGTTTAAAATCAGTTTTTTTTTTTTTTTTTTTTTTTACTGAAGCGATAGCCTTTCCTATTCAATATATAAATTTGACATTAAAAAAATTTCACCAAGTAAACTACGACGACAGAAAGAGAGAGAGGAAGAGATGGGGAGAGATAGATAGATAGAGCGAGAGAGAGAGAGAGAAAGAAAGAGATGTTAGGTTATTTTTCTTTATGCTACTGTGTTGTTACCTCAAAGTAACGTTGTCCGTTTTGATGGTTCCGGTCGTTCCAGGAGTTAGTCCCTGGCAGGTGATAGACGTGGTGTCACTGGACTTGATCGTCGATGTGGAGCGTGAGTTATGGTTTTACGTTACACCAAAACAGTAACAATCAATACACAAAGTCACTCATTAGATTTTCATCCGCTTTTTTTTTTTTTTTCTTTCTTTTCTTTTTTTTACAATATCTCTTCTTAATTCTCAATCTGAGATTAGGAAAACTCTTCATCTGTCTTTATACTTTACTACATTTACAAACTGTTTCCTTCATTTAATATTACAATTTTCTCCAAACTAAGATTAGGAAAACTTGTGGGAGTTCTCTATATCACACGGAGAATCAACCCACAATCCTAACCTGTAAACATGCAAAAACAAATCCCAATCTGCAAGCGCATCCATCCCAAACCTGCAAGAATTCATCTCCCAATCTGCAATGAAAGGCATCTCCCAAAGCTCCCAACAGAACACAATTCAATAGAATATATTCTAAATCATCTCTTACATCACCCACATATAATTTTTCTCAAAATTGCTTCGGTCAATTCTTCATTTAAATCATATTCCCTCCTTGCGACCAAGCAATCTTAATTTCCTCGAAATTCATATACTGTAACGAAACGCATATTCAAATCCATAACGGAACATCAACCATCGCCACCAACTATACTAAGCCGCATATATTTCCCCGAAATTACTTCGGTTAATATTTTACCTATGATATTCCTTGCTTGCACCCAAGCAAGTCCAATTTCTGCCGAAAATTCATGCCCATACTTGCTCGCGTTCCGAAAGCCAATTTCCCGGCACACCCAACCAACGAATCCAACTTAGCTTATACGGGGAGGATTCGCTGGAACTAAATTCTTATGCAGGCATAGTAACTCTTCCACAAAATGCTTAGTAATTGGCAGCGAGCTTATTTTAGCTATAACCCCACTGCCGCGACGAACATTTTCCATTCTATTAGTCAGTCGTTATCCAACCGCCACCGGGGGCACACGCAGTCAGTCACTGTCCAACCGCCATCAAGCGCGCACCCCCCCCCCCACGCCCCCTTATCATCCTCCAGTCTGTCGTTGTTCAACCGCCAAACCACACACACCGAGTCAGTCGAGATTTAACCGCCGCCGGGTCCGGGCATAAAAAATTCGAATTTAATCTGCAAAAGGGGTCAGTGGTTGTCGCCCGAGTGCATCGGTTGCCTTACGAAAATTAAAAAGACTACGCGCGTTAGGTTGATTAAAGTGATCATTAAAACCGGAGAATTTGCGTTAAGTTCAACGAACAAACCGTTAAGGACTACATGTTCCATTGTTCGTGGATGGCGCATCTGGGCTCATTGTTCCCTTTCACTCGTATTAACATTGTCAGCAGAAGGTGGGGAGAGAAGGAAAAGCGTTATTTGTAGAAACTCACTTTTCTTGGATTCTACAAACAGTTAAACTTATTCGGTTCCGAAGAACGCGGTGACGCAGACTATTCCGGAGGCGCGGAAAATAAGAAGTGGGAAGGAAGTGAACCAGGCGCCCGTGTCTTGGCGCACATACTTCGTCACCCCCACAAACTCTTTGTCTGTCTTTATACTTGATTACATTTACTGTTTCATTGCACTTTATATTGCCATTTTCTCCAAGCTGAGATTAGTGAAACTCTTTGTCTGTCTTTATACTTGATTACATTTACTGTTTCATTGCACTTTATATTGCCATTTTCTCCAAGCTGAGATTAGTGAAACTCTTTATCTGTCTTTATACTTTATTACATTTACAAACTGTTTCTTTCACTATATATGTATTACAATTTTCTCCAAGCTGAGATTAGGAAAACTCTTTATCTGCCTTTATACTTTATTACATTTGCGAACTGTTTCTTTCACTTTATATTACAATCTTCACCAAGCTGACATTAGGAAAACTCTCTGTCTGTCTTTATACTTTATTACATTTACTAACTGTTTCTTTCACTTTATATTACAATCTTCACCAGGCTGACAGTAGGAAACTCTCTGTCTGTCTTTATACTTTATTACATTTACAAACTGTTTTTTTCACTATATATGTATTACAATCTTCACCAAGCTGACATTAGGAAAACTCTCTGTCTGTCTTTATACTTTACTACATTTACTAACTGTTTCTTTCACTTTTTATTACAATCTTAACCAAGCTGAGATTAGGAAAACTCTTTATCTGTCTTTATACTTTATTACATTTACAAACTGTTTCTTTCAATTCCTCTGTCCGTTCTACTCCTCACAGTTTCAGTATTCGTTTCTATAACCAACCACCGACTGACTGCTAACTTTTTCCTACCACTTCTCGTCACCTCGGGGTCAACACCTCCCGATGACGATAATGCAATTACATTTCCCAGTGACCTAATTTCCGATTTTCGATTTCAATTGATTTGCAGCACAGTTCAACATCCGCAATTGCAAATCGACCCAATTAATTCTTTTGTGTTTCGTATGCAATTAATTGCTTTTCCGTGATTTGTTAATCGTTCCGGAATATGCAATTAATTGCTTTTGTATTATTTGGCAATCGTTTTGGTACATGCAATTAATTGCTTTTTGTGGTTTAATGGTTATGCCGAAATGTGCAATTAATTGCATTACCGTTATCGTGGTTATTCGAGTTTAGAATTGGATAGCGTGTTTTGATTTGAGTGCATCAATGACCTCATGTACCCCATCTTTGTCTATGACGTCACTGACACACATAACACGTGCTCGATAGTGAGGATATGCGCGGCAGTAAAATATTCGATGAATAAAAGACGACTCCTTTTTGTGGTTTATTATTTATTGACTTGCTGAGTTCGGCCTCCTGGATTAGACTGAACAATACTCTATTTTATTGAAGTTGAGTTTTAATTGATTTATTGGCTTCTTTCCATGTTGGGCGCCAATCGAGCGACTGACCCCAAAACAAACAAAAAATTGAGCGGCGAGAGGGCGAATTTAGCGAGACAAGGACAGATGTATCCTTCATCTTGGCTCTGGCTTCTGGTTAATGCAAGATAACCAGATGTGTCCTTCATCTTGTGTCTGGCTTCTGGTTATCTTGCAATAACCAGAGTCACCCACATCCGCTAGGATGTTGGGCTCGGTCTGAGAATATCAGAAAAAGGGGGGGGGGGGGGGGGGGTAGTGTATCTACGGATAGTGTGGACACGGTTAATTCAAATGTTCTCTAACTACTTGGATGGTTGGGTGGTGGGAAGGAAATCATACAAGACAGGTAAGTCTTGAGTGCGATAGTAAACGCAGATCACATCTTCAGCGTCTGAGAATCTGCGCTTTGGTCGGCGTGGGTGTGTGTTTGTGCGTTTTGTACTGTGCGTGCGCGTTTTTTTTCGTTTTTTTTTGTTTCGGTAGGACGGTGGAAATCTTCAAAAGATACCTCTGGACCGATCCAGAGGCATGGCGGATTTTTACTGGCTAAAACCACCTCCCGCCAGGCTAGTCACCAGTGCAATAGAGAAAGCGAATCTACTTGCTGAAGATTTTGCAGCCAACTCAACGTTGCCTGATACCACATCGGTTCCGCCTCAACTAGAGCATAAGCAGCACACCATGAGCCAGATACGCTTCAGAACGCGTACTGTTGCACGGGCACTCAAGGAGCTAAATGCAAACAAATCGGCTGGTCCTGATGGCATTCCCCCAATTCTCTTGAAGAAATGTTCCTCTTCACTCGCTAAACCACTGCAAAAACTCTTCCACTTGTCTTATTCTACTGGCCGTTTCCCAAATAGATGGAAATCAGCGAACATTCACCCAGTTCCCAAAAAAAAGGGTGACAAATCGCACCAACTTCTATTCTCTCGAAGGTAATGGAATCACCGATTAACCGTCAACTTTCGAAATATCTGGAATCAAATGACCTCCTCAATGACCGCCAATATGGCTTTCGTAGCAATAGTTCCACAGGAGATTTGATAGCGTACCTTACCGAAAAGTGGAGCCATTTCATCCTTTACTTCGAAGAAAGCAGGGTTGTTGCATTGGATATCTCGAAAGCCTTCGACAGAGATTGGCATCTAGCCCTTTTATCAAAATTACATTATTATGAAGTGGACAATTCCCTGATCCCATGGATAAGAGGCTATCTTTCTGTCCGTTCAATGCAAGTTGTTCTTGATGGTGACAAATCCGTCTGCCATCAAATTAATGCAGGTGTTCCTCAGGGTTTTGTACTCTCACCCACTCTCCTCTTCATCTTTATAAATAATCTCTTGTCCATCACCCACAACCCAATCCACTCGTTTGCCGATGATGGCACTTTGAGTTTCTCATACTCATACGAACATTCCCGGCCAAACTCTTTGAACGCCAATACCAATCAGCAGATTATGCTTAATACATTGAATTCCAACCTCAACAAGATATATCAATGGTGATCATCAAGAGGTCAATGCCTTAAAAACTCAGTGCTATCTCCTGTCGTCAAAGGCGAACCCCAAAATAAATATACTGCCGATGAACGGTACTTTCTATCTATCGAGGAACTATCAATCCTCGGCACTCAAATTAATTCGACTCTTAATTGGAGCGACCACATTTTTGAAGCGAAAAGTGCGGCCAAATGCATAGGGCCCCTTTAGAGATGCAAAAGATACTTCACTCCATCCAACCTGGCCACTATTTATAAGGCGTATATTCGTCCCAAAATGGAGTTCAACTCTCATATTTGGTCAGGCGCATCCAAAACTGCACTACACGTGCTCGATAGGATGGAAAAACGGGGAATGAAACTTATCGGGGAACCAGCTGTGAGTCAATCTAATCCGTCGTTAGAACGATCAATAATTGGTCGGGCGGAAGGGAGCGTTGGGCAAGGGCGATTTGTGGATGTGGAAAGGGGTGGTGTGAAATTCGGTCTAGAGTTGGGTTCGATGGACGAGTGGAAAGTTTCTTGATGGGAGGGGTTATTATGATTAAGGGTTGGACGAGTGGAAAGTTTCTTGATGGGAGGGGTTATTATGATTAAGGGTTGTAAGTAATGTCGTAAGTAATGTCGGAGGTCACATTGCCACTTTTGACGATGAATTTCCTTTCATTCAACATGCCGCATAGTATATACAGTAGTGGTTTATGAATGCCTAGACTCATAGCTTGTAGTATAGCCCTTCTAGCCAAACAGTGTCGAACACCCTCACCAAGGCAATCAAACAGGCACCTGTGCACTGTTTCAGACTTTTATTCCACTGAATGTCTGATACCAGTTTAGCTGCGGCATGTGTGGTTTAATGACCAGCTTTAAAACCAAACTGGTTATTTGGAATAATGTTATTGTCCTCAACCCATTTAAGTACAGTCTTGTTTAGAACCTTCTTAAATACTTTACTGATACTCGGTAACAAATTGATCGATCGCAGATTTTTTGGGTTTGTTCTGTCTTTCCCTTTTTTGGTAACGGTTGGATGATGGCCGTTTTCCAACGTACTGGATAGTGTGCGGTGTTCAGAAAGTTGTTAAACAAGACTGCATATATGTCAATTGCGATTGGAGGAAGATGTTTGAGTACTATATTGGGTACTCCATCGATTCCAACTGATTTTTTGTTTCTTAAGGATGCAAATATGCCATGGATGTCTTCACTAGTGATCAAAAGACTGTTAGCGCTTTCGACAGTGATCTCGGCGTTTGCCGTATTTTCATTAGTGAATTCGATAAACCGTGGTTTTCTGATCGCCACTGTGAAATGTCATTTCGAAGATGACGATAATTTAGTAGAACTTTATACTCCAAGTCACGGTTGAGGCGAATTACTTCATTTGCCTTGTACAGTTCTTGAAAGACGGCCCCTACAACATTCACTTTTTCCAAGGGATCTTCAAACACAAAAAGTTCATCATTTAGGATGGCGTTGTTTGTGTCGATGCCTATATTTGTCAGCATTCGTTGGTTTTCGTCAGTTCGTGGGATTTGAAGACACTGAGTTTCCTTTTCATTACTCCGTCTAAATATTTTATTAATCTGTGGGAACATACTAGGGTTGTTGGATTTTACCGCCCGCCTTTGTTGTTCCAATACAAATTTGCTGCTAACCTATAGTTGACTTCTATCAGCTGTTAGAGATTTTGTAATCTAGACTTCAGTGATATTATCTCTTAGTCGTGTCTGTCAATAAATCCGTACCGTAGGTTTAGTTGAGACAGAAGTCTATTTTTTTTCTGTGGAATGCGTTGATTGTGGCGTTTTGGTACATGTTCTGTTGTCCGTAGGTGTGGTTTTCGGTATTGTTTTGTCCATAGTTTGTTTTATGGTTTCGTCCATCTTTTGTATGTGTTAGCGTTTTTCAACTCAGCAAAATCGTTTATCAAAGGAACTCGTAAATTTGATTCGGAATAGGACCGCCGTTGACGTCCAGCCAACGAATGTTGATGATAGATTCAATGTGAAACACAAAAAACAATGAATTAAATTTCAAGTTCAAAAATATATTTTTTGGGAACGATGTTCACCTTATTTTTTATAACCTTCAGTCTTTTCCAATCAAAATACAAAAATCTTTAACCTTACAACGGCCGTATCAAATTATGATAGATACCGAATGTTTTTAACAGAAACGTTGAAAAAACTGCACCCTTTCCGATAGTCGTCAGTTAATTTTACTCTTTGATGGTAGCAGCTGTTGCAATCAAAAAACGTTTTCTCCGATCCCTTTTCGCCTCAGCAGTTCCAGCAACGGGTCCGACATCATCTGGCTGAATTTTCTCCAAAATCAGCACTTTGAATGGTATTAAGTGATATAGCTAATTACGATAGGGTATACTTTCGGGCGTTGTAACTGTGGCTCTTCGCCGATTCAAATGAATTAGTTTTGATTGCACTAATTATGCGATGGTATACTTTCGGCGTTGTAACTGGAACATCGCCGATTCAAATGATTTAGTTCGATTATCCGACCCAACCGATGAAATCTTGTGTTGCTCTGTTGCTTTTGCAACAGTATGTATTTGTTGATATCATTGTTGGATATGTTTCTGTTGGTAGGAGGGTTAATATCTTTTAAGCGAATTTCTCTTGTTAAGGTTTTCGTGACACGCGTCAATCGCATACCCCCATAGTATTATGGGGTCGGTATCATACATTCACCGAGTTCCACAACTTCGCTTGGTGCTTTTTTCACGATTGATAATGCACGATGGTCGGTGTCATACTCAATTGTGCGCAAGCAGTTTATATTTTGTCTGTTAATATGTGTATGTTTAAGTCGTGTGTCGATAAGCCTAATACCTAGGAACGAACCGCTTCTGGGGAAGGAAGGATATTCTGTAGCTAGCAGGTCAGCCTTATATTCAATGTGATGTTTATCTAGCTAACCAGCTAGTTGATTTCCTCTCGTGTTGGACATGCTATTTCCCTAATTTGGGTGTTTAGCATTCAAATCGCCACTTACGATGTAATAGTTCCCTTCCTTGTAAGCATCGGAAAAGAGTCCCTAGCTCCACTATAAATAGATTTTGTTGATGTGCGTCTTGTGCGTAGGCAGATATCACATATATTCCCCTTCCTTGTTGAAGGGGTATGCGGATGATGCACGCTTCAAGCACCCGAAATCTGCGCAGCTCACCACTATATATTTCCTTATGTTGAAGTCGTTTTTTAACAAAGATTGCCACCCCTCCTCCTCGTGTGGAGTTGGGTCGATCCCTTCGTATAATGTCGTAGTTTTTGTGACTTAGTTTATGCCTCTGATTCAAGTAAGTTTCGTTAGCCAATAGCAGTCAGGACTCTCGCCTTGCAACAGTTTAAAGAGAGCGGCTCTTCTCTCGATTTTGATATGTGAATTTACATTCACGACTAGAGGCTTAATTGTGCTTTCTATTCCGGGGCTTATATTGACGGCGAATAGACTCAGTATAGTCTAGTGTCCTGGTCCTTTATTTGTTATTGCATTTGTGTCATCTGCGTCTGGATAGCGAGCAGGGTTGTGAGTACATCTGCTAGTGTTACTGTTTCTGGAGACACAGTATGTTGCGGCGGTACTCGGTGGGTTGTGGCGTGTTTCTCCTACCAGCTGTTACTTGAGCATACGAGAATTGGGGTGTTACGTTTAGTACTGGTCCAGCTTGAACTATCTGGCGTTCTATTTTTCGTTCCTGTGAAAACGTTTTTTCCTGTATTTTGCAGAATTTAGTACAGCCTCGATAGTTAGCGGGGTGTACTTCGCTCTTACAAACTGCACACTTTAGAAGAGATCGGTCGCCTACCCTTTCCTTACCTAACGTCCATTGTTCTGCGCTGTGGTCCTGTGGCGGTTTCACTAAACGCCACTACCTACCTTCCCAATTACCTCCAAAGCTTCCTCTCCTGAAGCTACAAAACCCCACTGTTTTCCGCTAATGCAATTTCGCATTAGCACCTGCTAAAGCTTCAAGCATCATGGTTATCTAATGCATAGCCTAAAATACCCTGTAAAAGAATTCTTACTAATTCATGAGTCAATGCACCATATCAATTTTTCGAAAAGATTTCTTTTGCATCAAAAACCGTAATTCGAAACACTATTCGGCATCCTTGTTTGCCCAGAAAATCCCAGCCTTACATGCACATTGGTTGGCGACTCTTTTGTCCAACGACAAAGCAACACCAAGCAGCTTGTTGACTCAGCCGCAAGATTAATTACATGATCTGTTTGTCCAACTGACAAGCAATCACCAACTTCGTGCTTAGCACCAAACGGATTACACAAATGCAGACAAGAATTCGGTCTCTCCTGTCGACCAAAGATCCGATATACAATTTCCGTTGTGTATCCCAAATCCATTAGCACCTAATGAGTTGCACCGTATTTGCTCAGCTGCACCCCTCATTACACACGATGCCCTTGGTAGATTTTTCCCTTTGTTCCTTGCCTCCGGTGCAATCTCGTTTATGCATTGAAACGCATCGGTAAGCAATGTGATCTACACGATCAACTACACACACACCACCTTGATCTACCCTGAAAGATCCGGTTCCCTACTCCACAAAGAGAGACTTCACGTTTCTCTTGTAATAGGAAACTCACCCCTTAGCTTGGATAGTATTCCGGTTGTGCCGTCCTCCGCTCCCCGTAGCGCTGCGGGGATGCGTACATCGAGGAGTCTAATATCAACCACCGAGGAATCAAGACGAGTCCGTGTGTTGCGAGAGTCTGGAAAGGTTCGTACTTGGAAATTGACGTTCGTTCGGAAAATAGTGTCTTCTACTGATTTATACCGCCGCGCCATTTGCGCTGAATTCTTTTAGTGGACTAACGTGATCAAAAAACAAATCGGTTGTGACAATACAATTAAGCAACTAGACAAAGCCAGTGTTATTTTGATTTTAAAAATACATGAAAATAAAAAGGAACAATTAAACCACTAGACAATACCCATGTTATTTTGATTTGGAAAGTACGTAAACATTAAAAGAACAAGTAAGCAACTAGACAAAACCAGTGTTATTTTGATTTGAAAAATACATGAAAATAAAAAAGAACAATTAAGCCACTAGACAATACCTGTGTTATTTTGATTTAGAAGATACGTGAAAATAAAAAGAGCAACTAAGCAGCTAGACATCACTAGCGTTTTTATTTTTCATTTATCTGTTGTGCAGAGTTTTTGTGATTTTAAGTGTGGAGTATGTGTGAACCTGTTCCCATGCCGGCACACGACATATATCCCGCCACAGTCCTGTCCGCATCTTACGCATCGATCTGCATTTCGCAGATGTGCTGAGTGCCCAAACCTTTGGCAGCGAAGACACTGGATTATACCTCTGCCTTTTTTCAATTTGTCCCATGTGTCAATTTGATGGTTCAGGATAGTGGTTTTATGGTAGTTTCCGTTTCTCCCGCCTAGCCCTAGCTGCATTGAATGGTTTTACCGCGAGAAACTCAATATCATTCCAGTTAAGCTCTCGTAGCGTGTGTAATAGAACTTCGGTTTCTGTTTCAGGGTCGTAGAACCGGTATATTTTTTATTTCTTTCGGGGTGTACGTGTAAAAGTCCGCGGTGGCTCTTTTTAGCACAATTTTCATTTTTTCAAAGTCCTTAACCGAATTTGTCTGTATTGCACACCTGTTTGCTGTCAGTCTTTTAATTGAAAACTCCTCCTCAATGGAAATCTTACATAGACTTACCAGTTCGTTACAATCCATATCTGTAGTGTTGATGGGTGACATCGACGCTTTCCTTTGGGCTGCCTGTTGCTCTTGTTGTGGTTGTTGTTGCGTCATCTGTTGCGGTGGACATCCTTTTTGTTGGTTAGTATTTTGTTGTGCACATTGTTGCTGTTTTTTCTGCTGCTGTTGTTTCACCATCAGCTGCCCCCTTTCAGCAAATTCGTTCTTTTTGCGACGCTTCTCAGCTAATTGTGCCCTTGCCCGGGATAGCCTTGCTTCAAGGTCGCTGATTTCCTCCTACTCGTCCTCAATCTCGGTAGTCGTTAAACATGCAAACATGTTAATATTGCCGCCATTATATGGACACGGGGGAAAGTATTGTCCTCTTCCATTTTTTGGCCTTTTTCAAGCAAGTCTGTTACTGCCCCGTTTGGCTTGTTGACTTTTGTTATCACTTGTATCAGTGGGGAGCTCGCAGGGCGTTTTCTTAACACGGACTTTGGTTTTAACTTTTTAATTATTTGTTTCTCTCCTGCCGTTTTGCATTTTTTATTTACGTGCTTTGTTGCGGATTGGCAATTGAATGTGCTGGGATGTGCTGGAGAAGTCTAGTATATTCGCAGTGTATACCAGTTGCGCGGCAGCTGTCACGGACCAGCTGGCCGATTGTCACCAAGCGATGATGTCATAGCGTCCCTTTTTTGAATTGGCAGTTATGCCCACTTAGACAGTCGGCAATCAACGTCCATCGTGGGCATAGAGTCTGCCATCAACTTCCATCGTGGGCATAGAGTCTGCCATCAACTTCCATCGTGGGCACAGAGTCTGCCATCAACTTCTTTCGTGGGCACAGAGTCTGCCATCAACTTCCATCGTGGGTAGAGAGTCTGCCATTAACTTCCACCGTGGGCACAGAGTCTGCCATCAACTTCAATCGTGGGCATAGAGTCTGCCATCAACTTCCATCGTGGGCATAGGGTCTGCCATCAACTTCCATCGTGGGCACAGAGTCTGCCATCAAATTCCATCGTGGGCACAGAGTCTGCCATCAACTTCCATCGTGGGCACACAGTCTGCAACCAACTTTCAACAGGCTCGTTACATCGGAGCAAGCATCGTCATCACGAGTAAAATGGAACAAGAAGTTGAATTGTCGTTGTTGTTAATATATTTATTGAATGTTCAATAAACTAACTCAATCTCTTTAAAAGGTAAATTCCTCGAGTCGTTTTCTTCTTCCATCTGCCTTGTTCGTGCAAGGACCAACCGAATTGAAATACGCAATCACTGGCGTAATTGAATTGCATCACACTCAGGACAGTGGTTCGCGAGAATCACTATTATCACCCATCGGTGGACGCAGCCTTCATCCTAACGGTTGTATCCTTAAAATTTAACTTACTTAACTTACCTAAACTTATCTACTTTTTTTTTTTTTTTTTTTTTTTTTTTTTTTTTTTTTAATGTAAAATCACTTAGCTTAACTTAACTTAAATCTTATACTACCCTAATTCTAGAAAAGCTAAGTCTATGTAAGCTAGCTGATGATAGTGTGATTCTATACCGACTTTGGTATCCAGGTCTTTATATGCCATTCAACCACCAGAACTGTTGACGCTGTCTAATACTATCGTCCCGGTCTCTGTGGGAGATAGCCCTACTGAAGCGCAGGAGCTCTTCTTCGGCGCGCGTTACTTCCCGGTCGTAGCACAATCGCCCGTCTACGGATGATCTACTTACATGATAGATCAGCGGAATTCCGGATCTATCCTGTATAAGCCCTTTTATGTCCAAATCAAGGAACGCCTCTGGTGGAACAAAACCGTTGCGGCGCACGTTCTCATAGTACAGGGTATTTGGATAATAAGCCCCGAAAATTAGGTCATTGGACGAGCTTATTGCTCTCGAAATATGTCCTCTGATTAATTTAATCATAAAATTATCCACCCTATTTATGCAGGCTTCATTATATAAAGTCTCATTTGAGTAGTACTTTTTGTATTCCGATTCCGGTGTTCGATATAATCTGAGACAGGTTCTCAGACACTTCCTTTCGAACACCCGAATCTTTTCCATCAAATTTGGACCTATGTTAAACCATACTGGACAGCCATATATGAGCATTGGCCTGATTAGCGTCATGTAGCATATGACTTTTACCCTGCTGTCAAGTTGGCTACTGTGAAATAGCCTCCTTGTCATAGCAAACGTTTTCCTCGCTTTGAGCAAAGCAGCCTCTACATGTCTGTTGAAATACAGATATTGGTCTAGCCAGATGCCCAGGTATTTAACTAAACTCTTGGTTTCCAGTTTATCTCCATGCGGTCCCACGATAACTAGCTTTCGCCAGTTTTTCCTTGTGTCGTACGTGGCTTTATATAATGGAGTTCTAAATAGGATGGCTTCACATTTCTGGAAGTTGATCTTAAGTTTCCAGTCATCGCAATAGCGCTGCACTTTGTTGAAGTCTCGCTGTATTAACCTATTTATGATCGCAACTTTCGGAGCTGTTCCGTAAATTATGAGATCGTCTGCGTACGCAATAGCCTGCGGAAGTGCATCTAATAAGTCGCTAATGTAAATGTTAAAAAGAATTGGAGAAAGTACCGCGCCCTGTTGCAAGCCATTCTTGATATTATACGTTTTATTAGAGGTCACATTACCACTTTTGACCACGAACCTCCTGTCCTTTAACATATCGTAAAGTACATATAGTAAAGGCTTATGTATGCCATGTCTGACCAGTTTGTAATACAACCCTTCGATCCAGACGGTATCAAAGGCTTTTTCCAAGTCGATAAGACAGGCACCTGTGCATTGGTTCCTACATTTATTCCGTTGTATGTCGGAGACCAGTTTAGCTGCGGCATGTGTGATTTCATGACCCGCCCTAAAGCCAAACTGGTTATTTGGAATAATGCTATTGTCGTCTACCCATTTTAGCAGAGCTTTGTTAATGATTTTTTCAAATACTTTACTGATGCTTGGGAGTAAACTTATCGAAAGCATGTTCATTTGGTTTGTACAGTCTTTGCCCTTTTTTGGGATGGGCTGAATGATAGCCGTTTTCCAACGCGCGGGATAATATGCATTATTCAACGCGTTGTTAAACAGGACCGTGTATATATCTATTGCCTTTGGGGGCAGGTTCTTGAGTACGATGTTAGGTACTCCATCTATTCCCACTGACTTTTTGCTTCTTAATGAGTCGAAGATACTCTGGATTCCTTCCCTTGTGATTAAAAGGCTATTAGCCCCACCATTGGCATTAATGTCAATTGACAGATTATCGTCACTGAATTCCGTAAAACCAGGATTCTCCGATTGCCAATGTGAAATTTCATTCCGGAGGTGCAGGTGATTCAGTCGAATTCTGTCCTCCAGGTCATGGTTTCGTCGGTTGTATCCCGTCACATTCATATTATGGACCACGTGTTCTCACTTTTTTTTATTGTTTTTTTTTTTTATTGCGCGAGTGACAGATAGAAAATCATGTTCAAGAATTTATTTATTATACTGTGCACATAGACAAACAGGAACACTTCGTATGTCGCGTATCGGCACTAGTTGTTTTTTAATTATTTTGTGTGCAGAGAAGTCCCAAGAGAACCCGTACTCATTTAAGATGTGCAACGCAGTTTAGTTTAATAATAATAATTTAACAATAATTAGATAATAATTTTACATACACTACACTTTTAAGACCGTTCCGTGGAACGGTTCATCAACTATCGTTTGTCGATTGTCAATACGTCTACACCGGTTGGTGGTCAATTTGGCACTGTTATTTCGTAGGTTCTATTAGGCTCAATCGCGCGTTTTTCCCTTCTTTTGTTAATAACTGGAAACCATCTGTACATCATATACCCATATTGAATCCTCGAGCAGTCGTCAGCTGTTAAAAAGGTTATATGTGTTTTGATACAATCGGCGATTTGTCGTCTGTTTAGAAACTGAATTCACACTAAATGGTGCCATCAAAATAGAATAAAGTGTAGCAATAGCTGAATTGATAAGGAGGTTGTGTCTTGCGTCTGATTGTGCAAACGTAGGTTGGTGGGGGTACGTAGTCGGTGCGCCGGCATGGGCGCTGGATTCTACCACGTCCCCACAAATTGTTCACTGGACACAACACTGAGCAACGCCGCAAAAATGCTCACCAAGAGTCACCAAGTTTCAAAATACGGAGCAGACACTGCACAGGAACAATAAAACGCACTGTTTTAGGAGTAAATGGTTCTTTTATTATATTCGATCCTTGCTATTGTACTTTCTTAATTTGAACTACATGCACTTAGTAATTTTTGTTTGGCGCGGAAAGATTGTTTATATTCTATTAGTGTTCGGCTTACGCACTACTTTCACATTCGTTCTTAACATAAATTACACTACTCATCATCATCATCGGCACTACAACCGGGAACCGGTCTTGGCCTTATTTAGCAAGTCCTGAGGCTTGTTAAATTTTCCATAATGATTTGTTTTTTCCGGGCAAGGTTTAGTCTTGCGCCAGAGGCTCCCCGACGGGGAATCGAACCCCGGTCTCCCGCGTAACAGGCGAGTATACTAACCACTATACTATCGAGGAGCCATAACAATTACACTACTACCGCCACACTAATTCCATTCTATATGTTGCGGTTTAACTCGACTGGTATGAATCGACACACTCAGGGGTGTAGAACATACGGCTATGGGATGTACGCATCCCCGCAGCGCTACGGGGAGCGGAAGAAGAACGGACCGGTTCGGCCGGTGGTTGGAAAACGACTCAGCGAGGCTTGAATTCCGACTTGCATTCAATCCTTAATTCGAGGTAAGCTAAAATGAAGAGAGAGAAAATTTCTCTTTATGGTGCGGTAAAAGGGAATGATATCTTTCCTTTCTTCCAGTGACCAATAGAAGGCGATCTCTGGTACGCAGTGGTGTGTGTGTGTGTGGTGATCTTAGCGATGTGCTAATGGATCACTGTTTGCTCATGGAGCGAAGGTCATGAGAAACGAATTCTGAAACATTGAACAGAATTCAAACAAAGGGAGAACGACCTAGGGCATCGTTCTGTAATGAGGGTTCAGCTAAGTAAATACGCTGCAACTCATTCGGTGCTAATGGGGTTTTAGATGTTTATGGCATTTCTGACTGCAGTAGGACCCGAGTTCTTGTTTGCATTTGGAAATGCCGAAGAACTCGGTTTTAGCGGCTATTGCGCTGATTGTTTGCAGCTACGTCAACAAGCCGCTTGGTGTTGCTTTGTGTCGTTAGACAAATAGGTCGCCAGCCAATGTGCATGTAAAGACAATTGTTGTTGCGCATGCGAAGCTGGGGGAATTGTTTTCAGAGGAACTGAGATCTGCTTGGCAAACAAAGGCGCCGAATGGTTTGGAATTTAGAATGCCTGTATGATGAAAAGAATTTGGGGTTGGAAAGGTGTAGGGGAGAACTAGTTTGAGGGGCGGAGAGGAGAGGATTGGGGGGGGGGGGGGGGGCGGATTTAGGACGGGTTTATTCTGAGACGTCGATTAAGATCGGAAATGGAGATGTTGAAATCGAAGGAGGTGGGGAAAGAGTTAGCCTGTTGTAGCATACGCGAGATGGGTTCGTTAGCGCCGTGAGAAGTGTGATGAGCGGCCACGTAAAACAGTCGAGGGTTCAGTAAGAGATAGGAGCGCGGATGAGTTCGGTCACTCTTCCGAGAGAAGGTGATTGTGTGACATTTGGCGATATTCATTTTTAGGCAATTATTTTGGCACCAAGTCGAGAAGCTGTCAAGATCCAATTGGAGAAGTGAGGAGTCCAGGGGAGAGCGGATTGTTTTGAACACTTTGGAATAATCCGCGTAAAGCGAGATGAAGGAGTGATTAATGCAAGAGCCTATGTCGATTATGATTAGGATAAATAGGAGAGGGCCGAGATGACTGCCCTGGGGGACACCTGAGGTTGGGAATAAAGGATCGGAGAGGGTGGATCTAAATCGCACGCGCCAGGTTCGATAACTGAGATAGGATGAGACCCACTTAATCAGCAGGGGTTCGAAACCGAGGGAAGATAGTTTGAAAAGAATGAGGTTATGGGAGCTAGCTGATGATGCCATAATACCTAGCTCATGCCATGATTTTTTTTTTCGAATTTGTAGCAAACTTGTTGAATTTCGAGCAGACTGTTCGTGAATTCTTCGTCAAAAACAAAATTGTAACCATGACCCAGCCTCCATATTAAAAATGAGGATAACTGTGAGAGGACAACTTTTTTCTATCATTGATGGGATAAAAATGGAATCGAAGGCGCCATACCGAAAAATGAGTTCCGAAGTGCTTCCAATATTATAAAAAGTGCTGTCACAAAAGTATTGCGATATTAGAGGGGTTACTTTGGAGGGAATAAAATTAATGTTGATGAATAAATAAAAAGTCGTTAAACAATATAACAATTCCCGTTATTTTTTGAACACACTTCGAACATAGATTTATTTTTTTCTAATTTCACTCATTGCAATAATTCTTAACACGATGCATGGATATCACCAATAATTAGATGTTGTGTCAAACAAAAACAAAAAAAGGAATTGCCAGAAGTAGCCAGACGTTTCAAAGTTATGCAGAAAAACGCCAAATTATTTTCCGTCGACGAAATGTAACACTATCAATAACAAACAACTGAAATATTCTATATTTTCTTTTTTATTGTACTATAAATGAACACCTTCAATATTAGTTTGTGGTCCAGTTGCAGTCATTGCCAATCGTGATGGGATCCTGACCTCGAGCGATTCGCTCCTCATTGGTGCACCTCATCAAACATGCGTTCGAATAAATGTTGCCATCAGATCCGCATACCGGCCTGTAGTCTCTGGCACAAATGCAAGCTCCCGGAACTTGCACATCTGCGATTGTGCCAATCACTAGCATGGCAAAGATTATAGTTAAGGCAAATCCTTTCATTTTAACTTGTTCTTAAAGTCACTTGAATACAACTCATAATTAATCGATCGTAGCTCGCTGTTTTATATTCGCACTCTCTGAAGGTCAAAGTTGTTTATCTTTGCGTCGTAGATAAGATTATTATTACTTACAACAAATTGTATCTTTAGTTTGGTTGATAAGATTTAAGTTTAATTTCAATTCCATCGGTTTAAAAGGCTTTCCTACAGGTTGATGGACTTTATTAAGTGGTTTATACATCTGACTTTAGTTGGTAAGGACTGGTAAGGTCACCCAAATGATTCATACATAATTGCAGGGTGCCGCGGTGTTTCGATGAGTGCTGCTGTAGATTTAACATACAGCCCCAATGGAAATTTATTTGAGTAATCATAGACCTAAGAAATTTGTCTGACTTGATTCAATATATGGCACTGGTATCTGAGATGTGTCACTTTTAAACGTCCAGTTGATGGTTTGATAGTGCAGAATTAATCACGACTCCTGCAAGATATAGAATTTTGTTATTGAACTACGTCGATAAAATAACTTGGTTTTAAAGTGGCGTTGTGTCATCAGATCTTGGGAAAGTGTGAATTTGCGCGACGTTATAACTAGGTCGAACTAAATACGGCATATTGTGTGTCGAATAAAGGAAAATACGCCTCAAAGCTAAAAGATATATCACTTCGGTGCAACTTTGTCTTCTCTACAAATGCTAAATTAGACCTAAAAATAAACCATTTCAGCAGTCGCATATGAGTACACAACCCCAGTGAAGCTACGCGGTGTTATTGGGTAGGGGGTAGAGTAGTGATTTTAACAGACACACAGGAGGAACATTGCATAAAAAAGAGAAACAAAAACAAATCGCAAAAGGCGTATACAAGAGCATTAAAAACATAGCAATTCACAACTTAAGTAGCGGGTGAGAGGTTCTCGTATACATGCGGGCATGATTTGATGTCTTGATGCTTTGGTTCTAGCCTTTTTATAGTGTGGTTTCGAATCGCGTTTTTCACTTCATCGCAAAGCGCTGTAATTGGTGACCATCTCTATTTCTTACTCAATCAGCGGAGAATTGCTGTTCAGTCGATTCGTGACCTAGGTATCTTATGAGGCAGGGAGCTAAATTCCCTCTTACTTATTGATGACATTAAACTTAAGCCAATTCTGCTCTTGCATTTGTGAAACGCTGGTATAAGGACTTTTCCATCGTTAGCTCTACGTTACCTTTGTCGGTCTTTTACTAGAATATGCTAGTCAGGCTTTATTATCTCACCATACGCCCCCCACCTTACTAAACCCCTCTGTTCTTGACTACTTATACAAGGCATATCGGACTTATTACCTTAACCACGCTTGAAAAGTGTGTAATTCATATTCATCCACCGTATTTTCTCAGCAAACCGTCTATTCTTCATCCTGTTTGTTGCATCCCGCTACATAAACCCCTGACTAATTAATCAGTTAACGCACACGATGCAATCAGCCTGAGCTTACAGTTATTTGATTCGTCCCACATACAATTAATGCTCATAGCGCATCCGCTGCGATACTCATAACTCAATACCCTCGTTAATTGCCCACTTATGACGCATACTCATTACTCAAGCTATACGCTATCACACAATTCAATATCCTTGTTAATGGCCCACTTCATTACTCAAGCTATACGCTATCATTCAATTGATGCAATACAATGCCCCCAAAACTCATACTGCACGCGATGCAACTTCCCATTCACAACGAATCAACTGGCGCCCAATACCGCGCACCCTACAGCGCATTGTCGCGCTATTAAATTGCACACCTTTGGCCTCTCGCCCACAACCAGGAACCATGCTTGACACAAGACACCGCCGGCGTTTTCAAAAGCAATAGAAGTATCCGGTGAATGCCAGCCGACGTAGCGACAAAATGCTCGCCAGTCGAACATAACGACAAAGCGTCAACCGGTTGAACGGTGCGAATGGCCAGAGCAAAGGTCATTGTGTTAAACTGGTTTGGTCAATTGCTTTAGCATTTGAATGGTGGGAATGAGCTGAGTGAGGGTTATCGTATTTCTCAATTGAATTTAATGCAAACTGCCATACAGCCCGTTAAAAATGATAATTAAGAAATGCGGATGACTCGTGCCGGGCAATCGGACTCAATATGGGTCATGCGTTCGGGTTGAAGTCCAAGTGGAGGTGCATTGTTTGCGTTTCTGCCCAGAGACTTTGGGGTATATAAAGAGAGGTTGCTTTACTGATTAATCGAAGAGTCAATTGATCAGAGTAAAAGGTTGCAGCCTTGCTTTGGAACAACGGGCCTTTTACTCTGAATAAAATAACATAGTTTACTAAGTTGTTCATTAAATAAAGTATTCATTATAATCATCGTGGCTCAAGACTAATGACCTTGCCCGGAAAAAACAAATCATTATGGCAAATTGAACAAGCCTCAGGACTTGCTAAATAAGGCCAAGACCGGTTCCCGGTTGTAGTGCCGATGATGACGATGATCATAATCATCGGCACTACAACTGGGATCCGGCCTTGGCCTTATTTAGCAAGTCCCGGGGCTTGTTAAATTTTCCATAATAAGTGGTTTTTCCGGGCAAGGTCATTAGTCTTGGGCCACGATGATTATAATGAATACTTTATTTAATGAACAACTTAGTAAACTATGTTATTTTATTCAGAGTAAAAGGCCCGTTGTTCCAAAGCAAGGCTGCAACCTTTTACTCTGATCAATTGACTCTTCGATTAATCAGTAAAGCAACCACGCAATCCGTATTGACGATCATTCAGAAGGCCATAGCACTCCAAATACTTAATTAACTCAGTATTGATGATTTTTTCCATCACCTTAGATAACACAGACAATAATGCTATCCGACGGTAATTTTGTGGGAGACAGTTTTTTCCCGTCTTGGGGATTGGCTGAACTCGAGCGATTTTCCAGCGGGTAGGAAATGTCCTCCGTGCATAAAATAAACGGAAGAGTCTGCCAAGAACCGGCGATAGCTCTGGAGCACAGTTCTTAAGGACTATTGCTGTTATGCCGTCGGGCCGGTTGCCTTCCTACAGTCCAGTTCACATAGAATGCGTTGAATATTTCGCGGGCAAAATCTCACATCCTGCTTGGAAGACCATACCAGCGCGATCACAAGACCAGGATCAAGATTTGAATTCGCGGAAAATAAATTCGCGAACACATCAGCTTTATCCTTTGGGGGAAGAGGAGGAGAAAGCGAAGTTACCACTGACAGCTTTTGCCATTGACCAGAAGGAGCGCGAACCAGTCGGGCACTCAAGGAGTTTATTGGCCACTCTGTCCTTGTGAGCTTTCTTCGCGGTATCAATCGCCTGCTTGCACGCGTTTCTGATTCTAATAAAATTCCGTCTATTAACATCGGTGGGAATGGAGCGCCATTGCTTAAAAGCTCTGTTTTTGGTCGCTGTATTCTGCTTGCATTTTTTATCAAACCAGGGTTTATCAGATAAACTTCGTTTGATGGAATGTGAAATGTAGATCTCCATCCCGAGGAGAATAATCTCTGTGATCGACTCTGCGCAAGCTTTAACATCGGAGTCTCCGGAGCACACCTCCGACCATGGAAAGGATGCGAAGAAATCTCGCAAATCGTCCCAGTTAGTAGGCCCATACTTCCATACATGGCGAATCTGCATAGGCCGGTTATTCGCTCGAAATGCAAGTGGTTGCGCTACAGATACCAAGCAGTGATCTGAGTTGGACTCTCCACTTGGGACCCGGAACAGCAAGGGCTGACCGCCCACATCCAGTCAGGTAAGGTTTCAATCAGATAACTTTGCTATTTGGGGCGCCAAATAAATAACTTATATTGATACCAGGATGGCTTCTCGATAGTATAGTGGTTAGTATACCCACCTGTCATGCGGGAGACCGGGGTTCGATTCCCCATCGGGGAGCCTCTGGCGCAAGACTAATGACCTTGCCCGGAAAAAACAAATCATTATGGAAAATTTAACAAGCCTCAGGACTTGCTAAATAAGGCCAAGACCGATTCCCGGTTGTAGTGCCGATGATGATGATGATGATACCAGGATACGTAACTTAACGCTAACGGCGAGGTGCGTAACTTTTATTGGTATTACACGTTTAATACCAGCTCACGTGGCGCAACCTTGCCCGTAAAAATAAATTATTGTGAAAAATTTAACAGCCTCGAGACTTGCTAAATAAGGCCAAGACCGGATCCCGGTTGTAGTGCCGATGATGATAATGAATACCAGCTCACGTCAGATTGACGGGTTTCGCGGGAAGATGACTGAAGAGGCGGAACACATTGACTAAGTTCTGTTGGTATTACCTATAGAAAAGAGATAGGCATGATACGTTGGGCCTATGTTCTAAGGACGGAATTGATCGACTCACGGCTGAGTCCGAGGAATGTTATCAGTTGAATGAAACATACATTTATCTCATGTAACTATCACGTATCAGATTAGCACGTTTGTCAGGAGTATAGTAAAAGAACCACATTCCGCCATTCCGCTGAGCAAATAAGAGCGTCAGCTGCCATTTGCTGTTGTTGTTAAATGAATAACGGCGGCACTGGAGAAAGAGGCATAGTAGCAAGGTGTATCCATTTGTTATTAGTAAAAACTAAGTCTCTTTGTGTAATATTAAAAATAAACTAATCTCCTTTTAAACATAAGATAAATCGACCCTTCATTTAAACAAATTTCTGCTAATCTGTATACCCTGCTGATAACTTTTCCTTAGTTAACCAGGACTTCGTGTCATCACTTCCTCGCTCAGCCCACAAGGTTCTTTCTTCCTGCTTCGTCGTTACGTACACAAAGTGGCTGTGACATAGTTAACAAATAGTTTTGTCTAACGGACAGACAAACATGAGTACGCAACTATAGTAGGGAACATTGCGCAAAAGAGAGTCGAAAAATCAAAAGTATTGCCATAAAAATCTACAGCCTAACTAGTGGGTTAAAGCATCCTTGTGCACAGGCGACCACGGTTTGGTGTATCTGCGCTTTGTCTCTAAGCTTTTTATAGTGTAAATTCGAATCACATTCTTCACCTCGTAGCAAAATGCTATAGACCAAATTCGAAAAGCACCATTGATCTACCGATGGAATACAGAGAGGGTCAAACTTCTTAATTGAGAACGCAGTGTTAATATCAACGCTACCATCATTGGCACTTCGAAGGCGCATGTTGGACTCCTGCTTCTTTATATTATTATGAGAGCATATGTAATACATCCAACTTCTTCCAACTGCTTCTTTTTATTACTATGGGAGCATATATAATATATTCAACTCTGATTAAACCTAACCGCTGTTTGACTTAATCGATAATTGTTCCCCATCCTACAAATGGGGGTGTCAACATGGGCCGGGAAAATGACATTCGGTTAGAAATGTTTCTAGCTTACTCCACTGTTACAACTGAGACCAATCAAGGTATTGTTGGGGTATCATCTGTGAAAGCTGAGAAAGGGGGGCGGCTTACCTTCTTTTGTTGGATATCTGTGTCGTTTCTGTAGACGTTCCTGAGAAACAAATTTCGATATACCGCTTTTGTAATTACCGCTAGGAGCTCGTTCTACAGCGGCATTGCCGCCTGTTCCAGCAGCCTCAAAGTTAGTTCCCCGAACAGTAATCACCTTGTTGTGATCTTCCGATTTAAGTGTAAGGATTGCATTGCCTGCATATATTGTTCTAACGAAGGTGTCCTCAGGTTTGACAACGATGATCTCTGAAATAGGGGACACGTCAAACTTGGCTGCAATTCGGGGTAACACAGCGAGGATTGTCGTTCGATATAGTTGAGTGAATAGGGCAATTCTTTTGTATTTTAAATTTTTGTTTTATTAGTTTAAAATTTTCTTTTACAGACGGCCAGCGCTTCTGCCTCTGGTGATCTACTGATCCCGAAATTCAAATTCACTGCCCTTTTATAAATTTTGTAGTTGAGAATTGTCAACTATTTTATGGTCAAAATTCGCAGAAGCACACATAAGACTTTGCGTGTTTCAATTTGAGTTGTGTTCTGGGAATTTGTTAGGAGTTTGGTTGGGTGGGTTCTGGGAACGGGAATGAAATGCGTTTTGAATTAAGCATTTCATGATTGTCAGGATTTTGGGAATTGAGTCAATGTACGACGAACTAACTTTTGGTTAAATTCGTTGTTCATGTGACTCAATATGGATTTTAATGTTAGGTTGTAGGGAATTTAGGATTTGGATTAGATTATTTGATAATATTGGGGATTTGGATAGGGGTACCGATTTAGGATCGCTACAGTATCCTCTTAACACAGGATTAGAAATTTATTTAAAAATATGAATTATTTTTCGTCGTTTTGAATGATTACATTTTTAAATCAATCTAAACAATATTTTGAACATAGGCTATCCTACACGCCATTGAACTTTTCCTATACATTATTTATATTGTCCTGAATAAAACAAATTTCTTAACAAAAAAGTGGAATTCACGAAATAGGCTAAGCAAACAAGTCGGAGAAAAGAACGGGACAACCATGTGGTTAGCTATACGACACCAAACGGGAGCCTTGAAGACCTCTTCCACAAGCAACAATGTTCAATATTAATTAACGAGGGGTATGAGGATTTCATGAATCTAATGAAAATTTTGGTGTGTAGTAGTGAAGAGCGGATTCGAATCCGCGTTATGAACATGTTAGAACCCAAACACCGACACATCAGATTATAACTTGCGGTTGCTACGGTAATGCTCTGGTAAATGATGCTGATGATTTCTTCGATTATTTTTTGGTAATGTGTTCTTCACTATGGTTGCATGTGCGTAAACTGTTGTTATCGCTCTTGTACCAAATAAAAATCCACAGGACCCATGATATTCATTAAGGAAACCTAATCACCCTCAGCTCCAACTAGTTGGACTTCAACCCAGTAATCAGATTTTCATAAAATAAGAGCATTTCTGAACTTTAAGGTTTCGTTTCTTATGGATTATTCGACAAGATTCTGTCTTTACTTATGATTTGAATTTTGATTTTGCGCCAACGTAACAGCTGACAGTTCAAGGCTCTTCAAAATGGAGTATTATTCAAAATAGTGTTTACTGAAAGAGTAGTTTTCTGATCTTTTGATTTCCTGATCGTGTAATTCCCTAATTGTGTAATTTATTATTATCTCGAATTGGCTAACAGATCATGCAATTTAACGTCGTTGAACTTTTCTCTTTATGGATTTTTGCAGTTTCAGGCTTACCCCAATAAATCCACAAGCATCGTGATCCCGACTGCTTTGTAAATGGAATTCTACTATATTCATTGGACAATTTCGAACCAATTTGGCGAATGTGGTAAAAAAGCGTTGCTGTGGCAAATTCCATAAGGAGGACGACATGTTATCTTCGATGTATTTAAAATTATCTTTTAATATGTTAACTTGAAATTACTTTCAAAACTTGAGAACAGCGTCTTCGTCAATTGCGTTCAATTTCACCTAATCTGTTTAATATGTTATTTGTATCTGTTTCAATTAACTAGTTTCAAATCTACAAGCTATGATTTTGTTTCGTAGATTTCCTATATATAGTAATTATTTTTGTAATTTACCTTGAAGGGTATCTCATTCCAGAGGACGGTTATAATTAATTGTGTTGAACACTCATTTCTGGGCTATACGTCTTAATTTAAATAGTTCCTTCTGATTCTCTGCTTTAAATCCAAAATTGGTTAGCAACCTAAGAAATAAAATATGAATAAAATAGGTTTTAATTTATACAATGTTACTTGATGGTGATCATTGTTAAATACGAGGGCAAGTTAATAAGTCGTTAGAAAAAGATAGAAAGACATTTTTTTGGGTAATTATTTTTTTACTTCTTAATCGTCTTCTAGTTCTTTTTTCCTAGGGGTTTATTTATTTTACTTAAATACTATTACATTTTTTTGTTTCTTAGTCTAAATAAACATGAAACTATAAACTCTTGTTGTTGTTGTTTTAATGTATAAGGCCGTTTTTTTTACACTTCTCTCGGGAGAGGTGAACTTATAGAACGAGATGCCAACAAAAAACGGTAGGTTGTAGCGGTTCGGGAACACTCGCGCGGGAAGGGAGTTCCACAGCTTCCCCGCTCTGTAACGGAACGAGTTCTGATGCAGGAATGTTCGCACCGTCGGAAGATGAACCGCAAACTGGTGCGATCCATCGGATTGTCTTGTGGAGCGCATATAAACTGAATTGCGTGGAACAATACCACGAATCTCCGAATACAGCACCCGTGCTAATATCTGTGAACCAGACAGAGGTCGGCCACGCGCCTTCGATGTGATAGCGACTGTATCCCGACGTCAGCGCCGAGTCCCCGATCAGGCGGATCGCTCATCTCTGTATGCTTGCAAGTAGGTCGAGGGTATGTTTAGGAGCCGAGCTCCAAACATGAGAGCAATATTCGAGCGCGGTTCTAATTTGGGATTTATACAGTAGAAGAAGTTGGGCCGGAGTAAAATATTTCTTGGCTCTAAAAGGATAACTCAGTTTTCCTGAGGCTGACCTGGCGATGCTCGACACGTGTTTATGCCACGACACATTCCCACAGACCGTGACGCCGAGCAATTTCAAGCTTCCCCAGATTTGAGGGCCTGGCCATTCATCATCACCTGTGGAACTGACAATACATTTTTCCTTGTGAATGTTGTATACTGTGTCTTCGTTGCATTGAAGTCGACGAGATTGGTCTTTCCACTCTGCGGGACTTTATCCAGATCCTGATTCAGAGAGTCAATCTGTGTACATCTGAGCTGGTGTGACGTTGATGCACCAATCGGCTGATCACTTGAAAAGGAGGAAACAAGCATACTATCATCCGCAAAACTGAACACTTTGATGATAATGAACCCATTTCCTGAATGCAGGAGTGGGCAAGCTCTTCATCATCATCAGCATCATCGGCACTACAACCGGGATGTGGTCTTAGCCTATTTGGGCAGGTTTCTCCACCGGTATCCGGTCCTTATCCGAGACTTGGGGCAAACAATTCATTCGCTTCTCTTGCATCCTCAGAGTCTGAGGATGAAGAAGAGGAGATAAGCGAATTGGAGGCGAAACTTGCGATGGCAAGAGCCCGATTACAAGAGAGACGCCGAAAGAAAAAAATAGCGGCGCTCGAATAAGAAAAAAAACACGCAACAACAACAAAAGGCGAAGCCAAAAGTCGGCCAACAGCAACATCAACTTCAACATCAGCAGCATCAACAGCAACTACCAACACAAAATCGACCGACGAAACAGCAAGCAGCACAGCAGCAGCAAAGCAACAATAACAGCGAAAAAATAAAGATGGCACCAATCAACACCATCGATGTTGACTGTAAGGAATTGGTAAGGCTTTATAAGCTAGCTATAGAAAACAATTTTGCAGTTAAAAGACTGACAGGTAACAGGCATGCCATTCAAACCTATGCGGTGGCAGACCACGACAAAATTAAAGAGGTCTTAAAAAGAGCCACCGCGGAATTTTACTCGTTCACGCCGAAACAAACGAAGAGCGTAACGGTTCTATTTAAGGGTGTCGACCCTGAAATGGAACCTGAGGCTCTGCTCGAAATGCTTCAAAATCTGAAGCACGAAGATCTGGACTTTATCGCGGTAAAACCGCTCACCACAACCAAGGCAAGAAGGGAAAACCACAAGCTACCGTTCTTTTTGGTTCAATTAACACCCAGTAGTAGAATTGGTGGTCTAAGAAAATCTCACGTCGCAATCTTTATTAGAAAAGGGACCAATCATAAAGTAATATATAGTGGAGAAGTGCGCAGGTTCCGGGTGATGGAAGCCTGTATCGTACGCATACCCCTTCTGCAAGTAGGCGATAGCGGTCTACGCACCTGAGGAGCACCAACAAAACCTATTTATAGCGGAGCTCGAGACACTCTTTCGATGCTTACATTTGCACCTGGACAAAAACTACTTTATCCTAGGGGGAGATATGAACGCCAAGCATAGAAATTGGGGAAATTATATATCTAATGCCAGAGGAAATCAGTTGGCTGGCTGGTTAGATCAGTATCATATTGAATATAGAACTGACCTGCTAGCTACGGAATATCCATCTTTCCCTAGAGGTAGATCGTGCTTAGATATCTTGCTAATCGACTCACGACTGAGATTACTTAACACCAACAGACGAAACACAAACTGTTTACGGACAATTGAATACGACAGTGACCACTGTGCATTCACGGCAGTAATGGAGCTTCCGAGCGATCTCGCAGATCTGGAGGAATTCGTGATCCCGCAGCCCTACAACGACAGGGCAATGCGATGGCCGCGGTTCACCAGATCATTAACAAGAGAACTTCGTTCGAATGACTTCAATCTGCTAGTAAACAGAAACCTGACAAATGACGAAATCGACAAATACATCCAACAAATGGACGAAACCCGAAAAACGAACAATGGACAAAACAATTCCCAAAACAACAGTTACAGATCACATAAACATGTACAGAAACACAACAATAAACGCACTCCACAAGAAAAAGAGCAGACTGCTATCGAAATTAAAACAATTACACAGACAGTTTAGAGACAGACAAGACCAGGAGATAATATCACTGAAATCTCAATTAAAAAACCTCCAACAATTACTTAAAGCTAATTATAGATTAGCAACAAATTTGTATTGGAACAACAGAATTCGAGCTATAAAAACTAATAACCCGAATATGTTCCCACAAATAAATAAAATATTCAGGAGAAATAATCAAAACGAGATTCATCATCATCATCATTATCGGCACTACAACCGCGAACCGGTCTTGGCCTTATTTAGCAAGTCCTGAGACTTGTTAAATTTTTCATAATGATTTGTTTTTTTCCGGGCAAGGTCTTGCGCCAGAGGCTCCCCGACGGGGAATCGAACCCAGGTCTCCGGCGTGACAGGCGGGTATACTAACCACTATACTATCGAGGAGCCCAATAATCAAAACTAGATTCAGTGTCTCCAAATTCCACGTACTGATGTAAACCAGCAGCTGCTAACCAAAATTGGCATAGATACAGAGAACGCTATCCTCAACAGTGAGCTCTTCGTGATCGAAGATCCTTTGGAAAAGGTGAACGCTGTGGGAGCTGTCTTTCAGGAAATGTACAAGGTGAATGAAAGCATTCGGCGAAATCACGACCTGGAGGACAGAGTTCTACTGAATCACCTGCACCTCCGAAATGAAATTTCACGTTGGCAATCGGAGAATCCGAGTCTAACCGAATTCTGTGACGATAATCTGTCAATTGACATTAATGCCAATGGTGAGGCTAATAGCCTTTTAATCACAAGGGAAGAAATCCAGAGTATCTTCGACTCATTAAGAAGCAAAAAGTCAGTGTGAATAGATGGAGTACCTAACATCGTCCTCAAGAACCTGCCCCCAATGGCAATAGATATATACACAGTCCTGTTTAACAACGCGTTGAATAATGCATATTATCCCGCGCGTTGGAAAACGGCTATCATTCAGCCCATCCCAAAAAAGGGCAAGGACTCTACAAACCAAATGAACATGCGTTCGATAAGTTTACTCCCAAGCATTAGTAAAGTATTTGAAAAAACCATTAACAAAGTTCTGCTAAAATGGGTGGACGACAACAACATTATTCCAAATAACCAGTTTGGCTTTAAGGCAGGTCATGAAACCACACATGCCGCTAAACTGGTCTCCGACATTCAACGGAATAAATGTAAGAATCAATGCACAGATGCCTGTCTTATCGACTTGGAAAAAGCCTTTGATACCGTCTGGATCGAAGGGTTGTATTATAAGCTGATCAGACATAGCATACATAAGCCTTTACTATATGTACTTTACGATATGTTAAAGGACAGGAGGTTCGTGGTCAAAAGTGGTAATGTGACCTCTAATAAAACGTATAAAATCAAGAATGGCTTGCAACAGGGCGCGGCACTCTCTCCAATTATTTTTAACATTTACATTAGCGACTTATTAGATGCACTTCCGCAGGCTATTGCGTACGCAGACGATCTCATAATTTACAGAACAGCTCCGAAAGTTGAGATCATAAATAGCTTAATACAGCGAGACTTCAACAAAGTGCAGCGCTATTGCGATGACTGGAAACGTAAGATCAACTTCCAGACATGTGAAGACATCCTATTTAGAACCCCATTATATAAAGCCACGAACGACACAAGGACAAACTGGCGAAATTTAGTTATCGTGGGATCGCATGGAGATAAACTGGAAACCAAGAGTTTAGTTAAATACCTGGGCATCTGGCTCGACCAATATCTGTATTTCAACAGACATGTCGAAGCTGCTTTGGTCAAGGCTAGAAAAACGTTTGCTATGACAAGGACGCTATTTCACAGTAGCCAACTTGACAGCAGGGTAAAAGTCATATGCTACATGACGCTAATCAGGCCAATGCTCATATATGGTTGTCCAGTAGGTCCAAATTTGATGGAAAAGATTCGGGTGTTCGAAAGGAAGTGTCTGAGAACCTGTCTCAGATTATATCGAACACCGGAATCGGAATACAAAAAGTACTATTCAAATGAGACTTTATATAATGAAGCCTGCATAAATAGGGTGGATAATTTTATGATCAAATTAATCAGAGGACATATTTCAAGAGCAATAAGCTCGTCCAATGACCTAATTTTCGGGGCTCATTATCCAAATACCCTGTACTATGAGAACGTGCGTCGCAACGGTTTTGTTCCACCAGAGGCGTTCCTTGATTTCGGCATGAAAGGCCTTATACAGGATAGATCCGGAATTCCGCTTGTTGCTAAAACGAAAAGAGAAAACCGAAACAACAAACGGCGCTTCGCTAGCGCTGCCTCAGTCTCTCTCTGAGTGGACTGTATTTTCCGGCACTGGCCGGCCAACGATGCTTTCTCCTCAAATTTGAGGGCTTTGTACCTCCAGAGCCGGACTCTTCTCTGGATGAAACGGGCGTTTTAGTCTTGCCCAGTACAAATCGAAAGTGAAAACGACCGAACGAAAGAAGACAAACCAACCGACCAAAGAAAATCTCGAGGAAGCGAAAAAAACAAGTTGCAATAATATCTAGGGAATACTTGCTTATTCCCTATAGTTTATTGCTGAATATTTACAACAAAAATCTGTCTCTTTACACTAGTCTTGAACAAGACTGATTGGGCAGGAGTTCCTTTGACGACTCCCACTGCTTCAGCGCCGCGCTCGCCTTTTATTGCCAGCAGCTGTCTCCTCGTTCGCTTGGTTTCGATAAATCACTCGTTTCCTGTTGAGCGACTGGTATACAGCTGTCTGCCATGCTCCTCCTTCTTGAGTGCTTGTGCGACGACGTCGAGTGCTTGTGCGCTGGTGCCCAGTGGTTGTGTGTCGATGCTGAGTGTTTGTGTGCCGGTGTCGAGTGCTTGTGCGCCAGGAAGTATGCATCGCCAACAGTCTCCCCCGCAGTGCGAAGCACTTCAACGTGCGGCGGCGATGTTGTCGCTGGAACCAGCACTACTACGCGGCGGGTTGGCCTTCGTAGTGTTCCCCATGTCGTCCTCACGTCCAGAACTCTGATCCTTCCATCGGGCCCGGGATATACCGCTTGCACTTCCCCACGGGGCCAGGTATTGCGGGGCAGCGATGAGTCCACTACCAGGACTATATCTCCGACTTGTGGGTCGGTGGTATCTTGGCCGGAGATTCTTCTTGGCCTCAATGTCGGCAGGTATTCTTTTACCCATCTTTTCCAGAAGTGGTCCGTCAGTCGCTGCGCCGTTCTCCAGTTCGCCCTACCAATAAGGTCGTGGTCGTTAAACTCATCAGGTGCCATCGCACCGCAAGAGCGTCCCAGCAGGAAATGGTTCGGTGTGAGGCTCTCTTCGTCGTTCGGGTCCGTGCTGACGTGGGTCAGTGGGCGTGAGTTGACGACGTGTTCTGCTTCGGTCATCAGGGTGTACAGCACCTCTTCTGGCGGCGTCCTGGAGTGTAGAGTGGCGGTCAAGGCCGTTTTTACCGATCGCACGAGCCTCTCCCATGCTCCCCCCATATTGGGGCATCCTGGTGGTATGAACTTCCATCTGATGATATGCCCGTTATTGGACTTCTCCAGCTCCTTGCTTGCCCCGGTGAAGTTGGTCCCGTTGTCGCTCCAGATGTTCCCCGGAGTCCCTCTTCTTGCGGCCATCCGTCGCAGGGCCATGATCATGGAACTGGCGCTGAGAGAATTGGCCAGCTCCAGGTGTACGGCTCTCGTGGTTAGGCATGTAAACAGCACTCCCCAGCGCTTCTCGATCCTTCTTCCGATAGCGACCTGCATTGGTCCGAAGTAGTCCACCGCGGCGGCAGTGAACGGGTGTTGGTGGTGGTGCTGTCGTTCGATCGGTAGGTCTCCCGTGGGTGGCACTTGAGGGGTGCATTTGTGGACTCTGCACCATTGGCATCGGTGTATCACTCCTTTTGTGGATGCTCGTAGCCCTAAGATCCAGTATCTCTGCCGAAGCTCGTTCATCACGGTTGCGGTGTTGCCGTGGGCGAACCTCTTGTGATAGTGGTCGATCAAGAGGCGACTCAGATGATGTTTCCCGTCCAGCACAATGGGATTTGTTCTCCAGCCGTCGATCGTTATTTTTCTCGTCCGGGACCTCAGCTTCATCACTCCATTTTCGTCGAGGTAAACATCTATTTTGCGCAGCCGACTCGAGCTTTCCGGAGGTCTTCCTTCTCGCAGGCGGGCCACGTCTCCTGCGAAACTGTCCTGTTGGCTCATTCTGACCAGTTGCTCTTCGGCCCTGTCCAGATGTTTTTGACGCAGGGGTGTGAATGTCTTCTTCTCGGCTTTGGAACATGTGGGTGTTTGTTGCCTTCGGGACTTCGGTGTTTTGGCTGATATTCGCCGCTCTCTCTTCTCTTTTAGCGTGTCTATAAATTGAAACACGCGTGCTGTGGTTCTCAGCAGACGCAGCCAGTCGGAAAATCGTTCCGGGTTCGGTGTGGATGGTTCGACCACTCTCGCCGCGGCTACCACTTGGGGGCTCTTTTCTTCTCCAGTGACTGTCGCCGGGCTCGCCTCGAAGTGCCGGTTTGGCCACTTGTCTCCTTCCTCGTACAGAAACGCGGGTCCCTTGAACCATCTCGCTGTGCTGCTGAACTCGTTTGGTATCCCTCTGGTAGCGTCGTCTGCTGGGTTTTCCTTCGTCGGCACCCATCTCCAGTCCCGTGGTCCTGTCAGCTCTTCGATTTCCGCTAATCGATGGGCTACGAAAGTCTTGAACTTGCGTGGCTCCGATTTTATCCACTGCAGTACTGTGCTGGAGTCGGTCCAATACCATTTCTCCGATATTTGGAACCTAAGCTCCTTCTCTATTGTGGCCGCTAATCTGCTTCCCAACAAGGCAGCCTGTAACTCTAGTCGGGGCATGGACACTGGTTTTGTCGGAGTTACCCGGGCTTTACCGGCGATCAGGGTTACGCTCACTCTTCCATCGGGTTCCACCGTCCTCCAATAAACTGCGGCTGCGTACGCCTCTTCGCTGGCGTCACTGAAAGTGTGCAGCTGACCTTCTTCCTGACTGCTCGACAGGCACCGAGGAATCCTCAGACCTTTGAGGATGGACGTCTCTTTTAAGTAGCTGGTCCAAGCGGTCCTCTGTTCCTCTGGGATCTCATCATCCCATCCGATCTTGGCGCGCCAGACGTCTTGGATCAGCTTCTTCCCCTGTATGAGCACTGGTGTTGCGAATCCCAGTGGGTCGAAGGTTGACATCACCGCGCTCGTGACTTCCCTCTTGGTAGGCATTCTTCTCCCGGTGAGGACTTGTGGGGGGGTGTTTCGGAACTCTACGTTGAAGGCCAGGCTGTCCTCCGTCATCATCCATCTGAGCCCGAGGGTCTTCTCTTCCTTCGATAATTCCACGGCTTCTGACTGGGGCTGCTCCTGAAAACCTGAGAAAATTTGGGGTTGATTACTACTCCACCCTTTGAGTCGGAATCCCGCCTTAGCATGGATCCTCTCCACCGCCTTTGCCACGTCCCTGGCTTCTTCTACCGTCGCAAAACTCTGTAGGTAGTCGTCCATGTAGTGGTTTTCGCGGATGGCTTGCGCCGCTCCCGGATGTTCCTTCTCGAAATCCTTTGCGTTCTTGTTCATCACATAGATTGCGATCGATGGTGATGAGGTGGCTCCGAACACTACGGACGTCATACGATATTCTTCCGGTTTGCTTCTTGTGTCTCCGCTGCGCCAAAGAAACCTTAGGCAGTCGCGGTCGGCTTCGCGCATCTGGATTTGGAGGAACATTTCCTTGATGTCAGCGACGACGGCGATTGGTCTTTCTCGAAATCTGACCAGCACCCCCACGATCGATTGGAGGAGGTCCGGTCCGGGGAGTAGAGCGTCGTTAAGGCTCTTGCCGTCGAACTTGGCTGCTGCGTCGAGTACTATCCGCGGTTTTTTCTTCGTCGGGTGTATCACTGCAAAGTGCGGGAGGTAGAAAGTCCTTCCGGTGATGGAGTTCGCCGGCGCCTTTTCTGCATACCCGTTCTCTAGCAAATTGTCCATTTGCTCCAGGTACATCTTCTTCAGGTCCTCGTCTTGGCCCAGTTTCCTCTCGATATTCAGAAGGCGTCGATAGGCCTGGCTATAGTTGTTGGGCAGCATCTCATCGTCGCTTCTCCATAGAAGGCCCGTTTCGTATCTTCCGTTTGGCAGTCGTCTCGTGGTTTTTTCCAGAACCTCTATGGCCCTTCTGTCGGCGTCGTTCTTGGGGCGTCGTGGTTGCACTCCCAATGTTTCGATTTCGAAATGGCGTCTTACGAGCGATTCTGTCTCGTCTTCCTTAGTCCTGCCATAGTTGACGAATCTCACCGGCGCGCTGCTCCTGGCCTCGCACCCGTGCAGGACCCATCCCAGGCTGGTAAGCGAAGCGACTGGTTCGGTGCGTCTCCCCTTCCCCAGACTCCTTGTGACTATCAGGCCCCAGTTGTCCTGGCCGATGAGCAATTTAGGTTCCTGTTGGGTGTAGGTCAGTTGGTCTCCGAGGTCTCGTAGATGCTCGCATCTCTCAATCGTCTCCTTCTTCACCTCCTGCTTCGAAAGTTTAAAGTTAGGAAGGGTTCTTACCTCGATCGAGTATCCGGTCCGGCCATGGGCTCCTTTGACTCGCACATGGACTCTTTGCGAGTCGTTCCTCCTGATGCCCAGTTCCCCGACTGTCTCCAAAACGAGCGTTTCTCGCCTGCCTTTCGCACCGATCTTCTCGGCGACCGACGAGTCCAGTAATGAAATAGTGGATCCCTCGTCAAGCAGAGCCAATACTCGAGCCGACCCCTTGGGTCCGTAAACGTCCACTGGAACCATCTTCAGGTAGGCTTTGGTGCTACTAATTGTGCGCATGGAGGTGACCACCTCTCCTCTAGTTTGCCCGTGGTCGTGGCCTGATGGCGAGGTGTCCTGGTATGACCTTCTTCCTCTTCTGGGTGCCATTCCTGGTGGAAGTTCGTCCGGGTGGAGGATGACGTGGTGTTCCCTTGAACATCTATCGCACGGTGGTGCCCTGCAGTCTGCCTTTCGGTGTTTGGAGCAAAGGCATTTAAAACAAAGCTTTGCCGTTTTTGCCAGATTCCATTTTTCCCGATTACTGGCCTTCTTGAACGTGGGGCATCTGGGGGTGTCGTGGTCCTTCAGACAAACCGGACACTCTGGTTTGATTCCGTTCCCGGGTGCATCATTCTCTCGAACGGCGTGGATCGATCTCCTTCCTGAATTGCGTCGTCCTTGGGATGATGCTCGTTGATGGTAGCCTCCTCTCGGCTCCCATGATACTTCTGGTGGGGCGAAATTGGCACACATGTCTGCCTCTACCTTCATAAAGTCGCTGAAAACCCTCAGCTCCGGCTGGTCCTCTCCTCCATGGCTGTTGTAGTACGCGAACCACCTGCACCTCATGGATGACGGGATCTTTGTCGCCAGTTCTCTTACCACCTCGGGTGCGTTTAGAAACTGCTGCTTGCCCAGCGCTCTGATGGTGGCCACGGAGTTCATAACCCGGCTGGCGAAGACTCCAATATCGCTCGGGTCTTCGGTGACCCGAGGCAGGGCTCTCAGCTTTGTCAGCTCTGCTACGGCCAACGCTCCCGGCCTTCCAAAGCGAGCCTCTAGTCCTTCCATTACCTCTTGGGGGTCCTCGGCGATAAACAGGAGGCTTCTGACAGCCTCTCTTGCTCTTCCTTTTAGAGCTCTCCGGAGACGCGCCAAGTTCTGCGCGTGGGTGAATCCGGCGGAGGTATCAACAAACGATCTCCTGAAAGCCAGCCACTCTTCGCTGGCACCGTTGAAGTCAGGTAGTTCCACCATTTGCCTCGAGGTACTTGCTCCGGGGGGTGTTCGCAAGAGCCTGGCTATGGTCTGGGTCAGATCCTGGATCTCGCTCCTTCCTTGATCGCGGTGTGGTGACCTGTCTTCTTGGGCTAGCTCCTCCTGCCTTTCTCCGGGCGGTCTCGGCAGTTCGTCCCATTGATTGAAGGGGTTCCGCTGGTACTCGTCCTCGTCTTCATCAGCCTCGCTCTGGCTCGCCTCGTCCTCGGAGTCTATCCTCCGCAATTCGAGCTTCTCTCGGGCCACCTTCGCTTTCGCCTGGGCCACCTTCGCCTTCGCCTCTTCCGCCTTCGCCTTCGCCTCTTCCGCCTTCGCCTTCGCCTCGGCCGCTTCCAGTTCTCGCATGGAGACTTCTAAACTGGCTGCGGCATCAGCTCGCCTCGACGACTTCATCGAGCTTCCTCTTGATGTAGTGCTTCGCGTTCCGCGCCACGCTTCGACCTTGGCACGGTTGTCTCGGGCCCTGTCTTCTCTGGCTACGCTGGTCTTCTGGGTTAACGCTTCGTACGTTAACTTGGTCCCCCGCCTGGGGGTGTGGGGTTCGGATTGGATCCCCCTTGCTTCGGCCGATCTCGTTATCGGCATCTTCATCGTCTCTTCGGTCACGTGCGCTGATCCCCTTCTTCTGGCGAGCGCTCCGACAGGTCCGTCATATTCTCCCCCAAGTCGTGTGGGAGATTCTTCTCCTGTGGCGCTTGCTCCTTGTCCTCCGTAGGGAACGGCAGCGTCCTCTTCGCCTTAGCCGATCTCGTTATCGGCATCGTCGTCTTATCGCCGAGATCCGGCTCGAAGGACCAAAAATGTTGCTAAAACGAAAAGAGAAAACCGAAACAACAAACGGCGCTTCGCTAGCGCTGCCCCAGTCTCTCTCTGAGTGGACTGTATTTTCCGGCACTGGCCGGCCAACGATGCTTTCTCCTCAAATTTGAGGGCTTTGTACCTCCAGAGCCGGACTCTTCTCTGGATGAAACGGGCGCTTTAGTCTTGCCCAGTACAAATCGAAAGTGAAAACGACCGAACGAAAGAAGACAAACCAACCGACCAAAGAAAATCTCGAGGAAGCGAAAAAAACAAGTTGCAATAATATCTAGGGAATACTTGCTTATTCCCTATAGTTTATTGCTGAATATTTACAACAAAAATCTGTCTCTTTACACTAGTCTTGAACAAGACTGATTGGGCAGGAGTTCCTTTGACGACTCCCACTGCTTCAGCGCCGCGCTCGCCTTTTATTGCCA